>CM053993.1:7519797-8107297 GCA_028641955.1 Protonibea diacanthus
CTGATTGACAGATGCAGACTAATGCCTGATAATTTACTACCAAGTAAATCAAAGTTTGTAACATGATGTAAATGCTGCTTGCTCATATCAGTTACAGTTAGTTTTGCTATTGTATTGCATAAATTAGTTCATGAGTCATTCTGTAATAAGCACAATAAAAATATCAACGCTCTACAAAGGTCACCTTTCATCCAATTATTAAATGAGGCAGCTCCAACTCCTCAGAACCAGTAAAACAACCAAATAACAAGGGCAAGTCTCCTCAGCCTGCACAACTGTCATGTGAGGGTGTGTGTGAGAAATAAAAGCGCCCTGAAAGTAAAAACAATTCAAAGTGCGTTTCCCACAAGACAACACCCACCTCAGAGTTGAACCTGAGTCGGCACACTCCACAGGAGCTGGCCTTCCTCTTCAGCGGCGAGGTTAGCCCGAAGCTTGGGCCAAGCAGAGCTTTATGGACGTGATCCATCTGCAGCAAAGGGAGAAGGTCATGACTTGTTTAGGACCGTGGGTAGTGAAAGTGATCACCCGAGGTGTAAATCACAAGCTGTCTGCAAGCTAACACGCTCCGTTCAAGAAAACGCAGACTTATAATATCTCAGGTTAGGTGTGGTGTGGTGTTTGTCTGGCACCCAGTCATGCATGAACACAATAACACACACACACATCATTCGCTAGAGACAACAGACACATTAAAAAGAGTGTGTGGTAACATGCCCTGTGCTCTAATCCCAGGCTAATCCCAATAGACCAACATGTTTAAGGTCACATTCCACCTTAAATCTGAGAATTGTTCACTGATAAGAGTATCCTGCTCTTTCATTAGTCAGAATCAATTAGTAGTGAAACTGATTTGCTAGACTTAATATATATGGAACAAACAATAAACATTTTACAACCACCTTTCACAAACTTCAGGGGGTGAGAGTTTCACACTCGAACTCACCTCGCTTCACCCAGACCTCATGGCACAGATCCTGCTGCTGAATTTTCAATTCAAATTTATTTATTAGCGGCAAATCACAGCAGATGTTATCTGGTGACACTTTCCATATAGAGCACGTTGTCTAGACTGCGTTCTTTATAATATTATTTACAGACTCCATTTCCACCATGAGCAAGCACTTGGCGACGGTGGTAAGGGAAAACTTTCTTTTAAGAGGCAGAAACCTTGAGCAGAACCCAGCTCATGGTGGGGAACCAGTTAAGGATGAAGTAGTAAAGGTGGGGTTCAGAAAGATTCCTCACAAGGTGTCATCTGCTTTTTAGGATAATGCATTTTACCATTCAGAGGAACAAATCATGTGTTGTGTTGCAGCATAAATACACAAAAACAACCAACCAAGCAGAGAATTATGGACTTTACACCCCAACACTGGGTTTATTTATGAGTATAAGAAACCGTAAACCTCCCTGTGTCTTTGCATGTGTGCGTGCACAGTAACTATACCAGTATCTGACCACACAGAGCTGTGCACCTCTGGACATTACTTACTGGAATGTTTAATGAGCACATATACTCAGCGCAATAAAACCCAACTGGGTTTTGTGGAGCAAAACAAACCTATTACCTGTGATGAAATGTAGGGAGCCATATAAGCAGCCACAACCAGGGAGACTTTATGGAAATCTGGCTGGAGGTGACGTAAAATTTTATGTGTTATTATGGGTCAGCCAACTCGTTCTGTAAGCCCTGGGAACATATAGCACTGCACGGGAGATGGTGCTTGTTTCTCTAGTGGCAAAGATGAATTATATGCTCTTGAAATATTATGAAGGCGACAGAATCTCGTTCGTAAGTGTGTGTTCGCATGGGTGTGTGTGCGTCTCTCATTTTCTTTGATCTTCACTCCAGGCGGCTACACTGGAATGTATCTCTGCAGTCCCAGGTCTCTTATCTCTCCCCGTTCCCCTGCAGCTGTTTGCGTATGTAAAACTCAAACAAACATATAAAAAACAAATATAGTTCCTGTTTCATGTTCAAAATACAAATCATTACTTAGATGTCTGTAATAACCAGTGAATAATGCCACACATCAATATCAACAAGGCCACGTTAATGTTTAATATTTATGAGAACGTGAGCGTTGCTTTGTTTCTCCCAATGAGCTTTTTAATGTCCGTAAGGGCCCCCTCCCTCCCTCCTCAGCCCCAAGGCTCCTGCATCACCATCTGACCTCCCATCACACATTCCTCACTTCACCCCTCCATCTGCTCCCCTCTGAACTCTCCCTTTGTCTCTGTCTGGTCAAAGTCACCTTCCTGCCTCCCTCTGGACGCTCTCTCTTACCCTTCACTCCCGCTCCACACTCCTGGGTGGAATAGCACCTGTGGCAAAGTCATTTTGCCCTTCTTACAAGTTGCCTCGTCTTTTTTCTTCCTTCCTGCAAATCACCTGCTGAATCAAATCACCTCCTTCCTCCGCCGTGTCGCCTATTGTGACATTACAAGCGGTAAAAGCAGTGAAATCAGAAGATGGAGTATAAATAAAGACACGACGCCCACCACAGAGCTTCAATATTAATCAGTCTCTCTCACCTCCTCACACTCAGCGGCGGTGGCATGTCAGACATACTCGGCTCCGTGGCATGAGTTATGGCAGAAACATATGGCCAAAATGAAGTAAAGCAGACGTTTAACTGGAGCGCAGTCAAAGGCCTCAACATTTATAATGATGAATGTTCCCTGATTTACATTGTGTACCAGAGTGACAGCTACGTGTGAGCACATGACGTCAAGCACCTAAAGACAAGGTGGTGGGTCATGATGAATGAGCTGCTCCCTTTGGATCTTTGTCATTTAAATTATTATTTGCTTGGAAACAAAAGTACTGTTTTGTTTCCATTTGAAAAAAAAAAAAAAAACTGTCAAACTACAAGCCAAACTAGCCGGTGGAGTTCCAGTTTGCAGCGCTGACTGGATCCCTGGCTCACGACAAAACATCCACACACACACACACACACACACACACACACACACACACATGCCCCGTAACTATGACAACCCACATGTGGGCACTAAACAAACACTTTCAGCGAAGCCAACACACATAACATCTACATTCACAAGAAAATGCAGGCTCATACACACTCACAGACACGCAACTCCCTGCCACACACACACGCATAAAACACAGTGTCCAGGAAAAAAAAAAGGCAGTTCAGCTGTGTGTCCGTCTGCTTAACACCCACAGGTTCAACTCAGGGGAGGGAGAAGATTCCCTTTACACCATGGAGAAATGTCCAATTTGTAGACACAGTATTATTTTCTATGTTTCTGCTTCTGTTTCTTCCAAAGATTTCTATTAAATTAAAACCTCAAAAGCAACTGAGGAACAAATTATCCTGACCTCATAAACAGAGTGGAGGTGAAATGATTAGCCAATTACTGGATTAGTCGACTGAGAGAAAATTAATCAAACTGGGATTGACTGTTTTTATTTGTGTTATATGTTAATACACTGAAAATTTTGGACAATTTGGACTGTAAGACACTAAATACAGCACATTAGACTCTGTGAAGTCATATATACTACAATAGACATTTATAGAGTATTATTATATATCAGTTGATAAAAATATAATCATTAGTTGCAACCTTAAAGTCTATAGAATTGGCAAAAGGGCTTTTTGATATGCACGTTGCGTTTTTATGTCAGCCTTATAGCCAGTGCTCCTTTTCCAACTTAACTTTAAAATCCATTAATCTCTAAAATTACAACCCAACCAATAGCGAGCACTGTAAAGGTCAGCGACTTTTTACAGGGCTGCAGAGTGGGGGAAGAGTTGGAAATGGAATAAAATGAAAGAATGGAGAGAGTTATAAATAGATGACAGGGGATATGACTCAGCAGAGAGGAGGTGAAGCAAGATATTTGAAGAAATCTTTCAACCTGTGGTAAATTATAAAGTGAGGCAGCTTGTCTGACATGAGGAGGAAGGTCATCCACCATGAGGACGCCAAGAGCACTTGTTTGAAAATTTGACCAGAAATGGTAATATTTCGATGTTGGTTGGGTGTGATAACGGAGGCAAGGGGGAAAGACAGAAAAAGAGACTCTGAAAGCAGGAGCAAAAAAAAAAAAAAAAGTACGTGAGGGGGTGAGGGATGGGGAAGATGACAGCAGGAGACAAAGTGGAAAATGCGAGAGCTGAAGTGACGAGGGCGATGGAGCAAGAGCAAGACAGGGAAGTGGAAGAGATGGATGAGAAGACTGGAGAGAAGAGACCCAGACCGATGTCTGATTTCTCCTCAGGTGGCAGAACGGCTTTTTGACAAAGAAGGAGAGCTCAAACACGCACACACACAGATGCATATATGCAGACACAATCCTCTATTTCTTTTAGGCCCTCAGTTTCTCTCCTGAACATCTAAGAGCACATCGCAGTTTAGAGATAGCCACTTAATTTCAAGCTGGATGCTATTAGCGAAAGTGTGAGGACAAAAAAGAACACATCATGTATTTTTGGCTTTGTGTGCTCGAGACGAACAAACAAGCGGAGACACTTCTGGTGTAGAGGTGTTAGAAACAGTTTTGTATTGTCAGTAAATACATCTCAGTTATGCAAAGGAGCTACAGGACCCACTGATTCAGGCAGGAAAACTGATTTCATACATCATAAAGCCAGGGAAGAATATCAAGGCATACAGCAACGATTCCCCTGTAAACCACACGTCAGACATCAGCCCTGCCTGACACATCAACTCTCATCGGGGCTCGGACTTGGCTGGCGTTAGTTCTCTCCACCTTCACCCTTCACAAACAGCAGACCAGACAGAAGCTGTGCGTGAGGAATACCAAGGAATCAGCGCCACCCCCCCAGGTTGTGTGGAAAATGTCACAGCTCTCTGCATCAGAGGTGATATATTTGGAAAGGTGTGGGCAGCTCGCTCATGCATCTGTGTATTGAAAAATAAGTCCACGCAGGCAGACTATTCCAAGAAATAAACTCCTCCACTTGCAGCAGAAAATGCAGCGTGATGAAGTGAACAATTTTGATTTATTATTATTTTATTTTTTTGAACAGCACATTTGGCAATTGGTGAGCGAGTGGTTGCCACGACAACCATAATGACTGACAGTACTCACATCAGTGAATCCGGGCAGCAGGTGGAAGGGGAGGAGGGGTTTCGCGTCAGGGGAGGTCTGGGTCCTGCCCAACGTGGGACGAGATAGCGGCGTCAGAACGCTGTGGCACACATTACCTAGGAGACAGCACAGCGGGGAGGAGACAGGTAGACAGATAAACATATGGACGAGGGAAGCGTTAGAGATGAGGACATAATAATATGACAAAGAATATGATGATGATGAGAGCCAATACACAAGAGAGAACAGGATGAAGTCGTTAAGTGCTCATAAACTTGTCAGACTGTTTAAAACCATCGGAACAAAGTGTTGTGGTTCCTTCAGTTCTTTCCTCTCTTATCCATTTGTCAGTTTTTAGCCATGTCAGGAGCTAACCCAGGCACATTACCATTGTTAAATACCAACGATGATTAATGCGCTTTGTTCCTGGTAAATTAACAAAGCACACTCTGCTAACTGTAAGAAAATAAAATGATGTTTAATCTCTGGCAGTGACTGAATATCACCTCATCCTCTTTTAGTTTGAAAAAAAAACACTCGTCCTCATTGTCAGGGGAAGGTGGAACAGCAGAGAAAGAAGGTAAGTACAAACATTTATTCGATGCTGCCCTATTTCTGACGTACTTGAGTATTTACAATGTGTCTCTACTTCACTACGTTTGAGAGAGCAATATTCTGCACAAAAAACACAACGATTATTTTATAAAATATGATACTTTGTTATAAATGAAAAAGCTGCTGGCACATTACTCCATCAGTAGTATTCCAGTAATATAATATAAATAATATTCTAACATTGTGCATGTTCTGCTCTTTCATGTTCGATAATTAAAAACATTTTGCTAATAATAATTCTGTACATTCGCATCAAGTTCTTCTGCCACTGATGATAATTACATCTATGTGCATAATTACACTCTTCTCGCATCTAATTATACGAGTAATCATTTCCATTCTTCCATTAATTATTATAATAAAATAACACATAACAGTGAAAAATAGACACAGATATTATCAAACAGTCCAAAGCCAAAGTCCACTAGGATAGAAAATCTGCAAATATTCATGTTTGAGAAGCTGGGGCTGAAAAAATGATTTAAATCATTAAAGCACTGTCAAAATGTTTGCCTGACAATTGACTGATAACCTGTGATTACAAGTGTTTTCCTGAATAAACACAAAGATGCTCAGAGAATATGAAATCTGATATCACACTTTACGTGAGCTTTCTTTGGAACCTTGAGGCTGTGTCAGGTTTCACATGTGCTTTTCACACAGCTACACACACACACACACACACACACAGCAAACAATCACCCACATCATATTTCATATAGTTCAATGAGGCCATTACGAAAAGTGCTGCGTGATAAGCGTCTTGTTTGTGTTGCTGAGTTCTGATTATGAAAGCTTGTTTTCTAGTTTGCATGTTCTCGGAGCTTGATTACAGTTTGATTCAGGACCAGGCCGCACGTATAATCATCATAATCAAAATCACAACACACCCATCCGCTCTGCCATTAGTCTGATTGCTTTTTAACTATCTTAAGTAATGTGTGTACGTGGTGTGTTGGTATGCACATGATGTTGACCTGACTATTTGCTTTTGCATGCAGGGCTGGCCTCGATATGTGCAATATCTACACACATCTATCACATCACAATTTTTTTCCAATTGTTGACACACATTTCTCAATAGTGAGTCAACACAGCAGCAGTCAGTGCAGACCTAACTATCATTTTTCATTGCTTTGAGACAACATACATTCAAGCTTTCAAAAACCGTTAGCTGTTTTCTCACTCAGACTCAACCGCCACCAAAACTCTGTGTTTACACTCAATTTTGCACATGTTTACGACTGTTGAACGTGACACAAAATTGCGGCACATTACATTGCAATTTTCTACGCTGTGCTACAGTGGCATCTAAAAGCTACCCAGGTGATAATGCCTTTGCAATTTCATGTCTCTGGAATGAGTTTTCAGGAAACATGGACCCAGCCAGAGACAGAGGGAGACTTCATACAGAGTCCACAACCCCACAGAGAAATGATTTTCCTCACAGAGATGGAAAGTTTCTGACCATCATCAGATGCCCCTCTTGGGTACAATGCATGATGGATGTCTGGATATATCTGCAGAAGATTGCCAAGCATGCAAAAAAAAAAAGAAATTCTTCCAGGTGGAATAGAAAAGATTACAGAAGGTGTGATGAGAATGAGAAGACAGGGCTGACTCGCACCATGATATATCTGTAGCTATCATATATATGTATAATATTCCAGCAGAATAAATGGGTTGAAACTGTAAGGCTGAAAAGAAAAAGCAAATCTTACACATGCAAGATTAGCACTTATTTTGTTTTATATTTTATTAAATTTGATATTAAAAAGGTGTCATCTAAGTTGTCATACTTTAGGTGTTCATCCTGTCTGATCTGTTAGATGCTGCTTTGGCACAAGAGGACACCAAAGGCTCTATTTTCATGAACCAGGTGTGCCCTGCCCTGCATAGTGAGCGTGCCAAGCGCTTTTGGGGTAATTCGCCTTGCGCACCTGTGGTGCACTTGGATACCAGGTGGGACCAGAATACCTTATCATTTGCGTGTAAGGGGCTTTGGCAATCATGACCAATCACATGCACTACAGGGCAACTAGGTTAGAGTTACGGGAAACTTCTTCTTGTCTGGGACGTGCAGGGCTTTACACGAGCAGTGAATTCACTTCTGTGGACATGTTGACGATCCTATAGCGCCGTATTTGTGTAAATGAAATGTGAGCAATTGCACTGTAATTGAAAACGCGAACATTTTGATGAGAGTAATTAAAAAGAAGATGAAGGGTGCGACACTACCCTTGTCGCCCGGTGATTTGGGTGGAGACACCAGGGGAGGACGAACAGGACATGGAGGAGATTTAATAGTTAATAGATAAGTCTCAGTATCTAACTCGCATGATTATTAGCAGAAACTATAGTTCGTCCAATAAGAACCGACCGGTTTGATGTTTGATGGTTACTTCCCAACTGTCACCAGACTCTTGTTGCACAACATTTAACCAGCGGCTCTAGTGCGCAATTGTGGCTTGACAATGCGCAACATCACTCCGGTTAGAGGCTGCAGATGGAGTCATAATGACAACTTTAAAGAACAAAATCCGCCATGCTGCAAACAAACCACTGAAAAGTCCGAATAAATGCTCATTTATGTACAAATAACAAGCAGCCTCACAGTCTGGACGCTGTTTTCCATAAATCCTATTGTGCGCCATTAATCTGCTCTGGACAGTCTTAGTTTAACAACTCATCTAAACTTTTAATTGATGTAGAGTCACATTTTTCAAATTTACCATGTTTTATACTTAAAGCAAACAGGAAAAAGCATCACGTGAACATACGTTTATTATTAATAATAATCTTTTCTCACTGTGTCCAGAAGGGGGAGTACAGGCCCCTCCTTCTATATTCATGCGCTTTTGTGAGAAATAATAACTTGGGAACTGGGAATTTATTAAATGCAAGAAACACGTGGATGAGGTGACGCACACACCACCTGACATGTTTAGACACTTATTTCAGTAGCCTAAAAATTGCAGCATCATTTTCATATCATGCATGTGATAATATGAGGCAATTTGTCTTGACTTTGACTTTGTCCATACACTGTTTTTATAGTTTACAAAGACATTTATAGTGTCAGGCACTCAACAGTATAATATACTGTAGAAACTCTGATAATTCATAGTAAAAGTAAATGTTTCTGTTATTTGTGAGCTATTCTGCTGTCATATTTGTATATTATCTCTCTTGCTACGGAATAACTCGCCCTGCGTGCTGTTGTTATTCCTCATGAGGTCTAAACTCAAACACACAGAGCCTGATCTGAGCTTCTACTTCCAGGAGATGCTCTGAATGAGCCGCACCATCACTGCATGCCTCCGTCTGTTCCACTGAGCAGGTGACTGACTTCACAGAGCTTCACATCCGTCTCAACATAGCAACAAGTGACTCCGCTGCGTTATTATCAACAACCGAAGAAGAAGAAAAAACTCTTTTGGAGATTAAAAGCGTAACGCATGGTTTACGTACCGAAATACATGGCGGCACCGAGTGAAATCCGCGTGTTCAGTGTGAGATAAAAGTCTGTTTCATCTCCGGGCAGAGATGAGGCTCTGCGTCTTCTCCTCCACAGTCTGTCTCCCTTCTCTATCTCTCCTTCTCTCTCCTGCGGCGCCGATGCTGCTCCTTCCCATCTGGATTCCCTCCTCCTCCTAACTACCCGCCCCCTCCTCCTCCTCCTCCTCCTCCTCCTCCTCCTCCTCCTCTTCTTTCCCTTCATCCCTTTGTGATTCGTGTACAAGTCTGTCCATGTATCTAAATCTTCCACAGAGCTGTTTTTAATTCAGTAAATAGAAGGAAATGACCGTAATGAGTGTACAGTACCACCCTGGATTAGTGCAAACACAGAGCAAGAGGCACATTTGGGTTTGATACTCGGTGTGTTACTCAACCACATAAACAGAAAAGAGGACATGCCCCCCTTCAACAAAGTTACTTATTCAGCATTTCAGGCAATATCAAAAACAACACGTTAAAAAAAAAAAAAAAAGAGGGGAAAGAATGAGGGGAAATCCTTCCCCTCCAGGCCACCGTGTAACTCCTCTCTGCAGGCACCACTCCCAGGCTGATGTCTTTGGAAGCAGCCCCGTGTTCCTCTCATGTAACTGGTTTCCCATCCTCACTTTCCTTCTCGGGCCTGTGGTATTTTTAGATGCATCCCGGAGCTTTCACTGTACCCGAGGGGAAAACCACACACGACATACAGTCCGGCTGAAAACACATCACACACTGTCACGCATTTCTGCAGCCTTATGCATATATGCATGCTCCCACTCACTCAAACACAATAAAAACGACTTCAAGTCTTTCTGTCTTGTACACACACACCACACAGCTGCAGAGCGTAAACGTTCTGTATCTCTTGGCAGTGACCTTTGTTAAACTTTCTTGTCCTCCAGCCCAATCATGTTTCCCCTCCACCCCGTGTCAGGAAAGTGGACAACAACATGTGTTTTCCCACAATCTCCAACTCCAGGGAGATTTAACTCAGGAAGGCTATCAAATCAACAACTGGTGCTCTCAAAATGCACACACTCCGCCTCTGTGCACTGAACCTGCAAGTATTCTGACCAGTGTTGCACATAAAAACAGGAACCTACACAGACCCTCACTACAAGGACCTACATGGACATTTGATTGCATGATTTCAGGGTCAAAATAGTGTGTGAAGTGCATCTATACAAATCTTCATGCTCAGTAGGTATCTCCTTGCTGATCCATTTCATCTGGACTGTACCTCCAGCCACGAGCCACATGGAACAAAAGCTGAGGAGGAGAAAACACACATATGGAAATATCTACTCATAAACTCAATTTAACGCCCCTTTTGTCACTTACTGTATTGCCAGACGTTTTGTTTTCCTCTGAGAAAGAGCAGAGCACTTTCAGGGGCCGGGTGGTATTATTGCCTCCCCCCCCCACCTCCCATGGAAAGAGCAGCTGAAAAGTTTCTCTCACAAGTCACACATTTTGGAAGCTCTTTTCCAGTTTTAGCCAGGTGTGAGCTTTTCCCCCGAGCTGTTCCATCGCAGTGGCCATGTGAAACTTTGCTCTGATGAGTAAAATGTTGGACGGGCTGTCAGAAATTTCTGGGTCAGCGGATTTGTGGTCAGCGCAGCTACATGAAACCAGGAAAAAAAGTCAGGTGCCATGACTGAGCATAGAGGAGTTTATTAAGCTAATGTGACTGACAAAGGTGTCACCATGCGCCTCCTGCTCTCCAGATGTCACCACTTAAGGGCAAATTTATGCTCTGCAGAAAGCTCACCTGGGATAACATGTTAATGACAGTCCTATTTGGCACTGTTTCTGGTCTCAGGTTTCAACTGAAAGCAGCACTCATATAATAGCTCACTGCTGCATCACTTTACACCTGCAGACGTTTAGCATCACACACACTCGCAGACAAACACTGCGGCTGTCATGGCAACTGAGGTATGTAATATTATGTAAAGTGAACCAACACCGAGGCTCTCAGCTGTGTTTGTCGCTGACAACCTGTTTAATTGCACGCAGGAAAGGAATCTTGTGACCCCAGCTGGGTTCTGAATATGGATGGCCAAGCACAACAAACTCTACAAACAAACTATGAAATTAGAGGCTTTTAAAGAAGTTAATTGACTAGAGGGAGGCGATACAGTTAACACATCTGCACGTACACACACTCACAGAGTGATGGAAACAGTTGTTTTTAGCACATTATAATCCCATAACAAGCCGAGCTGAGACTAAACAGCTCAAGTCTTCAAGCAGCAGCGATAAACACACTCTTAACATTTTCTCTGCAATCACATCCAGGCAGTAATCAACCTCGCAGCTCGTTTTCAGCTCTCTTCCGACTGTGCTTTTTTTTTTTGGGGGGGGGGGGGGTCTGAGCACACAGCCACCCATCAGCTCACCTCTCCTTTTTGATTGGTCGCCATAACAACATCACCATGGTAATCAGCGTGCATTGACTTTGATTCTATTTATGTGTTGATGTCGGGCTGACGTGGAAAATCTCAAATTTGTGTTCTCCGCTGACATGCTCTGACAGATGCAGGGTGGTGGAGGAATGTCAGCTGTCACACACACCCTTGTGGTTGGACGCACGCACACACGCACACACACGCACACACACACACACACACACACACACACATACAGATGTACACATCCACACACATTGCAAATTTGAATTTGAAAATCGTAACTACCACTTCCAGCTGTCAATGTCAGGTGTATGTCTTATGATCATATCCCACACATCATTAATGTCCAATGAATACCTTGTATCTCCATGTTTCACTGGGATCATGAGCTAAGAAACTGTTCTTAGTCCTTAAACTGAAAACACATTGGATTGTATCATGAATATTCTGGGTCTGAGAGACTTTGAGTTGAAATCACATGCAGAGAAACAGATAGATAAAAGGCAAGATAGGACGGATGTTTTTTTTTTGGAGCTTGTGTGTGTGTGTGTGTGTGTGTGTGTGTGTGGAAGTTTGTGTGGTCTTATGTCGGTTTCTGGCAATCACACATACCAACAAACAAACACAGGAAGAAAAAAAGAAATAAACAGCAGGAGTAGAGCTCTGTAAATCCTGAAACGAAGTCGGAAAAAGTCTGTAAAATCAGGACTTGGAGAGGAGAGAAGAAATCGCAAGGCTACAGAGGTGATGGATTCCATAAGTGTTGGGTTTTTTTTTTCATCTTTCATGGGATTAAAGGTCATAAGAACACAAAGCTCACAATTATCCCCGCACAGATGTGATGCTGCAACTGTAAATTCTATAGAGGACAAGATTCACCACAAAGTGCTGAAGGAGGAGGGCTCGTAAATGGGGGAGATAAACAGCTCCATGTTGGGGTCAGAGGTTCCATACCACTCAACACTTAAGCGTATACGAGTCCTGCTTTCAGACATACTTTTTACAGGCTACACATGTCAGGTAGCATGTGGGTAATAACCACCACATGTATGTGTTAAATCCAAGTTTTTCCAACCGCTTTGAGTGCTTTACCTTCGAGACGAGGTCACAAAGTGGTCTACGTACACACATCCAGGAGGAATTTGCAAGAGTCTGTAAAGCGGTAGAAGAAAATCCATAACTGTCCTAATCCTAACAAAGAGCAGAGAGCTTGTAATTTTTTTAATTTTATCTTTTTTTTTGCAAACATAACCCTTACCTCTAGGCACAGGACAGAGATTTACAGATATCATGACCAAGCTTTCAACCTGCACAGCCTGCTCAGCGTGCGTGGATTATTACACCAGATGCTTTTACTCAGTCTATAAAAATATCCTTATTCACAGGAAATAATTAAACATTTACTGCCCGGTGCAGAGCTTTCCCTATCGTATTTTCATAAGAGAAACTTAATAAAAGCATTTGTGGTCATTTCACTCTTGCAAAATGATCTCCGGCAAAGAAATCTTGCTTGGGGACATCGCACACACACACACACACACACACACACACACACACACACACACACACACACACACACACGCACACACACACACACTCACACCATAGTAAAGGCTCCTCATGCACATCTGCAAGCCAGAGATATCTGTTCAGAATGTCATTAACTACCACTGCTGTAGATTTATATTCTCTCAGTTGGACCATATGAGCCTGTCTAATTAAATCCATAGTCTGGAGATCATCTGAACACACACACATACACACACACATACACATACACACACATGCACGCACACACTGACATAAAACCATGAAGTCTGTGAATGAATTTACTCTTTGTGAGGAAAAAGTGTAAATTAATTTCCTACTTCATGGGAACACTGATTAGCTTGTCACGAGGGCATCAGAGGTTGCTGCCATGGCGACAATACTGCAGCACCCACGGGAGCTCAATATCGTGACCATTATTAGAATGAACAGTGGGTTGAAATGGTAGTATGAGTTAATAAGGAAATAAGGGGGGGGGAGCAAGTGCATCTCACTGCACAATAATGGCACTTTAAACCCAATTTACAGCGTCAGCACTGCCATCTACAGGCAGAGAGGAGACACAACACCTTCAACTCATAGTAAGCGGTTTCCAACTGTCTTTTTGAGAGTGACCCCTAAAAAGTAGCAACTCCGAACAGGGTCTATGTTTACGAGATGTGATCAGAGTGGTTTGTTTCATCTGAAGAGGTTAAACTAAACTATAATTCACAGGAACAAACAAAAGAAAAGAAAGTAGCATATAATATTGTGTGGATGACTTTTAGTTTTTCTTATTTTTGACATCAGTAATCATTTCATGACCGCTGTAGGAGTCCTGATCATCAGGGTTTGAGAACCTCTGCTGTATACTGTATGTAGATTTACTCAAGTACTGTACTTGAGTACAATTTTGCGGTACTATGCATTACTTGATGATGATTTTCATTTCATATCACCTTATACAAAATATATTTTTATTCCTACACGACAACTTTATTTATTCACACGTTAATAATACTGTAGTATGATGCTTGGAAAGGGAGGTTCTACATAGCGAGTCCTGGTGCTTTGATCATTTAAATATATGCACCTCAGGGTTACTTTTTTACAGGCCCTTTACTGGTAATCAAGTTGTATTACTGCATATTACTCCACCACTGCCTTTTTTTTTTTTTTACAGCCCCCTCCCCTGTTCCCTCATCAAGTTTAAATGATGCACCTGATGCAGATAATACATTCACGTTTTTGTGAGGTAATTACACGAAGACAGAATAACATAAATAATTTATTCCAAATGAATCCCAGTGCGTTCTTTATAAAAGCTTTACAATGCCTCTTTAAAAACATGAACATGACAAAGGAAGAACAAGCACAGCTATCTAACAACTAGCCACCAAAACAAAGAGCGTAGCAAAATAGTTTATCAAATAGATTTTCTCATCATTTTTGACTGTACACATTTTAGATTTCAAGAGGCTTGTGTGTTGACAAGTGTCAAGCAGGTACCTCACTCTTCTAATTGAGTGATGGTGCTTAAGCTTGAACAACAGTCGAGTGTGAACCTGGTACAACACGGACAGAGCAGATCTATAATCTCTACAGGGCAGCACTCGTGTTAGGAGCTCTTGCAGCACCTCCTGCCCTCCTCCTGTGCCTCGCCGGTGGGTCCAATGGGGCTGGACAGGGTTACGGCACTGATGGAGCCCCGGGTCACCTCTCTGCTGGCCACCTTCCTTTGGATCGCTGAAGAAAATGAAGACAGTTGTAATATACAGAGGACTCAAATGGACTGAGGATGTTTAGACGCACTGACTAAACTACCTGTGAGGACTTCATTGAAAGCAGCCTCGACATTGGTCGAGTCCAACGCTGATGTCTCCATAAACATGAGGCCTTTCTTTTCTGTGGGGAGAACAAAGAAGGCAAAGATTACTCATCAATGAACACTGACATATCCTATGAACAAAACGTACAATACTAAGCATTAAATACACTTTTTAGGATGACACAATTGGTCAAAACGAAAACAATACAACTTAACTGACCTGCAAAGTCCCTGGCCTCCTCAGTGGGCACGGTCCTGAGCGTCTCCAAGTCTCTCTTGTTTCCCACCAGCATGACCACGATGTGAGGGTCTGCATGGTCGAACAGCTCTTTCAACCACCGCTCTGCGCTCTCATAGGTCAGATGCTTACTGATGTCATAGACCAACAGTGCTCCCACTGCTCCCCTGTAATACCTGCAAGTCCACCAGGCGAGAGAGAGCAAACACACGAGTCGAATCTTATAATCAGACAGGAAGCTGCTGTGAAATGACACGTGTGAAAGAGGTGCGTGGAGGAGGTGTGACTGTTAATTGCATGGATTGAAATCAGTCCTTCAGTAGTTAAACTGACACCTAATGTGAGATTTCACACCTCTTTATTATGTTTATTACTCATATCCCATTTATATAAATATATGTGTGTGTGAGTGTGTGCACCCACGCTGAGGTGATGGCCCTGTAGCGCTCCAGCCCTGCTGTATCCCAGATTTGGGCTTTGATGGTGAAGTTGTCCAGCTGAACAGTCCGCGTGCTGAACTCCACGCCGATGGTGGTGCGGCTGTCGTGATTGAACTCATTTTTAGTGAAGCGAGACAGAAGGTTGCTCTTTCCTACGCCGGACTCCCCTATCAAAACCACTAGACAGGCACAGACGGCACAAGTCAGAATTTCACTCCTTACAAAAAAAATATTATAAATACTTAATCTGATTACAACATTGGAGCTTTTTGTGACACATCAAGTCAAAAAATACAACAGTTAATGGGTCAAAACACTCTAGAGAATCAGTTTAGTTTATCTCCCCTAACACTCTCACAAGACACAAGACACCGTGACATCACACAAACGTGGCACATCTATCCTGTAGCTGACTTTACTTTGGAATGAATGGAATGGAAAATCACAGGCAGCTTATTTTAATGAGGGAAAATAGACATACCAAACGCACGTCTCTTTAGTAAGGCAGGATATGTAAGATCATGTTTCTTTAACGGGTCAAAGGTCAAATGGTTTATAGCCAAGTAGACAGAGAGCTATCACTTCCTGCTTTACTTCCTTCTCTCTCCTCTCCTGCTCTCTGGAAACTGGAGCAGGCATTTACTGACAGCTTTAAGGTCTATAGAAGCCATTATCTTTATTCTCTTACACAATCAGAGCTTAAGTAAACATGACTTACCTTTGAAGACAAAATTGTACGACTCGTCTGACCCCATGCTACATTCAGTGGCGAAGGATTCCTGTTTCAGCTTGTAAATATCCTGAAGCCAGCGTTGGCTAAAAACAACAAATGAAGCCTCTCTCCTCTTCCTCTCCCTCCAGTGTGGAGAGGGAGAGAGAATAAAGGTGAAAATTGAGGAGAAAAAGAGAACAGGTTCAGTTGCACCAAAGAGCTTCCTTCTTCATCTGTGGGTAGTAAGGGGTAACTCCTGATTCAGGACACACAGACAGGCAGGCAGGCAGGCAGGCAGTCAGGGAAGGAGTCGTGTGGCCTGCCGATCCCTCATCAGCTGACACCCAAGGGAAGGCTGGAGGGCGGGAGGAGAGCAGGTGTAACAGGTAGAACCACTCGGAGGTAGTAATCAAGAAGAGACTCCACCCTCCATACGCTCGCCTTTCACTCAGTGACTCGGTTCATTTGTATGACAATAAACCTCACCTGGCAGGTGCATCTGTGTACCAGATCATGACGCCATTTTGACATTTGTCTGATGCCTTCGGGGATGTGGGTAGAGACCGAGATTTGACCTGCACGTATGACTGCGATTATATGTTTGCAGCCCAAAAACGTGTATGAATGCTGCAACCAGCTAAGTGGAACTGGTTCATCGTATGACAATACAGAGTTGAAAATGACTCGTTTCCTGGAAAGAGGTGTGCCATTTGGTACCTATAAAACTATAGTCAGGATAAAAATAACATTTAGAGGGAGTTGTTTGAGCGGTAACACTTCACCTACAGACAGTCTATGAAGAGTATTTGCAACATTTCAACAGCTCAAAAATTCAGCTGTTTCACAAATAAAACCATTTTCTCACGGTACACCTCTGTGGTAGCCTGGCTCAGACTGGGCACAAAAAACATCTTGCTTAGGGTAGTTACGTTAATGATTTGACATTTGACAATTGACATAATATGTCAAATTAAGTGTTACCATTTGAGTTTAGTTGGTTGATGTCTTCTTCTTGAGTCCAGAAGAGTTCCTTAACCAGCCTGAATTTAGGGGTACATGACTTTTTTTTAATGTCTTTTTATGAAATTATTGCTAAATTTGGCATCTATAAAGTGTTACCCATAATCGTACCAAACAAACTGTGTCTAACATACCTTTGAATGTGACCAGTTGTTCCCCGAAAACAGATTATTTAATTTTACCTGTCAATATGCAATGTTTTCATATCAAACAGCAAACAGAAGCAGAGCATAGCAGGTCAGAAAAGTGGATGAATTTTGTCATTTTGTACCATCCCGGGACTGTAATCAACTGACACAGGGGATAGGCTGTTTTTGACCATGTTTTATTTTTTTTTAGTACAGTACTGTTAAAAGTTAGTTTCAACATGTTCAATTGGGAGATGGATTTTTTTTTCTTCAGCTGAGGTCAACAGACAAAGCAGCTATAGAAGCAGTTGCCAAGGTTACCACAACTACAAGGCTGAGATTTTCAAAAAAGGAAAAAAAAATAAGACAACCTAGAACTTGATTTTAGAAACATACGGTGCCACCATATCATAATTGTTTGTAAAGCCTTTCCGTTGCTTTTTTATTTATTTATTTTACTCATTTGATTTCATGTTTATTTTATGCGAGACAAATCAGAATTATCTCTAGGTACTAACTGCACCTCAAAAAAAAAAAGAAAGAAAAATAGAATAAAAAGAAGAATCAGATTAAAATAAAAGGAAAGCTTGTTTGTTTCATTCATATTCATTTTAACAGCATCCCCCTGCTTCGGAGCTGCTACGATGTGATATTTGATTATGATTACTGTTCTGGATGATGCTGTATGGACTGGGTGGGGGGGCTTTCTAATTAACCGACTGAATGGGGGTGTAATTTGCCATTGATGCTCTTATAGGGCAGGGAAGGACAGAAGGCACAGCAGTGGTGCCTCAGAAGGAAAGACACTGTGTACCCGCGTGGGCACTTTTATCTGGAATGACAAATTACACGTTTAGGGGAGTGTGGAGGGCGTCATTTTCTTAAGCGCTTGCAATAAATAGTGAAAGTCGTTGGGCAAAAACAGCTATTCATGTAGAATGTCGTGAACGGGGGGGAAAGAGGGAGGAATGAGCCTGAACGTCTGTATGGACAATATATCTTCCTGTTCTTGTCTGTTTAACAGGAAGATTTCATGTATTGATTTGGTAGTTAAATGCTAACAAACTGCCTCACACTGGCCATGCATGAAACAGAGCCAACAGCCAATCACATCACATGGGTTTAATCTGTTGTATGTAAATGTGTAATCTGCAACAATCGACTCCAGTTTTATGTGAAGAAAACAATGAATGAAGAAATGGTTGGGAATCCCTTTGCAGGAGAGGTTTTGGCTCCTTTTCTCTGCACCAGTACACCCCCCTCAAGGTGAGAGTGGTTCAGTCCGGCTCTACAGCAGCACGCTGAGACAGAGATCTGGTTGGATGACGCCAAAAAAGAGAAAATATGGGGACTAGGGAATGATCTGAGAACAGATGTAGAATGAGGGTCTTACAGATCCTGCCCACATTTCTTCTGTAAAGTTTGGGACAAAACACTTAAATTTCTCTTGGTTCTCTGTAGATGCTGGGTGTGTTATGAGTCAGGTATGTATGTATGCACGTGTCTGTGTGTCAGTATGTACTGTATGTCTTTACGAGGGCTGTGAGCCCAGCAGTCTCTCGATAGCGGCGTTGATGTCTCCTCCAGTAGCGATGAGGGCCTGCAGGTTGGCCTCGCGGTTGATGAAGCCCATGGCGCTCAGCTGGTCCAGCTGGGACTGGAACCGCACCTCTGGGGTCTGGGTCTACAGGGGAGGGAAAGTAGTGAAACTTCAAAAATAAAAATAAAAAAATCAGATGTGAAAAGTTGTACTATCACTGCGTGTGTGTACCGTTGCACTTCCTCCACCTCCTCCTCCTCCAGCAAACATCTGGAGCATCTGTTGCATCAGCTGCTGCTGGGCGGCGTTCGTTCCCGCACTGCTGGGTGAGGAGGCGGGGTTCTCTGTCGGCATGCCCCCTGCTGTGGGTATGCCAGGAACTCCGCCTGTGGGTATGCCAGGAACCCCACCTGTGGGTATGCCAGGAACTCCACCTGACATCAAACTAAGCCAAAAGGAAAAAAGTTGGAAACAACTTCCACAAAAAAAAAAGCAATATGTTAATATCTGTCTGTGAGAGCAAACCTGGGCATGAGGCCTGGCGCTTCTGTCTGCAGTGTCTGTAAACCCTGTTGGATCTGCATTAGAGCTTGCATGGCCCGGGGATTGGTCATGACTGACAGGGCTTCTGGGTTCTGCATCTGTAACCAAACAGAGAATGACAACAGAGAGTCAATCAACTAATCAGCAGTCCATTTATTCACCAAATGTCTGGAACTATGACTTGGAGTGAGATAACATGAGTGAGAATGAGAAAATAACTACAGGCTTATCAAAAAGAAAATCAAAACTGGTAGCCAAAAAATGTTTGGAAGGTTGCTTTAATCCTAGAGACAAAAATGTCCAGTATGTGCTGATAAATATCTGTACTAAGTTTCACAATATGTGGCTTTAAGGATTGTTACGGTACATTGCCCCCTATGGGCCACTCAGTACTAATTTTTTTTGTTATGTCACTAGGTCTGACGTTGTCTGTCTTGAAAACTTAAAAATACAGGCTGAAACGCATGAGGTACCTGCTGCAGAAAGATGGGCAACTGAGATCTGAACTGTTCCTGCAGCTGTGGGTTTCCAGCAAACAAGGGGTTATTCATCAAAACCTGGAACACAGAGAGAGACAGTCAGTGAAGTTAATGTTTACTCCACGCTCGGCTATGAGGATTACACAAAGTTGATATTTGAATAATGTATGCATTAGGGTCTTACCAGAGGTTTCAAACAAAACGGTGAGTAACAGAAATAAAAGTCTTTCATGCGCAGCACTTCACTGTACAGTTCTGGTTTGCTGTGCAGTCAGCATTGTTTATTAGAACAAATAAGTCAGAGCGGTGTTGTTTATTCTTTCTAACAATTTGCTGCAAGTGAGCTTAACAGACAATCCCCTCTGTTGAGAACGCACTAAATAGCTGGGCTTATTGGCCTAATGCACAACAGGCCTAGCTCGATCCTACTATTTACAATTCATTACAGACTGCGTTCAATATTATAAATTGATTCCACATGTCGTGCACAATAAACGTTCTGAGGCGAGCTTTGAATCTAAATAATACCCAGGATTTGCACTGTGATATGACCATATCTGTGGGTGTATGTAGCACATGTGTTACCTGGGATGCCAACTCTGGGTTTTGAGCCAGTGACTGCATCATACTGCGCATGTAGGGAGCAGACAGCATGTTCTGCATCAGCTGAGGGTTTTCTGAGATCTGCTGCAGTAGACTCTGCATGCCCGGGCTGTTGAACATCCCTGCAACGCACAGAAAAGAAAGGTGTTTATAATATGTGCACGTGCATGTAGGTAAGCATAAAAATGACTTAGCATTCAGGTGTATTGAGAATCACAATGTGCTCTTACCATTGCCCAGACTGCCAGGATTGATACCCAGAGGGTTGGACACACTGGGGTTGGTGCCTCCAGGGGTGCTAGTGCTTCCTGTGGTGCCCCCTCCACCCTCAGAGGGATTAGAAGAATTTGGTGGCCCCCATGGATTGGGCAGGGGCTCACGGTTCTCCGTCCTTGATGGCTGGACACCAGACTCAGAGGTCCCACCTAGAGCCGAGAATGGGTTGCTACCGAACTACAGGGAAAGAGACGAGACACAGTCGGATACAGTTAGACATGTGACACATGCAAATAAAACCATGACAAGTTATAGAATGTGTGAAAACAAGTCCTAATGATGATTACCGCCGTATAAACAAACAAGGATTTGATCTGTAAACATCCCTGTCAGATACCTGTTCCCTGGCAGCACTGAACATGGGTTCCTGGATGTCTGTGTACATCCTCCGCAAGGCATTGTAACCTCCTGGGATGCTCTCCAAGTTGCTCAGAGCACGGTCCTGGTTCCGCATCATTTCCTGCATCATGGCAGGGTTCCTGGCCAGCTCCATGGTCTGCGAGTTGAGATAAAAGAGTACAGAAAGCAAGTGAGTGAAAGTTTATGTTGAACAGAACCAGAATAAACCTGAATAAACAAACCAAACTGCAGTGGAAATCTACTGTAGTCATGACTGTCCTACAACCAGCTAACTACCGTTCAGTCCCTCTCCTTTACCTGTCTCATGAGCTCAGGGTTGTTGAGCATGTGGGAGATCTCAGGGTTGCGTTCCATCAGCTGTTGCATCTGAGGGTTGGCCATGATCATCTGTCTCATCAGGTCCGGGTTGGACATCATGTTCTGCACCAACGGGTTCTCCATGATCTGAGAGAGCATCTCTGGGTTGGACATGAGCTGCCTCTGCATCTGCTGCTGCAGCTCCATGAAGTTAGCTGAGCCCATGCCCAGCCCAGCCAGACCAGCCAGGTCACCGAAGCCAGCTGATGGATGCCAGATGGGTAGACGTCAGTTAATACACATCATCTTCTGTGGTGCTGAGTTAATAAACGAGGTTTGAATGGAAAAAGTTAGACGCAGGTGGACTCACTCAGTATGTTGGGCATCTGTGTGGGTGGTGCCGCAGGGCCAGTAGAACCTGCTGTGGAGGGGGGGATGGTGCCAGGACTCGAGGTGGAGGTATTGCCTGCTTGAGTGGAGGTTGAGCTAGAGGCCGAGGTGCTACCGCCATCTCCTGCCCTACAGAGATCATTAGTAGAGAAAACCAGGGGTTAATTATAAATACAGCGACAATTTAACAAACTAATTGAATTCCACACAAAGACTGTGTTGCAATGTGAATTAATCCTTCTTACAGGCCCGCTACAAAACGACTCGGTGAACCAACATGCTTTGCATAATAATGGAGCCTTACTTGTGTGCTGTCTTTATGACTAGGTGTACTGTCAGGCCATCCTTGATGCCGTGTTGGCTGAGGCTGTCGCCGTCCTTCAAGATCTTCCCTGCAAAAATGAGGACCAACTGGTCCTGTTTGGCTTTGAATCGCCTCGAGATCTCTTCTTTAAACTACAAGAAAGGAAAGGGAGATAGAAAGTAAATGGGACAATGAGTGGGAACGGTCAGAATAAACCAGAAAATGAAAGATGTGAATGCGTTTCTGTTGTGTTGCAACCTTCAGGCCTTAAATTCCCACTTCCAGGAAGTCCTCTGTACTTATCCTATTAACAAGCATCAAAATCTGCCAAATCATGCTTCATCTTTGACTATTGTGTGAAATATAATTAGCACAGAAAGCGGTCTCATCCTGAAGAAAGCTGCTCTTACGCTTGTTACATCTTTTCATTTTCACTGTAAATAAAGACATAAAGTCTTATCTTATAAGTATCTTATCTAAACACGGTACTCCAATCAGCTACCTGTGGTACACACAGTAAAATCTTAACAATTATACAGGATATGAATTTTGACAACTGAAACTGATTAGCTGGAGCGCCAAGGATGTTCCCCATCATGTACAATTTAATGAAAACATTATGCATTACATAGTTATTTATGATGATATTTATGACCTGATTGTGACACTAACAAATCATCTGTTTTCTGTAGAGCTCTGTCTGCTTGAAATAAAACCCTGACTCCTTTACTGTTTACTCTGACAGTTTGTTTTAGTATTTACTCAACACTTTGTATGGTCTTCTCCTTGCACGAGCACAGCTGTTTCACTTATTTTCTGATGTTTACGTTTCTTGTTCTATTGATATCGTGTGATTCTAAGTGACTTTTGTAATATGCCTTTATTATAGCTTTGTGCGCAACCCTGGAAGACAAGCAGCCACTATATGGTAGCTGATTGGGATCAAAATAAAAGGCCGAGAACAATGGGTGATGTTATTCAAATTAGCTGTCAGCTTTAAGGATACAGAATGTTCTCATTGTGCAACATGCTCTCAGTGAACAAGTGAAATATAAAACCACACGTAGATAACAGTGACAGCACATACTTGAAAATCAGAGACGTGGGTCCAATTTTTTAACATGAAACACATGAATACAGAGCAATGAACCACACACAGACAGACAAAAATGGCTACTCAAGACCACACAGTAAAAGATGCAAGCTTTGAGCAAACGGCGAGCAAAGCTGAAGAGTCTGATTTAATTTTGGCTCACGGATTGCATTATGGTTTCAGTGAAACACGTCGCCAGGCCAACAATACTTCTGACAATACTGTATATTCCCCAGAAAGCTGAATGACTCAGTGGCAGCAGTGAGAATGTTCTAGAGTGATAGCAAGCTTTAGCATTTAGAAAGCTGTTGAAGAGAAATGGGAAACGAAAGATGAAGGCGATTCAGCGTACCATCACCCCCTTAACCACTTCCACAGTTCCTATCAAGCCATTGTTGCTTGTGCAGTGGGCACAGCAAGAGCGTAACCCGTCAGCTGACACTTGTTTGGCTATATACTTAGCTTAACGTTGGCTTAGCTCGCAAGCTCAGTTAGCTAAGTGGCTAACTGTTACCGTTAGCCGGTTAGCCGTTTCAAACACAAGCATGGTTATATCTCTCTATTGGGTGTCAATAACGTTAATAACACCGAATATGTGTTCAGCAAGGCGGTAATACTTCAATAATACTCAAACTCTTTGTTTTCACACACTATCAGTTAGCCGGTAAGAGAGACGATGCTATGCTAACGCGGCTAACTAGCCTGCTAGCTGAAGTTGTGGGCAGGGGCATGACGTTAGAGCACGGCGATGAAGCAGCCAGCTCCCCCACCGGCGAGATCAACTCACCTGAGTGACAGAGGCATCTTCTGCGATGGCGATTTCTTCTTTGTCTTTAGGGGTTTTTACTGTGACCTTAATAATAGTTCCCTCCGACGCTTCAGGTTTATTATTGTTGTTATTACCAGGATCTGCGGCGCCTTGGTCAGCCATCTTTACTCCGCCGATGGAACAGCTCGGGTCTGGCGTCAGCTTCCGGGTCATAAGAGGTCAAACCTCTTTCCAGAAAGACTCTCAGGAGTTTCCCTCCCTGGTTATCCCAAGTACACGGCTGAAAACACGTTTCCAATGAAATGCTTGTTTCTGATCCAAGTTTCCGTAACTGCCTGTTAGATTATATCTTCAGAGAAGGTGGTTATGTTGCTTAAATTACTTCTAACAGTAAATGATTGACAGTAAATGAACACATGACTTCCTGACACAGGAATGTTGTTGGAACATTTGCACTATGTAACGAGGCATTCTGAAAATGTGGATTAGTCTAGTCTACTGAGAACAAGCTTCATTATATGTATATCATATGATTAACTTCCAATAGTCAACAAGGGAAGTAGTACAGAAGTAATTTTTTCCATTACTAAATCGTCAGAAAATTAATTACCAATATTTGTGACAATCCCTTAATCATTTAAGTAATTTTACTTTCTCAAATGTGATGATTTGCTGAAACATCTTTGGGTTTTGGACTGTGACACATGGCACATTTAATAGGCTGATGTTTAATGATCAAATAATCAAAAATGTAATAGTCGTTACTATTTCTTTTTTGTGTCAAAATAAAATGAATTCAAATTAAAAATGTTGCGTGCCCTAGCAGTCAGTAATCTGTCGCTGAGCAGATATCTTCACACAAGGTTTTGCTCATATTTGAGTTTAATGTATTTATACTGTCATGCTTAATTAACCAATATCAACTTTAACCAAACTACAAGGCTCAAATACATTTTAAATCGAATCCACAATAACTGCCATTGTTGAGCTGTTATTTCCACACTCAGAGCCGTTACTGAGTGTTGCGGAGAGTTGCAGTGCAGAGAAAGTGCACAGGAGTCCAAGATGTCTTAAGAATGGAGGATTTATCAATACACTTGTCATGACATGTTCCCGCCCCTCTGGCTCGTCCATATGACCTCAGAATAGAGCCACAACTACTCTACTATGTCCACAAATGGTCACACTCAATGCATCTACAGTATACAGTATTAGCCAATTGATCATTAGTCTACAAATAGGAAGTATGTTTAATGTTTAGTGAGTGAGGCAGCCCTTTCCTCTGACCTCTGTTATCATAGTAATGATCAGGATGGCGCCAGCTTCCGTAAACACAAACATATAGCTGCTCTGTGTCTCAAGGAGAGAAGTCTGTGCCCCCATAACAATCTTTAAGATTTTACACTAACCCTATAGTAACCTCAAGACATATGTTTAGCCCTGTGTCACCCCCGTACGTGGCATGCTAGGACAGACAATTCCCTCACAAAGAGGAAAAATAATATAAAGTTATTATCACATCAGAATCGCTCTATTACAAGTATTGCATCATTCATTGTCAGCATCTGTGGAGTGTATACTAACAGTAACTGTAAGCACAGACAAACGTAATGGCTTTTTGTTACTTTTGTTTCACAGTAGATGAGCTACGACACACACCATGATGCTGCCCAGTACAACCACTGTCAAATCTGATGATAGAAGTGAGGTTCTATGAGGTATTTATGCACGTGTGTAGTGTGTGCATTTAAACTGATAGTGTTTTTTTGAGGCAAACTTTTTCTATGTGGCTAAAATTTGTATTTTTGCCGACTGTGTCCACAGCAGTGCATTGATCTGATTATGTGCCGGGATTCCCGTCTACTTCTCCAAACTTGGGGCATGTTGACCATCACCTACTATAGGTTGTATGCATGATACGTAGCACTTAGTAGTTGGCATGCTGTGTAAAATGTAAAAAGACACAAAATGTGACGATGTGCAAAACAATGAAACCCCACATTTAACTGAAAATAGCACAAAGACGACTTATCAGATGTTACACATGAGAAATCTGATTGTTTTTGGAACATTAAGAGCCCTTTTTGAAATGTATGCCAGCGTCACATGAAAAAAATTCCGCTTTCAAGATTACAGTAATTGGTCTTCTCAGTTCCCAGACACTTACAGAGTGTTGCTAAAAGGGGAAGTGACGGAAACGTGACCCTGTGCCAACTTTTTTTTAGAATGTTTTGTCAGCATCAGATTAAAAACTGGGCAAATTGTTTCCCAAAAACAAAAAAATTTCTCAGTTTCAACATTTAATAAGTTGTCTTCATGCTGTTTACAGTGAAATCTGAGGTTTCCTTGTTTGCACACCATCAGATTTTGGTTCGATTTACATTTTACACAATGTGCCAACTTTTTTGGAAACAGGGTTGTATCAACTCTTTTCAAAATACCAATAATTAAAAAAATCTCTTTAAGGACTTTGCTTGAGGTGCACCTCAGTGGGGGTCACTTCTCTAATTTTAAGGCCACTACTGTCTACAGTATTTTATTCTCACACATATACCTTTAACACATGCAGACAAACAATCTCTCCCATTACTTATATAACCCAATACTTCTAGTTTAGTAGTAAACTCTAATTTCTCGAATTTCTAAATATTTATCTCAATATGTAAGGCGAGGTAGAGCTCAGGATGTAAAACATATATTATATTTGATTTGTTAAGACAGTCCTATACTATATAGACATTGTCAGTATAGAGCGCCCCCTCCATATGTGTCCACCATGTGACAGCACTGAAAGAAAAGTGTGTGTTTCAGCATGTCGCATTGACACGGACAGTCCTGCATACCTATGCATATCCCCAGTTCTAGAGCACACCATTTACAAACAAACAAAACCCACCAAAAAAGAAACATAGACCATCACCCCTTTTCCAAAGCCTCACAAACCCCACACATGCACATATACACACACACACACACAAACACACACACCCTCAAATGTACAGGGTCACATGCACTGTGGCCCCTACAGTGTCTCATTCAAGTGCATCCCACACAGGGAGACCGATTGCCGCAAAGGATTTTGCTTTCATCAACAGAAAAAAACGAGGGGACAACTTTGGTGGTTGTAGTATTGTCTGTGACTTTCTCTCTTTCCCCCCAAGTGAGCAACATCTCTCTCTCTCTCTCTTTCTCGTTTCCCCTCCACCCGTTTCTATCTTTACCACAGAAAGGTGGGCAGTAGAGAGGGTGCATTTCCAGAAACAAGGTAAGGGATCAAATTTCAGGCTGTCTTTTTTTGTGTGTATCCTAGAGTAATACGTTTTCATTTATGATGACTGTGAATGGACAGAGGCTGGCCGAATCAGATAAAACGTCATTACTGCTGAACAAGCACTGGTGTGACATGAGGATTGGGAAGGGGAACAACAACAAAGTGAAACTTTATAGCTTTTACTGTGGTTTTGCTTTGCACCTGTTCAACTAATAGAGATGTTCCCACTAAAGCAGAGGTAAATGTGTTTGATAAAACGTTTGTAGGAATCCAGTCTGAGTTAAAATGTGCTTTGTTACATCATCATACATAGTCATATTTTCAGCTTGGGTGCCTGGTTAATCTTTCTCATGTTTGATGTTTGGTTCTCATTAAATGGGATTTTCAAACAGAGCTCCAAACGGGCGATTTGGAATATTTAATTTGACTGATTTCACATGTTATAAGCTTTTTTATGGATTCTTTATGAAGTGTATGTATGAACATGTTAAAGATACCTAAAGTTTGTCATTGTACGTGTATAACGCCAAATCAGGAAGATATTTTATTTGTTTATTTTAGCAATTATACATTCAACCTCGTAACATGCAGGTCTTGAGACAGTATGTGTGTACAAACATGTTAAATTTGACTTGACATTGTGTTTGTGTGTGAATATGTGTGCGTAGCAAACATGATTTCACAGAATCTGCAGTCGCCTTAACTTCCATGTTTTTTCCTCACTTCATTACAGTTACTCTGCAGAGGCCCCATTATCTCAGCTCAAGATGTACAGCTTCATGGGAGGGGGCCTGTTCTGTGCTATCGTTGGTAATATCCTGTTGGTGGTCTCCACCGCAACCGACTACTGGATGCAATACCGTCTCTCTGGAAACTATGCACACCAGGGTCTGTGGAGGTACTGCATGTCCAACAAGTGCTACATGCAGACTGACAGCATAGGTAAGACACTTTGGATGACTTACAGGAATCGAGGCTTTCGAGAATCAAGACGCTCCTCTATATTTGAGCTGAGATGTATCTTTTTTAAAGTTTTAAAGAGAAGTATCTTGTGGATTTTGTGTCTGTCTGAATTCTGCAGTTGAATTTTATTAAATATGCAAAGATTGGGTTTATTTTTCTGAATGATTAAACAGACAAATTTTGCTTATTGAGTTATGAAATGTGTCCCTGACAAATATTGTGCCAGTATAAATGAAAAGGTAAAGGATGGCATATCTGATGACTCCTCTCTGTTTCCTTTCAGCTTACTGGAACGCTACCAGGGCCTTCATGATCCTTTCAGGGATGTCGTGCTTCGCGGGCATCATCGCTGGCATCATGTCCTTCTCTCACTTCTCCTCCTTTGAGAGGTTCAACCGCTCCTTTGTTGCAGGAATCATGTTTTTTGTCTCCAGTGAGTTTTGTTTCCTCTGAATTGACACACACCCACCATTCACCATTATCCTCACCTTAATCGTAACTGACGTGCACCTCCCTGTCTCCCTCGTAGCTTTCTTTGTTCTGCTGGGTATGGCCATTTATACTGGAGTGACAATTAACTTCCTGGGGAGGCGCTTTGGGGACTGGCGCTTCTCTTGGTCCTACATTCTGGGCTGGGTGGGCATGCTCATGACCTTCTTTGCAGGTGAGAAAGGGGAAAGGCCGGGGGTCAATCTTTGTCTAGGCATAAATCCCATTATTATTCAGCAAGAGCAGTAACCACAGACTAATATCAAATATTGAGGACAATAACATCTTTTGTAAATGCACATTGCAGACAGCTGTTTAACAAGATCTATTGGCAATTGTGTCACCAAATACATAACCTTTGTCTGTTGCAGGTATTTTCTACATATGTGCCTACAGAATGTGTGAATGCAGGAGAGGAACTGGCACACGCTAGATGGAGGCAGGCGGTTTGTTTAGGGAAAAAAAAGAGGACAATGCCACTTTGAACTGAGGACTAACAGAAGGCAGTCTTGACTGATCTACTGAAGAGATGACGTCCGATGCTGCTCCTGGAGGCCTTTTGACGGTCTGCTTTTCTAAAAGGTTTTTTTTTTTTTTTTCTGGTATTAGTCTTGCTGATATCACAGAGGAAAAACAAACTAATCACGTGTCTAATTACTGTAATAGGATATTGGTGTTATTTAACTTTCTTTAGCAGATTATTTTGGCACATTCAATAAAGTTGGTCCTCAAGTACTGGTGTGATTTTTGTAGCTGGACTGACAGACGGCCACAAGATGGCAGCACAAAAGCACTGCACTCCTCGAGCACAGGGCTTTGATTTCATAAGGAATGGGGGCCTCGCGTTAATCAGGATCAAATGTCTGACAAGATCACAGACTGTTGTGAAACAATTATTTCTCTTCAGTCATAACTCTCTAACTCTTTTCATAGGAACAAAAATTTAGTGCGTCACAGACAGACGAAACAATGTTTTCCCTTTATAGTTGGCAAAAATTATACTGTGGGAGTGTGTTAGTCTGCACAGCAGAGAACATTACATCAAAGGTGTATGGTACACATGTTTGTCTCAGGATTCCCCCTGAAGCTGTTTGATTTTGGCCTCCTTCAGTATGTTTGACAAGGAATCCCCCAAACATATTATTATTAGGCTGGTGTTCATGGGAAAGGGTTTTTCCTCTGGCAGCCAGCATGATCTTCCACAACATGTTTGTTGACATCCCCTGAGAGCACTCAAGTACAGACAGCGCATGGAAAAGTGTTGGGGAGGTTGTTTGTGTTTGCATGTTTGTGCAGGACAGGCTACATAGAACCTGAGAAGAAGATCATGTTCCTGGACCGGAGAACCAGGGTGGGGTGTCCAGCTACTGATTGTTCCTCTGGCCTGAACTTTAATAAGCGCTTCCTCCTTTTTCTTGGTACTCATCCATTCCTCACTATCAGCTGGAAGGAGAGGAGCAGTAGCTGCTGAGGTAATGAATGCTTTGGCTACTTGGTGACGCAGAAACAATGAGAGAAATGTAAACAGTCACTGGACAGATCCCTTGATCCAACTTTCCATACTTGGTCCCTGTGGCTGCTGTGAAGAGATAAGCTCTGTAATATTGTGTGCTTTTCTTCAGATGCTTTCATAACCCACTCTAAAGCTTTAACTGAGGCCAAGTCTTAATAACTCATGGGAGAACTTGGCAGATTTTGACATTTTAGAACATGTACTAAAGGATTAGTCACATTCAGTTTCTGCAGAGCTACGATGGAGGTTTTATAGCACTGAGGAAGGGAGGATGGTGTAATATTTTCTGTCATCAATCGCTTCACATATGTAGGATGGGAAGTCCTGATCATTTCAGCTCAGAAAATCACATTGCAAAAGTTTCTTTTAGGATATTGGATAACATTTTTAATCCTAAAATAGTGAATTCCCCGTCGCTTATTTTAATTGCAGTGTGTTTTACTTCAAAACACACTGAATTTCTCTAAAAACACACAGTTTTTGGCACTGATGCAGTAAAAACGAGCAGCATCAACTTCCTCATTCTGCTGTGTTCAATATTAACTTTGCTCTATTCTGCAACAGTCTAGTCTTCACTGAAACGTAGAACGATCACATCTCAGCAGTAAGATTTTTGAGAAAGATTCATTTTTAAGACTGAAGACTGACAGAAATACAACAACCAGAGAGATTTTCCCCTTCAAAACAGGTGAACAAAAACTATCCATACCCATGTGTGCTTAAAGTCGAGGTCCCCAACCTGAGCATGAGTGCAATGAATGCACACATTACAAAGTTTCATAGGTGAGCGATTGGATGCAGGAATGCAAGGTTAAGGTCACCTCTCAAAGGCATGTGTGCTGGACACAGCAGGTCTGCTCACCCTTCTATTAACCCAAGTGTTTGTTGAACATGATGTCAGTGAGAACACCTGGTCGTTTTCACTGACAGCGCCTGTTGATATATGTGACAATCTGCTCAATATGGGTGATTTTACAGACCTGCAATTTGTCTTACTTCAAATAGAAGAACACTGTCCCTCGCTGAGGCAGATGTTCACCCAGGTGTTTATGTAGGACACAGAGGCACGGGTATGCAAAACACACAAAGACACCAAAACACATTTAAGGAGAAGGAATAGTATTTATAGAAGTAGGTACTGTGCTAAGAGTGGAGAGAATATATGGAATAAAATTGATAATTAAGGGAAATGAATTTAGCTGAAAGGAAAATTTGCATGACAAGAGATGCTGTAAACTTAGTTATCACACACATCTGAGCTGTATGTTTGTATGTAAAAGATTTTCAGTTGTCAGATCAGATGTTTGGACTGTCATTGTCTGAATTCATAAATCACTGACAAAAAGATTGAGATAATGTAAAACTATGTAATACTGGAGAAATTAGAATGGATACCAATTAAACAGTGAATCGTTTCCGGGTTTTTAAGTTGAAGTCAACAAACTTAAACAACTATTCCAGTTTTTGACCATCTGTTCTCTAGAATAATGTTTTATTGAGACATTTCATGAAAGAAAATGTTACATTTGTGCAGTATAAAAGACGATTTTCACTCCTCTCAAATCACACACCTTGCATAATCTGCATCTGCCTGAATCATTTTGAATCTGCCCACCTCAATGGCCAGAGGAAGGACACCAGCTCTCAGCTGTGCAGCTAAAGATCACTGGTGTCGATTATGTATACTCTTTGGCCCGGTCTTCTTCTGACTGATGGTCAGACTTATTGCTCTCAGTGATGGAAGAGTACGCTGACACAGCGAGACCTTATAAAAACTGTCCTCATCCCACCCGACCTCGTCCCATGGACCCTGCACCCAGTCCCTCCCATTGTGCTTCACTGATCCCTAATGTTCCTAAAAATCACACATCTAACTTACATACATGGAGACTATATGAGGCATTTTTTCCAGATCATCTCACCTTGTTTCAATGCTTCACTGACACAATACAAACTGTAACATTGTAAGTGTTCACAACGAGACCATGTGGTTTTGGAAAGACTTTATTGGGCTGCACAGGTGAACAGTAATGTGGTATTGCAAGTGAACACAATACAAGAGACAGAGAGATAATAAAACATTACACAGGCAAAGAATAAAAGTATATCATTTACACATCTTTTTTATAAATAAAGTCTACACATGACTGAATATGGAGGTGGTTCATTTTACATAAAATACACAACTTCTTAGTGGATGTCTGCTGCAGCTCCTGGTGATTTTTTTTTTTTTTAAGGAGAGGTTGTGTAGTTAGAGAAAACTGTTGCTGAAAGTAAGATCAGTTTCTATGGAACAGATCTGGGTGTTGCAGAAAATCTTTAGTGATATGGTTTTTATTGGTCCCATCTAAACATTTATCTGAAAATGATCATAAATAACGCGGCACGTGTTGTCTGAGAACATTTCCTTTACTCCTCTTTTCTATATATTCATCATATCATGCAAGCCTAAATGACTTAAATTAATATTAAATGCTTCACTGGTGAATATAGGAGGAAATTGTAATTAAGCAAACAAATCTGTGCACTTTCAGCGAGGACTGCAACACAATGTAAACCAATCTAGCAACTGAAGTTTTGTCCATTAATCTTTTTCTCTCTTGTAAAGGAGCTATAGCAACAAACCCACAGATGAAAATATATAAACGACTAATCTCTTTCTATCTGCCGACAGAAGATAAATCACTCTCCAGAGAGTGAAGAGCTCAGTTTCACATTGTCCTTGGTGTCATTATTGTAAACCTGTTGTGCATCTTACGTTGACGGGCTGCTCTTCATCGTTCCCTGCCCTCGCTCACTTCAGAATGAAAGCAACGATTCATCTCATTGCATAAAAAAACATGCAATAATAACGCTTATCTATCTACATCCCCTTCACCACATTGCACATTGCCTTCCCATCCAGACATTGCTCTTGGCTTTTAGGTCTATCTGCCTATCCATGCCTGACGGAGATGATGCAGGGACCTTAAAGATCACAAGACACGGTGATATAGAAATGGAAAAAGCCTTTTGAAGTTACAGATGAAGCACATTGGGATGTAATTTAAGGTAAGCGATAATGATAGCTCATGCTTTCCTTTTTAAGTGAGGCCATGCCTCTGATCTGAAAATCCCTCAATCAGCCTGCAACCAGTTGAATATAAAGACATCATAAAGCGCTGTGGTACTTTGGCAAAAGACAGGCACAGAGCTGATAAGCTGACACTTGTTACATTTTTCAGCAGAAAACAATACCGATGAGAACATAAAATGAGAGAACATAAAGGCAGATAGACCATTTGAAACTTGACTTGAAAATGTTTTTTTTTGTGTGTGTGTTAGTTACAAGATTCTATACATGTTTATCGCATATGAAATGCATGACACTAAAGACTCTGTAGTCAAATTCTGAAGCACAGACTGAAATTTAGCAGCAGAATCCCTCTCCTTTATCCTCATCGCTCACAACAACAGTTACAACTATGTAGAAGCACAGTCAGAATAACTGCAGCACAAAAAAAAAAAAAAAACACCTTTAGCACAAATTGTAACAGTGTACACAGAAGAGAGAAAGTTAAGACTACTATACACAGATACTTTCTTTTGCAGTGGTCAAAATAAATGTTTCTTTAAGGCATTACAATCTTTTTTTTTTTTACCCCCTAACGCATCCGTGTTTTATTTTTTTCAAAATAACACAGGCAGCATGGCAGCATGGCTTCTCATTATGTGTATATCGTCATTTATGGTGACTTTTTAAATCTAGTTTGACTGAAATTTATCTGTTTCACCTGCTGCTAAGACCAGAAAATGCACGTCTAATCTTATGTACTGACACTGTCTTTCCCAGTATAAACGTGCAGAAGCTAGAAGATTATTAAATAGCTTTAAAATGTCCAATGCGGTTGTAAATCATCCTAAAGGTTTTGTAATCTTATACTCCACATTAAATCTCCCCTCTGTTTCCAGTGTCAGATACTACGTTTTGACTGGAACGTGTGAGAAAGTCTACCACCTAACTCCCTACGAGTGTCCTCCCTAAAACTGAGCCGAGCCGTGTCTGTATACGTGACAGGTGAATGACAGGAAGGTCATCCGTGATATACGATCACGTTACATGGTTCGGTTGGGTGTGTCTCTCTGAAAGGGTCTGATGTCTGATAATCTGGCTCTCATATTTCCTCTTTACCAAGATCTCCCTCTGAAATCAGGTCTGTCTGGATTATAGATTTAGAGTTAGAAAAAGACTACAGCTTCAGGTTGACAAAGAAGCACAAGGAAGAATAAAAAAAGATCAGATTATGAACATGTTTCACCAGAGGTCATCTGTTTATAGTGAGGATTCTGAGAAGTGTGGTCTTTGGATCAGTAGGTACCTGAGGTGCCTAAGTGTAAGGCAACATAGAAGATGTTTAGCTTAGTTGAGTTTTTCTTTGTTTTTGGTGCCATAAATCTTGAGTTACAGGGAGAGTGGGGAGGCTTGGTCTCTTAAAAGGGTAAAGAAGGAGGAGAAGACAGGTTTTATTGATCCCCAAAGCTTGATGGGTAAGGGGATGAGCTGATGTTCAGAGACTCTTGGTGTGGTTCTCCTCTGGGGTAGAAAAAAAAAAAGCAAAAACAACTATAGGTGGAATTAAAACCAAAGGCCTCGGTGAAGTTTTAACATCTGCTGTGTCTCTAAATGTGTCGACGACGGTGCTGGTGATGATGGTTATGCATGTCCTCCATCGTGATCCTGCCCCACACACCGATCACAAATGTTTCAATCTCACACTCATTGTCCCCGCGAGCAATGCGGAAGTAGCCGTTCTCTCCCCAGTTCTTTCCCCAGGAGTTGGCAGCGATCTGAAAAAAGAAAGTATAATCAAACTTATTACACGTGATACTGATTTTATCGAGAATGCAGGTATGAAAATCTGCCTCACTCCCTTTAATGGTTCTATTTTATTCAGTAAAAAAAACATGTTTGAACCAATTAATTGCTAATTTAAACTTAAAATATTGTACATTTTTCAGGTATTTGTTAAAATTCAAGAGGAGCATTTTATAGTGTTCTTGCACACTGAACAAAACTTACCCAATACTTTTTGGATGTCCCATCATAGTTTCTCTCCTCTCCCCACCTGGTGCACAAAGCAGAAAACATTGTTACTTAAAATGTATTTAAGAGCCAAACAACAAAATATCCTTAAACACAAATCAGCTGTGTCAGAGTTGCTCTTCTATTTTTAAAGTATGGATTCTTTCCAACAAACATGGTTGCTGTAAACACTTCTTAGGAATGTGCTCACCTAGGACACGCTTGGCATTATCGATGAAGAAAAGCAGGAAGGAGTATTGGTAGCGTTCAAGTGGGGGCAGAGAAAAATCTTTCATCTTATTAACAACATCCTGAAAAAAGAGTATTTATGGCTGGACACCGCCCGGTTGGTGCACTCCTGCATAGTTCCAATCCAAAGAAAATGGAATTTCCCTTTTCCTCTGCCTTTTCCGCTCTCCAGACATGAAGCAGGAAGGAGAGGGTAGGCTATGAGGAAGTGAACACCACCTCAGCCCAGTCAATGCACAGACAGCAGATAAAAACACTAATGATGAAAAACACCCAAATACACACGCATAAATCTGAACTTTGAGGCCTGTCTTCAACCTTCTCCAACTCCAGCAGCTTTGTTCTCAGATAACCTTGGCAAAAAAAATCATAAATTCCCTTCATGCTTTGCACTTTGGTCTGAGCTTCCTGCCAACTTTTTTAGACGCCTGCCGTTTCTGCTCGTCATGATCAAAACATTCTCCTAAAGCCAATTCCCATCCTGTTTTTGCACTCCAGGCTGTCCGTTTCCCAGGAGAGTCCTGGTGCCCAATCTCTTGTTATCTTTTATAAGGGAAAGGAATGCTGGGAAATAGAGTAGCTGGTCAGAGACTCTGCCAAATCAGTAGCCTGCCACCACAACATTGGCAGATAGTGCCAGCCTTCTATCAGCGAGTGCCTTTATTAGCCCAGTGTTTCCCTGACTGGAGTCGGACGTCACATTCACCAGGAGCAGACACATTAAAACTATCTGTGTAAACAGACTGGAGAGATGGGATTTGTGAGGGCAAATACACACCTGCCTGTGTGTATGTGTGTGTGATCCTATGCCTGCCTGCGTATTTATCTGTATGGACAGAGCCAGACAGAATCGGACCACTGCTGATCACTTATCTGGCATCCAATCAGTGCACTTGCTCAGTCGTGGACAATGATGGGCATACCGGTGTGCCCCCCACCCAATCCCCAACACCCCTCAGCCCACCCCTGACCTCCTCTCTGAGGATAGATCCCCCTCGCTCTGTCCGGTGTAGTCAGGATCAGCAGCCCAGACAATGCCCTTTCCACCACAGTGGACCTCAATGCTCTTTCGACAAACTTTCCCAGGCACTGGGCTTAAAGGGACGCATCGCTATGGGATTTGGTCTATGTAAACACACTGATTCCTGTCGCTGGCAGGTTGGAGCTCAAAACACCATGACCCTCTCACCCTCCTCCTCCTCCTCCTCCCTTCTTCCCTCCATCCGTCCCTAAACCCGTGTCGCCGCTACACCCACATCCACATCCACTCGCCCAGTGAGCGACAGCATCAGCAGAAGGAGCCAAAGAGCAGGAGGCATGCAGGGAAGCTGGGAAACCTCATCCTCAGCATCAGTTCTCTGTGCATACAATATATGGACAGCGTGAGGCTGCTGTGTAGATGCAATTACAGCATATCCACAGTGCAGCCGCAGTTTTCCAATAACACATTTCAGAACAGCACATGCTTATAAAGTTTGTGATTTAAACAAGCTAAGTACAGGTTGGAGGCGGAGGGCTCGAGTGTTTATTGTTCACATGCCTATACGTGCTATATCATGTCATAAAATGCATGCAAGACACGTACACGAAAAAAAACGGGACATGAAAATCTGCTGTAAAGGGGTTGTGTTTTGTCTTCTTCAATCAGATAAAAGCAGACAGACTGTTTTTATCATCGCACTGAGATCCCCTGTCTGGAGTTTTTTATTATTTTTTTTTTTAGAAACCGATGTTCAAGTCAAGGACAAGCTCAGACGTTGACGTGCTCAGGTACAGTGAGATGCTCACAAATAACACATTCCTCGGCCCCCATTATAGACCCATTACGATGTAGCTGCTCATTTCTATAATTTGGAAAGTGAGACCAGTGAGGGGCAACATATCATTGTCACGACGCACACACTTCAAAACCAGCTGCTTGACTGAGCACTGTCAAATATTTACAAGGAAGAAGGATGTTCCTGATTTTTCTTTTTCTTTTACAGAGGCTCTCCTGGACTCTCACTGCCCCTCCAAACTGCACATAAAAACAGCAGCAAACAACCACCCCATCTGTCTGAGGAAAGTCGACATGATAAGACGAGTATTTTGGCTTGGATGTGGAGAGGAGAAAAATGAGACGGAGCTGGGCGGTCTGTGAGTCAGACGGCCAGTTGAGGAGTGACGATGGAGACACCGCCGTGCGAGAAGAGATGTGGCAGGAAAGCGAGGAGGCCGGGGGAATAACGAGAGACAGAGAGCGGGTGGGGGGGTTTGCAGGTAATCCAGGTGTGTTAGCCGTCTGCCCGCCTGCATATTTGTGGTCGCCGTAGTTACTAGATAGAGGAGGAAGGGGGGAAGGGGGCCTTGTCTGGGAGAGATGAAGGAGTGGAGCCAAGGTGTGTCTCCACCAGACTGGGTGGGAAGCTTGTTCACACGTTCACTCTTAGCTGTGTGCAAACACACACACACACACACACACACACACACACACACACCCACACACACACACACACAGCAGCTCCTCAATCAAAACCTGATTCATTCTTACTAATCACTTCTTCTGCTGAAATTGCATCTGTTGAGCATGTAGCAACAGTGAAACCAGACACACGGAGACTTGGACAAATGTTTTTTGTCCAGATCCCATCAACTAACAAGTGATTGCAAAGTTTGTGTAACAACTGCACAACCCAAGGTGTTTATGTTGAGTCTAATCAGGCTTGTGCAAAGACTAAAACATCTACGACCAGCCATGCTGTGACTAATAGACTGCCGGTTCACAAAACACGGGAGAAGGTCTAATTCTTAAATGTTTAGCACTGTTACTGTTTAGTGGTAACTTACCCAGTGATCCTGATGGAGTGTGTGCCGTGTTTGCGGTTTTGTGGCGGTTTGGTGAAGCTGACGTCAGTGTGTTTGTAGATCCCGCTCTTATAGACAAAGAAGTCCTCATGGACCTCCATAATAGCTGCAAGAACAAATAAGCAGGAAAAATTAGTAGGCGCATGTAACACACACTCTCTCACACACCCACACACACACAGGATATGATTAACTTTTATAAAGGCTGTTGAATCTATTTGAAAGATAAAAATCTTATTCAAACATTGATTAATCTAAAAGTAATTAACTCTAATTTCACCTAGCAATTCCAGTTTCTCCCCCTGAGTGACACACACCCAGACATCAGATGAGGCAGCTGAGTGTGTGTGTGTGTGCGCGTGTGTAGGTGTGTGTGTGTGTGTGCCATTCAGCTGTGAACTCTGTGTGACTTTCCAATTCCAGCTCTCTCCGGATGTACAGCTGAGAAATTCCTTCTTTTCGAGGTGTACCTGCACTAAAGCCAGTGTTCTCTCGTCGAGAACAGTGTGTGAACTTATTAACAACTCTCACACACACGCACACACAGACACACACACACACCTCGTGCCTTTGTGTTAAAGTGAAGCTCAAAAAGGAAACTTGACATGAAGCCAGTTTTCCTGGACTGCTAAACAATACACACACCTACACGTGACTCATCTATTCAAGTGTACTTGACAATGGTCCAGATGGGCACCAGACAGAGAGGCGAGCTTATAAAGGAAGGTCAGTTCGACCACACTGACATGAAGGCCCATCATTTTTGACCAGGTGACTGGGGCCAGAGTTGAAAACCGGGGCAAAATCATCAGGATGACGAGGTCAAACATGACATCATCCGAGGTCAGTTACCCAACACGAGGCTTCAAGGAACACGTGTTTGGATTTATGTATCCCTCGGGAGCGCTGCGCTGTTTTGTTTTTTAGAACGTAACACTCACTGGGGATTAAATGTTGTCACTAAGATGTTATTTATAAATTTGACCTTACCTTGCACGGGGCCATTATCCATGATCTCCTTCATGATCTCCTTTTCCTGAGACGATAGAAGGAACAAGTTATAGGCAGAGCAGAGAGAGATCATTACATGTCAGTGAAATGGAGAGGATGAAAACAAACCCCCTGGATGTTAAAAGTCAGATAACAAGATTGAGTCCAGCAGGGCCCTCTGGCCTTAATGCTTGACTTATTGACTTCACAGGCCATCGGGAGACACAAACAACAGGCTGTAATGATTCTGAGAGGCATTAGCCGTCATTTAGCACTGATGGATGCTGGCTGATGCTGGCTGCAGCTCAGTAGTTGACTTTTGAGTTGGAGGAGATACACAGAGTCGCACGCAGAGACGGCTTCTGGAAACAGTTTTAGTGAATGTTACATGATACTTAGGAAGGCCAGAGGTGTTTTTTACACTTTTCTCACAGCCATTCATAAGTCCGCCTTTATATATATATATATATATATATATATATATACTAATGTCACTCATGAGTGAGACGGTTGTTGGTTGTTTCTCTGTGGTTTCCTACGTAATCAGTCAGGACTCTTGGTCATGCTCTCATATCGACTGATTTTTCAATAGATGACAAGTATCATAAGAGTCGAGTAATTTGATATTAGCAGGTAAACACAGAAATCTAATTCCAGAGAGAGTTGAGAGTTTTGATCATGAATGAAAGTCTTAAATTGGTTTAATTCACTCTGTGGCCAATATATTTCAAGCAAAACTATAAACAAGAATAACAAACGTCTTTTTATTGTATTGTATTATATTTCACTTTCAACTGCCTGGACCATGAAAGCCAGCAACCGTGCAGGTAAAAATATAAATTCTCCCCCTTCACTGAGTCAATGAAGAGCGCCGTCGAGCACTTAATCCTGTACATTCCCATGTTCATTCACAACAGAGTCAAGTATGCATGAGGAAAGTGTGCAAAAACACATACTGTAAGAAACACGTGAGAGAGATTACAGTCTACCGCAGCACGAGGAAGCTTATGAAAGCTGTTTACTGGAGATTTCAGAACATGCTGCTCTGGTCGGGTGTTGAACTGATGGGAGAGAGGTGTGTGTGTGTGTGTGTGTGTGTGTGTGTGTGTGTGTGTACCTCTGTTTATGCGTGTATTGTTTTGCTTTGCTTACATTGGATGACAGCCTGTAAGGCGGTGTGGACTGGTAGATGTCGTTCTGGTAGTTGTGTGTGTTGGGACAGCGCTGTGTGGCCTGCCTCTTCCCCCGCCCAATGGAGCGACTCTGCATCATACAGCGGCCCACCTCTGCTGGGGTTTGCTGTGGGGGTCGGTATGGATAACAGTCTTCTGTCACCACTCTGTACAGAGGGAAGGAAAGGTGGAAAGATGTTATGAAAATGTATTGTATGCTGCATTGCTTTTTGTTCCCAGTTCATATAAAATGAAGTCTTTACCCTCTACGGCGGAGGTACCACCAGGCTCCGTCGACGCGTCCCCCGGCACAGCCTCCCTGGTTGCGTGTGTCACAAGAAATAAGATTTTGGGGGGAAAGCTGAGGAGTCATGTGACCCATCGACTGGATGGAGATTCTGTCTGATGCCACAGCTAGGGAGGGGACAAGCAAGATCACAAAATGCCACGCCAAAAAAAGCTTTTCAACAAGATGTCACTTGATTATGTTACAATTAAATCAAATATCTGCACACATGATATACACTGATATATTTAAACAACGACACCAAAACAAAGAAAAGTATTAGGAACAATGCTGCAGTGTTAACCTGCCAGCACCTTATCACATATGTCAAAAGCTGTGTCTTATAACGATGTCCCACATGTTCTCTTGCTCTACCTGCAGTAGAGAAAGCCCAGGATGCAGCACAGTTGCCCTGGTCCAGAGGTTCATGAATCTTTCCTGGCCACTTCTCAGCTGAGTTGAAGTAGAGAGGCAGACGTTCACTCTGAGGATCCATGTTCATCTGACAGAAAAAAGAGTGGCAAAGGAGTGAAAAGGTGGGAAAAAGATAGAGGCACAGTTATTACAGGCCTGCAACAATAAGGTCAAGAGAGCTTTATCAGTGTTCCTTCTGCACAGCACATTATTTCTTAGTAAGCAAGAGAGTAAAATCTTTAACTTGTTGCCTACAGAAGGATTGTTTGCCCACAACAAAACACAAACTAACGGCCACAATTAAAATACTTGTGGACGGCTTTGTATGACAAGATTGGATCACTGGAAGGTTACATAAGTCTGCTAATCAACTCTCCAGAAGAAGGGACTTATTCACAGCCGATTAGGACCATTTGGCCCAGTGTCAAGCTGATGCAGTGGAACGGACAGGAACCTTTGATCCCATTCCTTTCCATGAAATCATCTCGTTACATCAGTGTTAAATCAAATGCGTCATTTGAACCAACTTAACCTCCACGGAGGCATCCATCTCTATTTAAAACATCAGCATCGCTGTCATGATAAAACCAAATTAGGGTGTGATGCCAGAGTGCAAATATTCACTCGCAGGTGCTTCTCACATGCCGTACATACTCGATCGGTGAGTCTCTACACAGGTTGGATGCTCACCTAATCTCCCAGTCATGTCTGATAACACTCATTAACATCTGACTTTCCCTCTCTCCCAGTCTGTCTGCCCCACGCCTCATTCCTGTGATTAATAGTTAGGCACTCAGACCACAAATGTCCACCTGATACATAACTAAGGAATGTGCTGCTGGTCAGAGGTTTGTAGTCGCTGTGCAAGGTCAAAGTCCAAAAGGACAGGCACATGACCTAACATGACCTGACATAAAGGTGTGATAACTGAGGAAACAAATGGCTGCATGAATAATGAGCTGTGTAATAAATTCATTCAGGAATTCCCAATTTTCCATCCATTACACAGCCGTCCGCAGACAGACAGGAAAGGAGAGAGGGAGAGAAAGATTTATGATTGGGCAGCACGGCTCTGATCTGGTTCCTGGCACAGGTAGGGACATGCTGACGGCGGAAGAAGAAGGGTTTTTTTGGGGGGTGGAAGAAGTCGTGGAATGCTGTGAGAGGTAAGCAAGGGGGGAGGGGGTGAGGATGGATGGATGAACGGATGGATGGTGGTGGTGGTGGGGTGTCGGTGTACAGACTGGAGAGGAGGTTGCTCTTTATTCTCCAGGCAGCCACCATCCCCTCCATCTTCTCTGTCTGATGTTTTGGTTCCGTCTTATGTAATCTGTCTGGATAAAATGTAAACAAAGACTGAGCAGATCAGAGTGGGCTGAGGTCCCAGACAGAGACGCCATCGTATACCAACAAGCCACCATAATTAAGTGCATTCTGATCAACGTTCCCTTGTTATAATTTGCGGGGAGTCACGGCAGCCCACAGGGAGTATGCAGGAGCTTTTAGAGAAGTGAGAGACCTCAACACAACTGTAACAATTCACCTTTTCTCTGCATTATCACCTGTCACTAAAACTTCCTTCCTCCCACATTTCCATCCATCGCACGGACATCTGTACTGTACATGACACACAATCACAGCACACTGGTTTCTGACTGGAACATGCATCAAATCCACTACATTTAAATAAGGTTTTCATCATCTTTTCATTGTGCAGTCTTTAAATTATATTTAACGCCAAAAATATGAGATGAAGAATCATTGCTTGCTTACCTAACAGACAAAAGGGGATTTCATTTCATGGTTTTTCAAACGAAAAAAATCTTTACAAATTTAATAGAAATTTGTTTTTGTTTTTTTCTATTTAATATTTTATATAATATCTGCTTTTCTTTTTGCTGCTAACCTGCTTTTATATACAGTATTTCTCCAGACTACAGCCAAAAAGAAATACAAGTACAGATTTCATTTAACTTTTCTGTTCTGCTTTACTTCGCTAACTGTTGGGTAAAACTTTGTGTGCATAAAGGTATTTTTCGCACTAATCTTTACAAAAATAATCTCACAATTTCAGGCAGACCTTTGGGGGGGAAATGACACAGAAGAAATCTGTAATGTTTACATTTGCTCTTGTGATGCAGCTGTAAAAAAAACCAAAAAAAACAAAAACAAATATATAATATGTGACACTGCAGTTTTAAGGGGAAACCCAGGCCTTAAGAGATTACACCCACTAGCAAGATATAACATGATATTCCTCCAATCCCTCGGCAGAAATGTGTTCTCGCTTGCCAGCTTTTAAAAATAAGGTCAGAGGTCAAAGGTCAGACACAGAACGGTAGCACTCGGGATAGCAAGGATTCCATGACATGCTGAAGGGCATTTGAGTAAAGAGTATCCACGCTGCAGTTTGTATATGTTCAATTGGAAACTTGTCCTGTACCTGGATCTCATTCATGTTCATAATAGTCCTGGAGGGTCTCTGCGTCCCCAGGCGGTACCGGATGCCCTCATCTAGAGTCATGCCGTAGAGCTGACTGTAGTTAGCTGCCTTCCACCTGAAAGTGCCAAAAGATGTTTAGAACTATGTGTAATAAAAATACTATTTTATAGCATCAAATACAATCAAATATGAGTGTTTAAATATGACGTGTGTTTGATTTTTACCCGTAGTTTCCTCTGTTGACAGCATGGATCATGTCAGGGTCCATCAGACAGGCGTGCTGCTCACACTCCCAGCGTCCTGTGGTTCCGCATGTACTACAGTGGACAGAGACCAATAAAAGTCAGCTGTAATTACACGGAACTAGTTTCAATTTCCATATTTATTTTAAGGCTGAAAGAGCTGAAACTGAAGAGAGCATCTGAGACATAGACAGATATGCAGAGACTCAGTGGAATTCCCAAATAAGAAATTTATTACAAAGAATGTCACTAAGTTGCAAAAGAAGGAATGGGGCTGTGTTCTGCAGCCTTTTAAGGCTGCACAACACAGATCCATTTTTAGACAGAAGGAAGCTGAGAGACTGAAGAAGAATATGACAGAAGAGATAAGAGGACAGGATATTAATGATGATGACAATGTTTATTTTGAGGATGCCCAAAAATATCTTGCACTGTGTACATACTGATGACTCACTGTGAAGGAGTGTGTGCATGTTTGTGTGTGCAGCATCAAGATGCATCACTTTTAAGTAAAAGTACAAACACAACAGCATAAAGTAAACTTTTAAAAGTCCTGCAGTGAGTATTCTAATTATGCAGACTCTCCGCCTTCAAAATGTAAGATTATAATATATACTATTGGATACTGTAAGGAATTTAATAATGCATCATAATTTAAGCTAATGTGTGTAACTGGTGAGCGTAGTTGTAAAATAAATGTAGTCGTGTCCAGGATTAGGGTTAGCAGTAGTACGGAACAGCAGTTCAGTCCATAAGGACTTGGCTTGGAGAAATGAGCTAGTGACTTGTTCAAGTTCAGCATGGACGATAGTATGGAACATGGGCTGGTAGCTGGAGAGGTGCCAGTTCTCCTCCTAGGCACTGCCAAGTAACCAAGTAACTGCTCCAAGGGCGCTGCTATGTGGATGCCCTTCACTCCACCATCTCTCCAAGCCATTTGAGTGTGTGTCTCCTATGTATGTGAAACTGAGTCAAAAAGAAGATTAATAAAGTTATTCTTCTTCTTTTAGAAATGTGATCATTCCCTCTGAAATGAAGTAGAAGTGTAACATGTAAATCAGTAAAGTATCTCAAAACTGAACCAGACACGAAGTTCACACAGATGAGTCACAGTCACTGATAAGCTGCTCATGACTTCAGTTGACTTTCTACTAATACTTAAAGGTAAATGATAAAAAAAAAAGACTGCTGCAACTTCAATTGTTTTAAACTATGACTGGCTATGACTAAAAGCAGCTGCCTGTACAAAACAAAACACCAAACCTGAGGCCCATCCTTTCCAAACACTTTGCAATAATGCTGAATAAACATAGTGATAACACAGTGAGTTATGCGACTCCTCTAGACTATAAAATAACAGGAGTTTTTATGTCTTTGTTCATTCTGTAGACATTCTGTAATGTCGTGCCAATCTATAATTTCTTAGTGTACGAAAATAATTCGCCATTTTTGGAATGATACTCCTCTCAGGCTTGAGAGTGGTATCGATCTTATCATCGTACTCTCTGCAACAAAGTGCGCACTAATGTGCACACTAATCCTGGCAGGACTTGATTCAGGTAATAAGATAATAATACCTTTTAAATGAATTGCCAACAGGGCTAAAGTTAGACTCATTTATTCCTCTTTAGAGATCTTAAAGGTTTATTGATGCCGTCTTAGGTATCTGACTGTAAATGGTTTATTTCTGAACTGGATTTATAAATTTACTGAATCACCGTAAATGTGTACAACAGCTACAGGGTCAGCGGGCGTTTTGGGAATATCATAATAAATGAGTGCGTGAGCTGGAGAGAAAGAATGAGGGGTGTTTCCCACACAGGCGTGTATAGACTTCCAGCCATACAGTCTGCTGTACATTATACATTATGTTTACAGGAGGGAACCTGCCCATTACACACAAGCGCACAATGATGAAGAGTCCATATTCCCCTTGCTTCACACTGAAACCTATAGAGTGTGTATCACCTCTCAAACTGTACTCCTCCCTGCTGGGTGTCTGAGACACAAACACAATGTTTAAGCACACACCCACAAACACACACACACTGGCAAAGTTCAGACCGGTGACTGTCTGCTGAGCCTCCCACAGAGGGACCATTGCATGGCTTTAATTGGAGGAAAGAGACAATGAACTTTTGCCTCTGCCGCCCTTCAGCAGGAACTCATACGTGCAGCTTGGTGCCAGCAATAAATTCACACAATAATAGTTCTAGGACACACACACACACAGGGACAGGCGTAATGACAGCCTCATGGAGACAGAGTGTGACTGAGAATGTAATACGAGGGCTGCGAGAACAGTGGGAGGCCATATTTCACATTCTTCTCCACGCTCCCTATTAGACAAAAACACCCTCTGAGACCATACACACACTTGCATATATCCATACAAATACACACACCTGGGCATGACGAGGTGAATGGTCCGGTGAGGATCCTGCCAGATCAGTGGGAACAGAGCCTCGTTTGTGTGTGTGTGCGTGTGCGTGTGTTCAGATATGATGCATCGACACCATCTGAGAAACTCTACAACAACTTAGAAAGTCCTAGCTGGCACTGGCTGCTGTCCAATCTGGAGTACGAGCAGATAGGGGAGAGCTGCTGCCAAATCAGAGTGGAGATTGTTGCTCCGTTGGGCTATGTGAGCGGGAGGCGCCACATTTCAGATCAGATCAGATTGGGGCAGATAAAGAGTTATCAGGCTGCCAGCAGCTCGGAGAGGAAAGCTGGAGATCCCATTAGTACAACAAAGGACAGCCACACATATCATGTTATCATCTTCACTCACACACACACAACAGTAAACACCAAATCAGTGTTTCATACTCAGTCCGGTTGCTCTGTGTTTCTGTCTAGCAATGACACAATCGGCTCTGGAGTTATTTCAGGCTATGACTGACGTCACAGAGCTGCTTTTCACCAACTGCATCTGTAATGTTTGCCTGTTTAACATCCTATTTTGCTGAAATCAGTGATTAGCAAGACATGTAGGAGGTTAGATAGGAGTGTGTTGGGGCTCAACCTCTGCTGATGAGAGCCTTCAGGGAGAAGAAGAGGGGGACTCGGAGCGGAAACAGTGTCTTCCACCCTGCAGCTCCGATTCAGAGAGTAGGGAGGATGCACATTTGGGAAATTAATAAGTGAAGGGAGTGGGAGTAGGAAATGGGAGTGTGTGTCCCTCTGTGCTGAAAGTGTGGTGCAGTTTTTCAAGCGTCCATGTGTATTGCACTTACAAGCACGTGTGAGTGTGCATGTGCACAAGACTCTTTTGTTTTGTCGGTGAAAGGTGGGGGGGGAGTTAGCACATAAATGCTGTCTTCTGGGGACCTGGAACACTGGCAGCTATTTTTACCACAAAGCTTGTGTTTGCTCAACCGCCACATGAAGAAACACCAGCCCCGCCATTTATCAACTTCCACACTCAGCTATCTGCACACCAGTCAGTCCACCGAGGTCAAAACTAATTAAGCTGGTTTGATAAAAGTCATAGTTCAGGTTCAGGCTATTACTCTGACACAGCACAGCTACTGGAGTGAAACAGCTGTGAGGCCTAAAGCAGAGGATGTGGAGATCAGTGGAGGTCAGCGTGGTTTGGGTTAGACGTGTCATGCAAAATCACCGCAGTGTACTTGTTGCATGAAAATAAATATAATACAGAGGTACAAATGGATGTTAAATCAACATTTGTGTGCAAGTGTGCATGTTCACACACGTACACATGCATGCAGAGTGTCTGAGGAACATCAAATGACACAGGTGTGAGAAGCCACAGTGAGGGAGAGGTGAGGAATTCCTTCTTCCTGCCTTCACTCCCTTCACTCCTCCGTCTCCTTCCTCTAGCCTCACAAGACCTGCTTTTCCTCTCCCTGACTGCCATCAGTATCACGCAGAAAAATGACAACAGGAAAGGCCATGCTGTCCCCGAGAGCTAATCTACTCTATTTTATTTATATCAGGAACACTCCGGGCAGGTCAGAAGCTCCACATCTTCTGAATTGTGATTAAATTTTGTTATTCAGAGGGACACTGTTGGAGAGACTGGCACAACTCTAAAATGGGAGATGAAAACAATTAGCACGCATGGGGTTTTGATTTATTCCTGTTTTGAGTTGCGCAGCTACTGTCCCTCCTGTTACAGACTACAAAGCTGTTCTTCACTTCATAACGGATCATAAGAGAGAATGCTTTGGAATAAATAACGACTGACATTATCAGCATTAGCTGCAGTGACGCAGGGGTTGGCCAGATAGGGTCACTAAAAATCTGTTATTTTGATTTGTTTAAAAAGCAGAGGTGTTACTAATGATGTTAACAACGGCTCTGTTGTATTCAAGTGTCCCTGTAAGTCATGACAGTGTGGCAGGACCCTGAAACTGAAGCAGCTAAATGGAATTCAGCCATCATTCATTTTATGATGAGCTTTTCTTACTCCGACATGTCAAAATACCTGAGAAAAAGGTTTAATATGGGCAGAGAGTTACGGCACAAAACATGTATATAAAAATGGAATATCACTCCATAAACACACAAGTGACTTATCATTAGAAACACATGCTGTGCACAAACACATTTCATAAGCCCAGACAAGTTAATTATGTTTTCAAGATCCCAAAGGTATTAAGAATGCCAAGTTCTGCATGACAGGGTGAATTTTGGAGAAATATGATGCACAAGACATCCACAGTTTTTTTTTCATTTGTTATTCACCCATAAAAAACATGAATATTTCATTCAGTTAAAATGGCTCACGTCGACTGTGAGAACTAGTCGACAGAGAGCGTGTGGATGAGGTGAGATGTTTTTTGATCTTTAGGCTACTTAACGGGACATTTAAGGTAAAGCCCAGGATTTAAAGAGTTAATAGAGAAATAGAGCTAGAAAAAAGGGGTTTACATACCATAAATTGCAGTTCTCTTTGTATGTTTGCCCTGAAAAGAACTGGTTTCCATTTCTTTCGCAGGTGCCTGAGATGAGACAGAGAGGGGCAACTTTAAATATCTGGGTTTTATGCAGCTAAACCAAGAAATCCATGCACAGCCTCAGATACAGACACAGAGACACAGACACACATATAAAGCACTCACACTTCACAGAATTCAATCACACAGGCCAAATTCCTTCACTTTCAACCACAATAAAAAGTGTTAACAGTAACTCCCCGGTGTGTGAAGTGTGTGTGTGTGTGTGGGTCTGCGCACGAGTGTACACACAAGGAATATGTGAGGTCTAAGGAGCCCTGAGCTCTCGTAATCCAGCGTAGGAATGTGGCGTTAGCTTCTTTCCTGCCTTCCCAGGCTTCCTGGGCCCTCGTCATGCTTTAACCAGCTTACGCTCCTGAGACGGCGGGAAAGAGCCCAGAAAGTAACCCGTCCATTACATCCATAATTGAGCACCCAACATTTGTTGGCTGGAGTGTTGAAATCAAATCTACTCAGCATTGTCACAAAGCACAAAAAATGATTTAGCAGTGACACATAATTAGCATTTCTTTTGAATCAACTCGAGCCATTACACTTGAAGTTTGAACCCTGCCCGCTCGCAGATTGTGAAAACTTTATTGCCTTGGTGACAGACTAACAATGAGGTTTATCTGCATGCTGATTTACTGTGGAAGGCGCTGTCAGTGTGAATTTCATATGGAATTTAGGGCATTGGGAGTTGGCAGACAGTTTACAGTGTGAGTAGGTTTCCTGGCCTCAGAGCTGATTTATGACAGAGGCCTATGTGATACAAACCTTCCCACCTCACAGCTGTCTCATACAGTCACAACTCAGTTACTGCAGCGCCACAGAGTGTGACATGTTACACATCGACTGAGATTGATTTTATATGGTGTTGAGCTGAAAGTATGTGGTTTCATGTGATATTATTTTCTCTGAGTGAATATTAGAAAATTATACACTCATTTTGACGACATAATGGGGAAGGTCCGGCTGAATAGAGCAGCTGAACTGAGTTATGGACTACAACAATCTGTAACTGCAGGGCGGCGATAAGAAAAGAGACCTATTGTGAAAATCTGTCACCTCCTTCCTTTTGAAGCACCGCAGCCGTCCACTACACTGTGTGACTGTGCGGTTGAATATGTGCGTGTGCGCGCTCGCACATGCGTCCCTTCTCGTGATCCCCCTACCTTGTAGTCCAGGGAACACATACCTGCACCGTCCCCTCCCGTCTGCCGCTCTGCACCCGTTGTCTGTCTCTCCCTCCCTCCACATAGCCCACATTCTTTCTGCTGACCTCCATTCATCCCTCCATCCACCCCTCCACCCTCCCTCTGTCTGGGTTAATAAGAAGTCTACTGTTCCCTGTACTGTTCTGTTCTCAGGTAAGCCTCTGCTGTCGCAAGCACATTTTACACCTTTGCCTTGAGAAAACGGTGCAACAACTGTGCGGGGAGTCCAAATTTAGTCACCTGAAAAGCTGAGAAATTAGCTGAATCCGAACATATCCACTCAGGGACTGTACAAAAATTTTCAGCGAATGTCAGTGGATCAAAAAATGGGAGCGTATTTCAATTTTTAACCTTGGGAGTCTTTTATTTTACTTATCTTTTACTTATTTTTGATTTATTAATAAAATTATGCCGTTCATATACACCATGTTCAGCCGTAAGACAACAAGAACCTGGCTCTGTATCACGGCTTTATTTATCTTTATCAGAATCAGAATCAAACAAGTAGCTAGTAGACATGCCCGGGACTGAGGGTGAGGGGTGTTAAATTGGGGTAGATTCAGCTCCCCTACCCACTCCAATCTTTTTCAAACAGTCCCTAATCTTCAGCATGTTTAATTTTTCATTTTCAAGTGTCATGCTGCTTTGCAGAGTCTGTCAGTGGGGTTCTGAGCTGCTCTCTGACCGAGCTTAACTAACTACAACAGGCCCACACACACTCACACTGCAAGACCCACTGATGCACATACAGTACATGTTCGCTTGTGTGCCATTAATTACCAATAAAAGGTGGCTTCACGCCTAGACAGTGTCCCCAGAAGTCAGGGCAGCAGTCGGAGACAGTGCGGTTGCAGAACAGGTCGCAGTAGCAGATGGTGTCCAGGTAGGGAACCGTGCACTGGTCGTCTCTGCCGGGGCAGCATCCTCCTCTTCTCTGGCAGTACGAGCCAAATGGGTCCCGGATGCCACCAACGTGGAGTGGACTGGCAAGCTCCCTCTTGGTCCTTCTAGACTTGATTCTCTCAGCGGTGCTCTCTGCCACCACCAGGAGCAGCACCACCACCGACCACAGGAAGAGCTTCATGATAAATCTGTGCACGGGAAACAGGATACAAAATGTTTAGGTAAAGGTAATACTATATAATCCATGCCTTTCTATAACTCTTATTCTGACAGTGGACAGTTATATGATGAAGTGGAAGTTGGCCCGCTTTTCCCAAGAAGGGAAACACTCCAAAGGCTTCACACTTGACAGGAAGAGAGGTGAAGAGGTTGCACTGTGAGCAGCATAATTGGGGTATGACTGCTGCCAACACACTCCACCTCCTGCCGTGTAATTCACACACACACACTGATGCATATACACTCAGTAGCACACACGTACGCACAAAAGATACATTTAAACAGAGCTGGCGGCAAAGGGTCCAAATAGAAACCCACATGATCCTCAGAGATCATCTGCTTTTTTTTTTCTTTTTTCAGCTTTCCTTTCAAGCTGCCAAAACAAACAGCAGCTAAATATGAAAAAACACTCAGCAAGAAAGTTATGGAAAACAAGTGTTAAACAGTAGAAGCACAGAATCATGTATGATGGGGTCGCTTCACGTCTGAGGGTGAAAGGTTCTTCAGCAGTTTATGTGACCCCACTGAATATCTATGTGATGTAACACTGTTTGCATTGCGTAATAATCTGTAATTAAATATTTTACATGATCTAAGAGGGACCTGTCAGTTTAGTATAAAGGAGGGGAAATAACCATCTGAGATTAGCATGCTATCTCAGTGACGGAAATAAAGTCATGTCCTGCTGTCAAAGCTAATCTGTGAGGAAATTGCGCGCGCGAGCAGAGACATTCCACATTCAGTATTAATGGACCTCAGAGACTATTTATCTAAATACCATACTGGGGCATGGTAACAGGGCAGGCAGAGGGAGACCATAACCACACTTTAAATGTCTCATACACACACACACACACACTCACTCTGGTGTCAACAGTTTCACAAGAAGCATTTTAGAACAAAAGAACATATGTGGGAATAATCAGTCTGAGTGTTAATGGAGCTGTTCATTTACAGTCTGCTATTAAAGGAACCTTCCACCGTTTGTGTCACCTGTTCTTTTTATATGTTGTGGTAAAGCTAAGTTGTGGTAAAGGTAGATTTTTTTTGTTAAACTTCCAAATGGCCACATTGTCAGCAATACAGCTCCATTCATTTTAATCGTCACACTATTTATTCTCTATATGCACATGTAAGACTTTCAGTGACCAGGCCTACCGAAAGGTCAAACAACCACCCACATGCATGCTTGTTTGTGTGGATGTGTGTGTGTGCATTTTGGTCTCGGGTTACTGGATGAGTGAGTAAATGTGAGGTCAGACAAAGACGACGGGTGGCCCCCGCTGCTTACATAAATGGCATTATTAATTAACCAATTAGATCTCAGAGCACAATGGACACTCCACGCAGAACGTGGGGCTCCGGAAAAGATCTTTGCTGTGCTGTTTTCTGCATGACTGTGTCTTTAGTTGAAATGTGCGCGCGCACACACACACACACACAGTAGCAGCATATGGCAGCATGGGATGGGCAGGACTCCTCCCTACACAAGTGTTTTGTTGTGGCAGACTCGGTGCAGCAGTGCAATAAAACACCCACCAGTCTGCTCAATGAGCTGCTGAGGCCTCCAGGTCAAAGTGTCAAAAAACAGTTTCGACAAAACCCTAATCAATGAATATGGTAAAAAAGAGCAACTTAGTTCTTGTAGATAACAAAAAAAGATTTCAGTATAGGAAAATATTTGATTGTTTTTGGTATAGTTCTCAGCTGAAGTCGGACAATATTGATTATTTTAGCTGGAGTCCAAACTATCATGTGAAATGCAATATTTTAAACATATTCATAAAAATAGGTAAATAAGCATCAGTATGAGATGTCTAAAGCTTTAAAGACATAATACACTGACGCTTCAGCTCCTTTTACTCGTATGAAGTGTTTTACAGTGTCACAGAAGGTGCCATATGGCTCATCAGTGCTCCAGACAGCTGTAGCTACTCATCCCAGACTGCAGGCACAGGACAGATGAACCACACACACACACTTAAAGTCAATGAAGAACTGCATGCCCCCTCTCATCTGGACCCGCATCACAGCTTCAGGACCAGGTTCACAACCTAGACCTGTTTGAGTTGAGTGAAGTCAACAACTTCTTTGAGGAATCACTGATTGTATAAAAAAACACAGCTCTTTCTTTATTTTCTCTCTCACCTCTGGCCGTGTCTAGTCTTGCAATTTTGCAATTTTGTTTTCATTTGATCAGGTTTTGATATATTAAGATTTAAGTCAGCAGCAGCTGTGCGCATGTCTATCTTGATAATATGCTGATCTCAGTTTGAACACTTGGAAATTACTTTCTACCGAAGAAACTGCCTCTGCACAAACTTTTAACAGCATTTTGAATGGAATTTATCGATGCTGTGGGACTATCGGACAGAATCAAAACTACCTGCATGCGGCTACTAAGTAAGAGAATACCAAAGCACATTTTCTATGACCCCACTCTTTCACTTTCCTTCAAACAGCTGAACTTTGAGTTATCAGTGCACCACCCATCAGATAATCCAGACATATATCTGTATAAAATCTTTCTTTCCCTCTGTCACATAGTCCTTGACTATATTTAAAACATCCATCAGGGGAAGGCAGAGGAGAAGAGAGAACACATAATACTGTACAGGTGTCTAATAAGACCTGCACCACAGCAGGTGAGTGATGGGATAACTGGTGGTGGTCTCTTATCAGTCTCATTGTGAATTACACAAGAGGAGCAGCCACAAACTCACTGGACTCAGTGACCTCTTATAAAAAAAAAATTTAAAAAAAATCTAACCAGTGTCCCACTCATATTCTTGAGCCTATTAATAACATCTGGAATATTGTGTCCTCACAATCCCACACCCAGAAGGTAAATAGCGCAGTGACCGCTTCACGAACTTAAGTTCAGTGACTTTGGCTATATAAAGAGATTCACAGAGGAATTGGTTCTGATCTCAGAAAAATAAATAATTATTAGCAAGCATATAAATCAAAAGTGCTTAAAGAGTTTCCATAAATCAGACAGATATTTTGGGTAACATGAGATCAGTATAAACAGGCTGTGACTTTCAGCCAGACTGCACCTGCCTGGAATAAAAGAGTGCTGCTGCTGAAGAGGGAAGCAAGTAAAAAAAGAAAAAAAAAAAGAAAAGAAAAAGTGTTGTTACCTTGAGTTACAGAGAGAAATCCTGGGTTTGTAATCCGATAGAAAACCAGCAGAGCTTTGCCGACGTGTTGCTCAGGAAGTCTAACAGGTAGAGAAGGTTGGAGTAAAAGTTTGCTCTGTTCCTCACTCTCTCACAGGATCTGCTCTGTCAGACTCCGTCTTCTCTATATACAGGCAGTCAGCAAGAGCTAACCACTCCCCACCCCCATCAAACCCCCCTTCACTCTCTGCCCTGTCCCCTTCACTGCCTCCTGCTCAAATCTGTGCTCTGTCCCTCCCTCCCTCGCTCTCTCACTCACACTCTCTCTCTCTCCACACACACATTTCTTTCCCTTTGACTCCCACAGGTTTGCTATCTCTTCATGCCTTTCCTCTCCTTATCACTCGAACCTCCTCCTGGAATCTGAAAGTGAAATGCTTTTTTGCACTCAGACACATCTATCGTCGCTCTAATGCCGCTTCTACTTCTATTTTCTTTCCACTGTCACTTTCACTAACAGCTTTTCTCTCCACTATCTGGCGGCCGCAGGGTCAAATCTACTTGTCCTTCTCCAGTAGTAGCGGTCAGTGTTGCTGACCTCCTGTCCACCATCTAGTGGTCATGAGCTGCATATCACAGGAAATGATGGGATAGCCCTTGGAAGACCTCCCAGCTTCTAGAACCTTACAGAGTAGCCTCTGGAGGTGAACTTTTGGCAGGTGTCCTAGGGAGGCCAAATACTCTGAATGTTCAAAATATTACAGATGTTTTCTGTCACTTTACAACATCAGCCTCTATTATATTATAACATCTTTCCTTTCCAACCTTAACCTTAACCCTCTTATGTATATATGCTTCAGTCTGCTGGAAAGATGGCTGTTTTATATTTGATGCAATATGAAAGACACAATATATAAAATATCTGCAATTTCCGTTATTACTGAAGGTGTGCTTTCATTTCAGCTTTCTTTTTTTCTAAATAGATATTTAGGAGACTGACATGGTGGTCCCGAAAGACACAGCTGTGCCATGCAGTGCCACAGATCAATAAGCTAGAGGCAGACCTGGTGGGGGGTGGCTGAGGAAGGCAGGGCGCCTAGAAATGCTTTCAGGACAAAAGAGAACATCGCCCACACAAAGGTACTTAAATATCATGATGTCGAATAAATAGCACTTGAAGAGTACGTACAGAAAATTGGCCAGCAGGTATGTCATTTGCTCTCGTTGATTGATCATCGATGAATATCAGCCAATAATCACCATGTAAGTGGCCTTAAGTGGCCTCATAGTTTCAAAATTCCCTGATCAGAAAAGAAGAAAATCAAAACATGTAAACAAACGTTTTTTCAGTCCATCGTGACTGCCCTTTTTTAGGCGGTAGTGTTGAGTTGACTTCACACTGCAGTCTGCAGTTCTTGCTCATGGATGAATTGCTACAACACCTGCTGGAGCTTTGATTTTAATATGTTGTCATTTATTTGGACATCTGAAACTCTGACACTTTTTAAGATCAAAGAAATCATTCTCCTCAACACCATTTGTGTTTAACAGTTTTGTTTTTTTTTAATGATCAGTTCACAAAATGTTATGGAGGCCAAACCATAGTATTGGCCTGAAAGTATTCAGACACATACTCTCTGCTCTTTATTGAGATAAGGCATACTGTATACTCACATATTGCTCATAGACAAACCACAAAATTGAACTGTAAAATCTACATGAAGTGCCTCAGGGCCGCATACTTCAGACTGGTACTGTTACAGTTTCATCTCCTTTTTTGCAGTGTTGCCAGGTAAGGCTGGATAAAGATGTGAAATTGCTTGAACATACACAGGAAGTAACTCATTATTAACTTTAAAGAAGCAGACAAACTTACATGACAGATATTAAACGCTTTGAGGCAGTTTCTGTCCGCACTGTAAGCAAAGATGTGACAGCTCTGGATAGCGGGTTCGCTTTTCATACGACACTATAATTATGGCTTTATCGCCTCTTACACAACCTGATACCTCCTGAAGAAAGGTGCTCCGAGCTATGTTTACAGTGTTTTATTGTCTCCACCGTCTCAGTCATTATTGCAGGTTTCACTGTACATTTTGTTTACCTTCAAGTGAAGATTGATTCAGCTGCACTAACATGTAAAGAATGCTATTTTGCACAACTACTGGCAGCAAATGATTCATGTGTTCTATAGAAGAGCCGTGACGCTTCATTGACAGTAAATGCACAACAGGTTGATTGTAGCCATCTGTGGGAGAAGGTGTGTGCGGGCGGGGGGCGGCGGGCTAATGGACCCTTGAATCAAAAGAGGAAGTGACCAGATGAGGGAGTGTATGTGAGTCATCCAGTGAATCACCTTGAATGACTCTTAGAAATATGTTTCACAAGATCTGTAGGCGCTGTGTTGGCACTGTGTTGTAACACTCGTGCATACATAGGCCTGACACGGCCTGTAGTGACTCAGTCCTTCAAACGAGACCTCCAGATGTTTACCATGACAGTTAATTCTTCAGGCAGCAGAAAAAAAGGAACCAGATATCAGATTCGCAAGGCTTCTGTTGGTGAGGTAATTTCCCCGAAAATAGTCTGAACTCTGGAGGCTAAGCGTCCACATGTTAACAATAGAGCCTATACATACACTGTAAACCCTCAGAGGTCTTCTTGGAAAGCAACAAATACACACACATGCACACAAAAAGACAGTTGTGTGTCCAGCTGATTAATTAATATCAATGGACTTCAAATGTGTTTAATAAGGAAACATCAGGAAAAAATAATCCAGCATTGAGATAGGACTTGACAAATTGCGTGGGCCAAACACACACACACACACACACACACACACACACACACACACACTCACTCCAGTCATACTGGAAGAACAATCCATGCCTTTCTCCCGATCACTGCATCACAGTCCTCCCATGATGTTATGCAGAGAGGCTGGGAATCCCAGCTGCACTCTGTTTCCTGACCCCATGGAGGAGTGGACACATCTCCATATCTCTGGTGCATTTTCACTTCCAGGAACATCCAGGACGAGGGCTGCTGATAGTAAATAAAAATGGGCGTGCTGTCGTCACACACGTGGACGGAGCGCAGAGCGTGTCAACAATCCTTCTTCTAGATGTTTCTGAGACGGTTAGCAGCAGGTGTATGGACCAAAAAAACACCCACATGTTAATGTTGATGAGGACAACAGACGTTTGGAGTGATATCAGAATTTCAGTGTACTGTTTGTTCTGTGTTTTCTGCAGCTGGAAACAGTTTTGTTTTTGAGAGCAGTCGATGTACTTTTGTTTGGAGGCTACATGCCTCAAACCAAATAACCCTTGCACACCAACAACTTAATGCAAGTGGAATACGAGATACATCTTTACTAGTCCTCTTTCTCTCTATAATCCTCTTGTTCAGGTCAGTTTCAGGCTCAAATTCCTCGAGTAAAACAGGTCCCAGCACTGCGAGGGGGTCTATATTTGCTTTTGTTCTGCATATCTCCAAGACAAAACACCTGTCCCGAGGTCAGTGTAGCAATGACAAGGACAATAAGAGGATGTAAAATTCTCATGATGCAGAAGTAAGCAGATTTGAAACTAAAACTAAACTAAAAGAGGATGTTATGTAATTCTTTTTATCACAAATGACAATGGAAACTAATTTCTGCCTGGATTACTCAAGTCTGAAGAAGATGGCTGTAAGAGATCTATGGGAGGACAGGACTTTTAGACTGTGGAGCAGGGTTTGCATCCTGAGTGCTGTGTTCATGTTAAGGCAACAGAAGTACTTTGGTTAAGATGAGGGGAAGATCATGGTTTGGGTTAAATATTGCTTTCAAAACAGTAACATTTACAGGGGACACAACTTTATTTTATCTTATATCATTTTGCATATACGCTCAGACAAAGACCCTCTCCACGGTTTCCACCAAAGCCAGGCACATTCATCGTCATAAGATGAAAAAATCATTTGCTCAGCATGTGTTGCAGGATGTAAGCCATTCTAAAGGTCAGTCTCTCACCTCTGCCCTGTCACATGTCTGTCACATTAGATTCATTGATTGTGAAACCACAGGCCGGCAGAATAATTATTGCTGACTGAGATATTACAGATCCTGAATCACTGGGTAGGAAAAACTGAGTTGCTAAAAAGAATCATGTCAGCTAAAAAAAAAAATAAAAAAAAATCTTATCTGTTTGATAAGATTCATTAAAAGCAAGATCAACAGATGCTATTATTGACTGAAAAACAATAGATTATTTTATGCTAAGTAACATCACCAGTTACACCAATGTTTAACATTAGCTTCCCAATTTAGGTTTTATTAAGGACCACAAAGTAATGATGATTAACAATAAAATATTGATTGACAGCCATGTTATCACTTTGTTATAAAGTGCTACACCCAACTCTGTGCCTAAGTTTTTCTAAAAACACCACAAACCCCAGTGTGTTATGACATACTTTGAAACAGACACACGCACAAGTCTCATCAAGCATCAAGTCTTCTTCTGTATCTTGATCACATCAGATCTGGCACCATCAATAACAGTCGCTATAAATCCAAGCAAAAAGATCCTCTTTGTTATTTTATCACTTTAAATAAACTGCTGATATCTTCAGTGCCAAAGACTACACACTATCAACACAAAGCCAGTGCCTTGAGGTGCCTTTGTCTCATTAAGTAGACCTCCAATATTTTGTTGCCACAACTTTGTTCCAAGAGGTTTGTTGCTTTGATTCTTTTGTATTTTTCAGCTGCCCATGCACAGCTTGTGTGTGTGCAAGGTGTTTCCATTGAAGCCACATGCTAAAACATTACAGATTGTTTGTCCAAAATGTGTGTATTTAAAAAAAAAAAAAAAAAAAAGCCATTAGGGAGAAAGATTCTTTGACTTCCAAAGGGAGGAATTGCAACACTGGACTGTGAAGGAAACACCTATAAGGATAAGGATAGCCAGATTTTTTTATGTGTGTGTCACCGGGGAGAAGAAAGGAAAAGCAGCTCATAGATTCTCCCTCTAATACACACCCTTTCCCTTGCCTATGATGTCATGTCTCTTCACTTTAAACAAAAAGACAAGAGAAGGCATCAGGTGGTGCTTCATCCCCGCCCCCCCTTCACGTCCACAGGGACTGACCAGCCTGTAGTGGTCTTAACACCCTCACTCAATACCTGTCACACATCCCTGCAATCAACCTTCCATCCATGCATACACTGAAAGTACTTATCTCTCTAATGGAGTATAATACATCCAAGGGGCCTGATGTATGGACCAAAATCAATTCATTTCAATAAAATTGCTAGAATCTATGGATCTGCTTGCTTTTTCCATGTCCAAGCCTGTTGCTGCATCCATTTTTATTTAAAGGTCCAGGAGGCTCTATTTACAGAATATGGCAGAAATAAAACATAATATACATAATATACATAAAAAAATCAAAAAAAATTTCAGGTAAAAAGGTTGTTGTTATCTTATGACCTTTTACATCTTCTTACAGCATGGGTCTGCTTTTACAGAGTCCGCCATGTTAAACCACCATATTTCTGCAGTCCACTTGTTTTGTGTGTCTCGTGGTCACCCAGGAAAGGGTGAAGTGAGGGGTTTGAAACCAGCAACTACAGCGCATAGCCACAAATCGGCAGATCAGACTATAAACTACACAAATGAGGAGGACTGGTTTGCAGACAGTTATCAAGCACCACTGTCTTAAAGCCGTATATAATTCAGTGAAGATAGAAGAACAATACAGCAGCCATTTTGACATCAAAGTAGCAGGGTTAACACAGGTGTTTCTAATAATACTAATAAAGGTTTTATGTTTCAGTCATAACTGTAATGAACTAAAAGTCTCACAAGCGACTTCTATGACCTGTTGAATGAGTTCAAATACATTTTCTTATATTTGTAATAATAAAATGAGCCATTAAACACAGCTTGTAGACAGTGTTGGTACAGTCCTTGTGTTATTGCTGCCCACTGACTCATGAGAAAAGCCACTCTGATGGATGGACTCTACTCTCCAGACCTGTTTGTCCTGCCTACATCCACTAGACACACGGTAGGCTGCACTCTCTTCTTCCTCCTCCAGAGCAGTGCCGACCAGAGCCCCAAAGAAGAGGAGAGGATTTGTGTCGCAGTTAACACTGACCACTGGCTTCAAGACTTTGAAGAAGATCAGGACGGAGTTAAGAATATCAGCGTGATAAAGCACAGAACACACCATGAGCAGAAGACACATGACTAAGATAGTAGTTCTCCAAGTAAAACAAGTGTTCAGGTTTGAGGGAAATCTCATGTTGGTGTTTAAAACTACTGACAAAGAGATGCTTTACCTTAGAAATATTGTCCCATCAAGTGATAAACCAGTATGACTTATTACAGCATGACTCTAACACAGCTTGATTTCTTAAAAAGTATCTTTTCCACAAACAGTGGAAATAGGTTTGGCTGTGTGGAAGAGTTTTGTTTTATTTGGAGCTGACTGGGGCCAGCGGTGAGGCTCAGGGGGTTGCAGCATCAGCAGTGCTCCTCACCTCTGCTCTGTTTATCATCTGTTCAGCTCAGACAACTGTTATACGAGCGGTCTACTGATCCCCATAACTGAAGAAACATCTCATGGTTTGGAACAATTTGGTTTCTTGTTTATGTTGGTAAATTAAGATTTTTTAAAGGATTTGCTGTGTGTTATTTTAGGCCGTAGGCCAGTATTATAAATTCTCTGGTAATACGATAGCTGCTTCATCCGTTCTCCGCTTTCTCCCACTCCTCTCTCAGTACAGCAAGTTGTAGTTTGTTTTCAGACACAATAGGACAGTTGAAGGCAACAGGAAGTGGGTGTGAGTACATCAAATAAGCATACAAACACATGCATGACCGAGGCTGCACGTGTGTGCATGGGTGGCTGCACAGCCCTGCATTGGTGCCAATGCTGAAGGCATTACCTCTTGTTGTTTGCCAGTCAGTGCCACAAGAGCAAGACTGTCTCCGCCACAGGCTACAACAGGCTGGCAAACACTTGAGATTCCTGGACGCCTGCGGAACATCGAGCATCATGTTCCATGTCGGGCTGTTACCATGGTGACCAGGACAGAAATGGGCTAAACAGAAGTGTCGAGAAGCCGGGACGAGGAGAGTGTTCGGGCTGTCTCACAAATGTCAAGAGGGCGAGGGAGTCATCGACTTGGAGGCTGAGTGATATAAATGGAAAATGTTGCTAACACAAAATGCACTTAGTGTAAAATGCACTTACGTCACATGTTTTTAGATGGAATCTATTAACAGTCTCATGTTAACAAACTAGAGCACTTTATCATCCGTCCCCACTTCTCATTCACTCAGCAAGTGAATATTTTAATAATTCAATTCAATTCAATTTTTATTTAGATAGTAATAAATTATAACAAAAGTTATCTCTTGACACTCTCAATATAGAGCAGGTCTAGATCACATATTTACAGAAACCCAACAAGACCCACCATGAGCAAGCACTGGGTGATGGTGGCGCTAAAATAGTATATTATTTGTATAGTATAATATTTGTAGTGGATGTTGTTATGGAATTTTCTGTCCTTAGGTTACACAAGGTCACGTGTGGGCCTCCACGTCCTCGGCAGTATTAGTTGTTGTGCCAGTCTATCTCAACACTGTGGTGGCCAGGGTCGAAGAGACCTATTGCTGCCTTCCTAGACATAATAGAAAGCTTGCCGGTGATGTTCCAATCTGCGTACACAGACATCTGTGTCTCCAGACGAGAATATGCTGACAATAACATCTCAATGAGTAAAAACATTCTCTTTGGTTAATTTGGGGCGTATACTATTTGTAGTGTTATGTTGGGGTTTAAAGTCTGACCACCAGGATGAGTTCGGCAGAATGTGAGACCGACTCAGGCACTTCTGATGTATTATGAGAGTGTCTCTAATTCTCTTTGGCCAAGCATCAATAAATATTACAGCATAAGACATCAGAGGTCAGGAGGTCAGGGGGGTCAGGAGGCTCCTGAACAGAAGTGTTCAGGAGCCTCCACTTCTTTCTTTTTTTAATTTTATTAAGGAACATCCGCCTATTATATAGCTCCCAAGACCAGAAACCATGGTGGTTCTGACTGGAAAGTGGAAACAAACATACACCGTTTTTATGAGCTGATGAGCCGGCAGAATTATTTGCTGCAGCTATACATAAAAAATAACATGCATTTGCAACATACACATGACAAAAAGAAAGGCTATTAGTCCAAACTCATGTGTCAGCCACATGTAATGGCCCTGACCTCTGACCCTTGTCAGTCTGAAACCTCTTACCATAACACTAATCCTGTAAGACCATCAACACTGATCCCTCAAGACCATGACTATCTGATGACAGCACCTGTTAGCCATCAATACATTTTACCCTAAGTTGCTGGCAGCACTAGGTTAAAGATGCACAGCATGGTGTCGAGACGCAGAGCAGACATTCACACAGATATTATCATCAAAGTGCAGCCACATCAGTGAGACTCTCCCCATACCTCCACCTTCATGCCTTTTGTCTCTTCACCTCCTCCTCCATTTTCCTCTTCCTTGGCGTGTCCCTACAGAGTTCCTGTAGGATTCCCAGAATATCTTAGATACACTATCGCTATCACTATGTGGGGGAAATAAAGGGAGAATAGAAGAAGAGAGTGTACTCGGAGGAAGACATAACAAGGTAGCTCTGACTTCTCGTTTCATCTGCTCCCTGTTATTGGTGGCTTCATACACGGTCCTAAAATAAATCTGAGATGATTACAGGACAAGGATAGAAAAAATACATTGCAGTCATTCAAAACTTTTCTCTCATTTTTGCTTTTCTTTTATGAAATCTTTGATAATTCATCCCAATAAAAAACATCCAGGTAAGAAAAAATGCTTAATGTGAGCCAGTCTATCGCTGGTGACCTCCACCACAGGACAACTGATGAAGATTAGCTTTTAGTACACCAGTATTCAAACTTTTGCCACGTAGATATTCACTCATTCTGTAAAAGTGTTTTGGTTGTGAGGTTTTATGGGGGTCACCAAGTGAAGCACAAACACTAAATGTTGAATTAACAAAGAGAAGCGAAATGTGTGTCTAGTTCGCTGTGTTTCATTCTGACATGAATTGCTCTACAGCATCACAATGTGCCATACAAACACAGGATCAGTGTGCAGAGTGACTGAGAATAACCATGCTCCCTTTGGGACACAAAGTCTCCACTTCCTGACCCTGAAAAGAATAAAAAGATCCCAGTAACAAAGTTCACTCTCACATGACATCATTAGGAAATGTTTCAGATACTGATTCATTCATTATCAAAATACCCCAGCAGGATTTTTCCATTGTTCTCCATGTCTGGGCACAACTCTAGATTCCTCCCTCTGTACCAATAGGAGTGGTTGATCATCTGTGTGTACAGTCTACTTTAAGATCAAACAAACATTCAGATGTTTCATATGTTGCGAGTATTAACTTTTTGTCCATAGGGGTGTAGAAGAAACGAAGCAGATGACTCAGAGGATTTTTAAGCTTTGAGAACCACTTGTGCAAACGTATATCTTCTAAAAGTGACATAAGACGATGAGGAGAGAAGATAAAGGGAAGAAACCACAACAAACACTTTAGGTTGACCCGATGAAGACGATGGCATGGCGTGGAATGGTCCTCCTGGAGCCTTCTCTTAATTGTTTGAGTGACATTTAGGGATAGGAAACACACAATTACATCAGCTCAGTAGCTCTTAGCAGCCAGAAGTCACAACATTAACACTGAGTGCTCTGCTGACACAGGCCTTCTCAGCCCGAGAGTTGTTTTACCTAACATTGGTATCATATCAATCAATTCTGTCTTCCTTGCGTTCCATTATCTCACTTTTCATGCAGCCCTACAATACGTTCATCCTGCAGCAGCACAGGTGAGTGCGGATAACCATCTGGGGATCGACATCTGTGACCATAATCTCCTGCCCTCGCCTGAGTGGAGTGATGCAGCGATAAGAAAAGAGGTTTCTGTCTAGAAACGCTGTTGACAATAGAAAAACTTTGGGAAGGAATTTGCAGCATTTATCAGCATCAGCAGCTTTTCTGCAGGTCTCCTCCTTTATTATCCATTATCATTTCTGTAAAGTTTGAGTAATATAATGAACAGTAAGCTTGATTATGCAGGTTTATTTGTGCGTATCGGTGCACATAAAGATATAACAATAAATAATTCAGTGTGAATGAAACTTTAATCAATTGTAAATCTGAGGTCAATTCTTTTTCTGGTCTGACGGTAGTAAAATTCAAATATTTTGAGTCTGAAAAATGTTAGACTCCATCAAGGGCATCTACAGCCATGCATAAACTTATTCCTCTATCTCTACCATGGATAATATTTGAACAAAAAGCAGTGAGCCTGCTCTCTGTGGATATGAGAGATACCCCAATCATGCAATTGTCATTATTTAACAAGGTGTTAGTCAATCTGTATGAAAACATATGATCACACGCTACAATCACCTCCAAACATTCCTCTGCTGTTACATCTTCTCACCTGCCTCACCTGCCTGTCGGCCGGGTTCCAGTTTTGATCTAATGAGCAGGAATCAAGCGCAATTACATCATTTTTTTATTATTACATAGCAATCAGCAGACAATAAGAAGAATAAACCTTGTTTTAATGACACGACTCAATTATGTCAGGTTATATCCTGGTTGTACAATATCAAAACATCAATTTGGCACAATTTTCTCTCCTCTTTAATCCCTTCTTTGGGCTTTAGCAGCTGGATTTGGCCACATTTTTGGCCCATCATGCATCCCCTGCATCAGGCATGTCACAGTCTAGACGCACTAAATTATCCCAGGCTGTCTGTTTTCATTGTGAGAACACTAAGTTTAAATCCAGTCCAGTTTATTACTGCAATTATTATCAGTACTTTGAGGACGGATAATCATGGCTAATGGGTTTACACAATGGACATTAGTCATAAAACATAATACATTTCATGATAATAGTGTTGTCAGGCAGAAGAGAGGCAGTAATACATTTTAATATCTGTAACCTGCAACTTTAATCAATATAAAAGACAAGAAATAGCATCATTAATGCTCTTACATAACCTCTAGAGTTACTCCTGAAGTCTGTAGAAGTGATTCACCATACCGCTGTAATAGTTTCTTGTCTTTCTTCACCATCTGATCGCTCATCAGTTGTCATTTTTAAAATCAAAACGTCAAAGATAAAAACAACCCCACGTTATATTTTTGAACATTACAAAATGTTCTTGAAGAGAATCTGATCATTTGGTCACTGCTGTACAGGGACTTTATTCATGCTCCTTATTAGACCACAGATACTTTTTTTCTGATATTTTCTGATGCATTAGTGAATTCTTTAGTCCAAATTTAAGAGATGACACAGCATGGTTACATTATCAAGACTTCAGGGAGTCCCTATGCAGGATATTCTCGGCTCTCCTCATGGGGAATATCAGGGTCTGGGCGTCCTATACTGGAATGTGGCTCAAGAGGATCCCACATCGCCATCCATCCTGGAATGTTGGATATTAAATGAGTATTTGAGCCTGGATGAATGCAAATATTTGCAGGGATCTGTAGGGAGTTAGGTCGTACAAGTGTAAACATGTATGCAGCCTGTCCTCCTTAACTGGTGAGAGGCTTCTGAAGATGCAGTGCCCTTTTGGATGTGATGTCAAAAAAATCTGTAGAAGTAATAAGGTTGATATTAAAAGGGATGTTGCCCTTTTCGTTCCTGATGCGCAGCTGCTCCTGCCAGATTGAACAAAATTTACAGGACAACATTTAGACATCTGAGACAAATGTAAAGCACGGTGTGGGAGATGTATCTGTGTTCACCTCAGGCTTTCTGTCACAGGATGATGCAAAGACACAGTAACGTAAAAGAAAAAGATGATGTTTACCAGTAAGAAGTAACACAAAAAGACAGGCATGTGAGGAGGCAAGGCTGAGAGAGGATGAATATAGAAGTGATTAATAATAATACATGTCTTTCAACAAAATAATCTCAGCTCAGGGTCTACTGATTCTATCACAGATTCTTTGCAGTCATGATGAAACTGTCTATGTATGTTGGTGCTTCTGACATTGTCACATAGTTAGTGAGACTGTTTATCTGCTGCTGTTTCCAAAGTAAAGAACGAAGCTTAGTGCATTTTCACTCTATGACACAAATCCTCATGCATGAAAGTTATAAAAGCAATGTGTAAGAGCTGAACATGTCGTCTATCATCACGGAGACGCTGATGCAGACAGTGCAGTCTACATCCGTCAAAAAGGAGCGTGTGCCAGGAGCAGGGCAAGGTTGCTCTCTGGTGGCTGCGCCTGGTCCACTCTGGGTGAACGTTTATTAGTGGAGGGAATTCAACACATTTCTCGACAGTAATGTGAATGAAAAGACTGCCATGGACAAAAAGACGACGCTAAATAAACTAAATTCAAATGTCGACGACATTAACATTAGCTTACACGCGCACATACGTTACACGCCGTTATAACCGTTGTCTAGGCAACAAGTACACAAATCTGGGTGAGATGAGTGTAAAAGAGAGATTAACCACTCTGTCGTTATTCCATGTAACCGGAACTTACCGTCCAGACCAGACGCTGATTGGCTGTTAGTGAGCACACCTGCCGCTGATTGGTCTGTAAACGCCTACAAACCTGCTCCTTGTTATTAAATACGAGTGAACCCTCTTCTTCTTTCAAAGAAAGAACAGAAATGGCAGGCGAGCAATGCGAGTTTGAGCGAACCTTTTCTTTTAGTCCTCTTCCCTCCAAGAAACCCTCATTCTTACAGGACAAAGACACTTTAACTCTGTTAATGAAATGGTAATTTAAGGGATTAAGTTAACTGTCTTCTTCTGTTAGCTAAGTAGCTGCTGTGTAGGTCCGCTGGTTGTTTAATGGATGTGTGTGCTAACTTCAGGTCCATGCTGGGGAGGATTTCAGCTCAGTCTTACAGCTTTGACCAGAGGTTTTACCCTTACAGCAGTGACAAGTTTGCACTGGTAAGCCCTTCAGTAATAATTTCATTTATGAATCAGGCCGAAATTACAATATAACCACTGAATCATAGGGCAGACTACGTAAAACTGAAAGTCAAAAGCAGATCAAGCCAATCTTTTTTAGATTCAATCTGATGCTAAAATGATCTAATAAAAGACAATTACTGGTTGTCTGTTTTGATAAAGCGCCCTCATGTGCTCATCTCATATAATCATGTTTGAATGCGCTTGATGTCTGTCAGTGTTTCTTCAGAGATCCTGATGTGGTATCCAGTTTGTCCAGACAGATGACGGCTGAAGCCTGGATGCCTCTCGGTATGTCATGTCTCTCAGAAAGCCTTTCATCACTGATAATAGGAAATTGATCTCATCTGTTGGACAATATTTGCAGTCAAATCTCAGAGGAATGTGTTTGACCTCTGCGTGTGTGTGTCTGTGTGTATTGTAGACAAACCAGTGGTGTCTGTTGACGTGGAGCCGGTGCCATGCACTCAAGTCTCCATGGAGCTGTTTGACTCAATCTACTCTTGTGGCATCCTGAGGCCCTCTGGACATGTAGTTAAATGCTTTCATGATGTTTACCCCGACTATGATGAACTCAGACAGGTCTCTCTCTTTTCTCATCCACCTGACTGTCTCTCTGTATCTTTTTTTGACATGAAGTCAGCCCAAGTCTTCCTCTGTTCCTGTTCCAGATGTTGCAGGAAGAGGACTCTGAGCACTACTACGTGGTTGGGAGAGAGGAGCGGGGAGAGTTTCTGTTTCGTCTGTTCAAGCACCTGTGTTTAGGGGGAGAGCTCTGTCAGTACGAAGACACCATTGATCCTTACATCAGCACCACAAAGCAAATCTACAAAGACCTGATCAGGTGGAACCATACTGTCCTACAAGATAAACAGGTTTACCTACATCTCTATTATTATGTATGTCGTATTATAACACTGACATTGTAATTCTGCCCTTTACTACAAAGTGCTCAAAAGGATCCAGAGACAAAGAAGATCAGTGTTGTCTCCACAGTCTTCAAAGTCTGTGCCTATGTAAGTGCCTGCTGTAATGTCCGTTTGTGCCACTTAAGTTTGAATGCATATCAGCAGATGTATTTTTAATGTGCGGAGTTGAATAAAAAAAAGATTTCATTGGATTGTGACTTTTAATTGGCTGATTCAAAGCCATTATAAAATACCCAATTTAATACTTCAATTGATTCTCAAGCTGGGCTACCTGTTCAACATATAATGTTTAACTATTTTTAATTGATTTGAAATGTTTATTTTAACAGTATTCCACTAGGAATCATCATGACTTTACAGCTTTGTTGTTCTATTTGAAGAGACCGCAGTATCACAGATTTTGAACTGCCAGGAATGTCTGTCACACAAAAGGCCTTGCTTGAAATTTTCACACCATGTATTATTTATCCTCTGTAGGATGAGTCTGGACAGTGTTACCCTGGAAGACGAGAGGAGGAGCAGACGTTTGCCTATTTGATTGTCGATCCCTTCAAACGTCACGTGACCTTGTTCTACCACTGCTACGGTATAGGAAACTTCACACTGTGACAACGATAAACCGGGAATGGTTCTGTAGAACTTGCGGTCATGTACTGTATGTACAAACACATGAGCTTAAAACCACTCAAATGAGGAACACACCAGAAGGCAGCTGCAATGTACATAAAGGAGAAGTAATAATTATCTTGTTCTGTTAAAGTATGTCAATAAAATGTTTTTAAATAGCCTTAAAAGTGATTTTGTGCCTTTATGGTCATGTTGAGCTTTACAGTGAACATCCTGAGCTTAATGTTAAACTCAACATGGCAATGAAACAGTTGAACTTAAGGTAAGATCATGATTTTGGCCCATTTTTCAACTTAACAACTGTCTATCATTCTACAAACAAGTCAAAATATTTTACATTTGCCACCCACCTGTCATTCACAGCGACCACACGTAACGTAACGTATGCGTAACTTTATGCCTTAATATGATTTGAACTATAATGTAATTATAATATAATTTGAAATTTCAGTTTTTAGCACTTAGGCATTGACTTCACTTCACAGATGCAGAAGTTGGCGCTTTCATAGAAACCTGTCTTTCTGTAAATGTCATTACACAGCATTTATTGGAAAAATTCAGACAAAGAAAGAGACCAACCATGTCAACGTACAGTCCAAAGAGCTTTATTGAAACAAATAAATTAATAAGTTAGTCAAGTGAGCTAATTTTATACTCAGCAGATACACATTTTCGTATCTTTTTAAAAGATCAAATAGAGGTGTGCATTAGATTAGAAAATAAAATAAGCACGATATTTCATCAACCAGTAGCTACATCAATTGGAATTGGAAGACTTTGTTGGCTTATTGTTTTGCTTATTGCTTTGATCAGTTCATGTTTCATTTTAACAACAGTTCCAATACCTAAGAGAGCAGTTAAAGGGCAACGAGCTGGAATGTCAAATGGCAGCAAGTCAGTGAATGATGGATGGTCGGGTGTCGTGGAGAAGAACAGAGTGAAAAAGAGAACGTGCAGATTGAGTCATGCATAGCATTCAGTCAGTTAGACAATCAGTTACTGTTTCTCATACTCAGTTTTCTAGACTAGCGCCCCCTAGTGGCCTCAGAGGTAGTTGTGTGGAAGCCAAATTCTCTATGTGACATGCTTATGAAAGGACACATGCCTGCAGAGTTTTCCTGTGACAATACAAATGTCCATGCCTCCAGCCTCCGGATCTGACTAGTGTTTAAATACAGTAAGGGTGTGTATGCGAGGAGGTCCTGCTCAAGTTACAATGATATGCTAAACATACAGTAATATTGTCAGAAAATATCAAAGGTTGCAGCACCCTAAACCCTAAAATTACATGTTCAGAACCACTTTGATGATGAAAAGAAAGAGAGCATGGCTATCCTCATGTGATACCCCTATGAAACACTGTTCTCTTAAAAGCAGCATTAATATTTAAGTGTGAGACAGAACCATATCAGATACAGAACGAGGACAGAGAAGGCACAGGTCATTTCCTTTCACGTCTTGACTCAATGCTTTACAGCAAAAATCCTTAAGTTGTTTTTTTTTTTTTTTCTTCTAACACTGGGGCCACCACTAACAACAACATGCAATACAGTGATGTCACATAGGTTTTTCATGAAGCTCAACATTCCAGGTGACAATGAAGTGTTCAATCTAATAATGCCTCTAATAAGTAGACATCTCTGCTATAAGTTAGGTCAAAGAATTAAGTGACCTTGTGTTTCTCTATGAAATAAAATGCAAAGATTGTGTGATGCCAACAGCATGATCTGTGCCATTTTATTCCCCATGGCAGCGAGATCACATATACATCTACATAGACCGAGAAATGAAGTACATTCACTATTTGAAGTCTAGGCTTGGCTTAAATGGAAAAGTGGAGCACCTGAGTCAACTGGCTTGACTGGACCAAATAAATGAATCACTTGCAGGGACAGACAAACTGTTTTCACTGGCCAAATATAGTGCGGTGAATGTTTTCTCAGTAGAAGCTGGCAGCAATTATCCGATGACATTAAAAAAATATACATATGAGCTCTGCGAGTCGTGAGTGTGAACCTGATCAGCTGTGTGTAGATACAGTTGTGTCATCCATGATTCAACTTGACGAAGAGAAAAAAAAAATGCTACATTTATTTAACGATCGTATCTAACTGAGTTCAATATATTAACTGAAATCCTACATTCACTTTAACAACCAAAATCATTTTTTTTAAAAAAACATAGAAATTTGCCATTATAGGTTACACAAAAAAAAAAAATCGAGTGCATGAACATAATTACAGTAAATAAATCAAAACAAAAAGTTCAATTGTACAAGACAAAAACGTGTTATATTTATCAAGTGCTGAAGTATTTAAGTAAAGGAATTGCTTTCATTATGTATATGTGCGTGTGTGTGTGTGTGTGTGTGTATAGGTGTGTGTTTGTGTGTGTGTGTATAGGTGTGTGTTTGTGTGTGCATTTGTGCACTCTCCAGTTTTGTCCATAAGCACAGAGCACTTCCTGTGCATCAAACACGTCCAAGGAAGAACCAGAAAAAAACAGCAGAGAGTAAAGTGAACTGGCAATGATAGTCAGTAACACCTACGGGTGGCGACCGGAGCCCAACCCTGAAGCTGTAAGGCTGGAACCATTTCCTAAGACACGTGCATTCATGAGGATAATGGCCTGGAATTCATGCGTTAGACCTGGATGCCTTACAGGTTGTTCATTGTTTTAAAAACTGGCCGAAAAGTCTCTGCATCGTCTCTGCAGCTGCTGGCTGCAGAAGAGCACATAGCATCCGATGACTGTAAGAGTGAGAACTATCCTCTGGTAAGAAAGGTTGTGAAGTATTACTGACTGCCTGACCTGAGGCTAGAGGTGAGTGATGAGGAGCAGTGCAGAAAACGTGACATTAATGTCTAAATTCTGACTGAGGATCAGTGAAATTGTATCTACAGGACTGATGAAAGGAACATGCATGTCTGGGGGGGGTGGGCTGCAAGACAGAAAGGCTTAAAGGGCTTTTAAAAACACAAAGTTAGGTTAGTGAAATACTCAAGGAGATACGGTAGACTTTCAAACATTGCAAAGAATGGACTTTGAACCTGTGAGAGGACATTTTGGCTCTATAAATCCTAAATAAGTAGGAACATTCCTCACCTGAATGCCAGCCAAACAGGGAATAATGTCTTGGATTTTTGTTTTTTTGTTTTTTTGCTAGTGGGCTTGTTGGAGACATAACTTCTGAGAGAGGGAATGGAGATGAAAACAAACAAAAATGTACAGTACACATCAGTCACCCCAGCACATTCTCCCAGCTCTTTTGGGGGCGATAAAAGCAGGATTTACACATTTAAAAATCCCTTGTTCGGATAGGAAGGTGTACCGTGGAGGATTGGTGCTTTGGCGAGGTGGCTGTCAGCCCAGTCTGTCCGCCCAGTTCCGAGAGAGCATATTATTTCTGTGTCGACAGCTCCTTGTAGTGCTTTATTCGTTTGTATGGTGGTGTGGGACCCATTACATTCATCACAGTATCAAGAACTGCAATGCCATCCTAAGGTACTGAACAAATGACTGGCATGGCACTTGCAGCACTGTCTGTGTCAACTGAGTCAGCAAACTCTCAGTCAGTCGATTCAAGCAACCAAGAAAATAAGAAAATGATGATGGGGAGGAAAAGATTTCTCCAAAGATTTACAAAAATCCAAAGCTTAATGACTGATTATCTACAGTTGAAGCTTTAAAGTAGGCATAGATACATAGCGTGAGGTGAGTGGGTGAAAGTGGTTCAGTAGTCAAGTCGTACTTGTTCACGTATCCTCTCTTCATCCCCGTCCTCATCTTGGGTGGGTTGAGAGGCATGTGCGTGTGCGGTGTGTAGCTTTGGCTGAAGCTCCTTGTCAGGTGGAGCCATCTGGTGGCCTCTGTCAGTATTAGCTCTGGAAACACATTCACTTCAGGAAAAAAGAGGTGCGGGCGTAGATTTGAGATGGAGGGGTAAAAATCATCCCAGACAGATATGAAATGAAGTGAAGAGAAGACATTAAGGTCGGGCTGCTGAGGACTCAGCCGCAGGAAGACGTACTGTAAAGGGTTTGTGTCAGTGTTCAAACAGCCCCAGGACTGCTCAGCTCACTGTCATTCCAAGTTGCCGCTCTCAGACATGGAGATGTTGAGTGTGTTAGCGGAAGGGAAGAGGTCTCTTTGGTCCGTGGGGCTGTGGTAGTCAGATGTCAGGTCAGGGTCCAGGAGGGTGGACAGGGTGAAGTTGGATGAGCCTTTCTTCAAGCATTGGGAGTAGAAGTTGAGCAGGAGGTCCAGCTTGTTCTCTATAGACTGTACCTGAACACACACACACACACACACACACTGGAATGGGTCGAACTTCTTTGGCACCGGAGGTTTCTCCAGGACTTTAGCGGTTACATGAATGAACTGCACCATTTCCTGCTTTTTATGGCTAATTTTTAAAACGTGAATTATACAGAGAACACAGGTCCATATTAAACAAATTCTTCCTCTGTTACCTGTTTCTCCACTTTGACTACACGTCCCATCATGCTTAGTTCATCCAGTGAATCCAGTTCTGGCGGCGTCTTCTCTCCCTTTTCAGGGCGCGCCTTCTTATCGGGCTGCACGGTTCCTCGCCCAATTATCTGGTCCACCCTGTTAAAGAAAAACAGCAATAAATATGAGGATAATGAGGATCTATGTAAACATACGCTTAAAAACATCCAACATTTTGTGGAGAATTGCCCATCTTGGCAAGAGTTAAATAAGGCAAAACTGATTCTACCTTCTTGTTTGTACAGTAAACATAAGCTACAACCAGAAGACTTCACACACAGACTTGAAATAGGGGGGAAAGCTAGCATAACTCTACCCAAAGGTAACAAAATCCACCTGCAGCAGAAATAAAAATCATATTATACAAAAACACAAAAAGTGAAAAAAGAAGTCATTTTACAGGGGTTGTGTTCCTTCTTTTGGTTGGGACTATAGTCTGAGCTGGTTTGTGAAGAAATAGTCGTGTCACCTCAAACCTCAAAAACTCAACGTTGTTTTTACATCTCATATTTCCACACAGATTCATCTAAACTAAATTATATGTCATGGTATTTAGTGAGCTTTAGAGGTGTGGGTATGTGGGTGCTGTGACCTTTGGACAGAGCCAGGCTAACTGTTTCCCCGTATTTAGAATAAAGTTAAAATTCTGCTGGCTTCACATTTACCATACTGACATGAAAAAGACGTTGGTCTTCTCATGTAACTCTTAGTAAGAAAGTGTATTTCCCAAAATGTTAAAGCATCCTTTAACAAGGTAGGTTTAAGACGCACAAGAAAGTGGACTAAAACAACAGAGGTAAAGAATATATTTTAAAGAAACACAAAGAGAAAAAAGGATTATGTTAAGACGCAGAATTAGAGATTTTTTTTTTTTTTCATTTAAATTTTAAAACAACAGAGCAGTTTGTGGCTAAATGTGTGAAACCTACCGCATTTGCAGGCTCTTGATACGGCCCAACATATCCAGGTGTCCAGCAGAGTACTGCTCTATGACGTCCTTCACATCATATGGCCGCAGCGTCTCCTTAAACTTCCTCTTGGCCACGAGGAACTTTAAGATCCTACACAAATACACAAACACAGCGGGCTCACTGTTATCGCTCCTACAGTATGAGAACCTTTAAAGAGCCTCGCGCAGCACATCCACATCTATGAACGTACAGTAAACCTTTGAAAAATGCAGGGCAGCTATCAAATGATGCGGGAGACCCTGAGAATAACAAGATTAATTACAGTCTGAGTGACCTTATCATTCACAAACAGCCCCATAAAGAGAGCAGAGTCACCACCTACTAAACCGTGTGGATATATTGTGATGATGACAACATCTCCCAGAGACATTTGCTTCATCAGTATTTGCTGTTTCAGCAAATCCACAGATAGTAATGTGTAACACACACACACACACCTCTGTTTCAGCTCTTTTCTCAGTGTGACAGCCATATTGGTGCCACTAGTGGACCCACAGCTGCTCCCACTCCAAGCACAGCATAGCTCATCATCACACCCAGCAGTGTGGGGGAATGTTGACCCAGCACTACTGCATCCGGCAAACTCATCACTGACAACAACCTGTGCCAGAGTTGGTCTGGTTTGGGCATCATAGTGGAGGGAGTGGAGGATGTGCAAGAGATAATAAGAAGGGAGCGGAGGAAAGTTTAAGCGTGTGTGTGTGTGCGCGCGACTGGCTTGCTGTGTTGGGTGGGTCATTCAATTCCGTTCTTATCACTGATGCAATAGACATCTCAGAGATGCTGACTACGCAGAAACACCAAATGTAAGCAAGACAAAAAATACACACTCAAGCTGTCATCTCAACCTGTGATGGATTGCACTACAAGACAAGCCGGGAGAGACGGAGAGAGCGGGAAGGCAAAGAAGGGATTTTTTTTTATTTTTTATGAGGGAATCCTATCTCACCCAACCAGACGACTAAGTCCACTATAATACTCCCTCTTGCCTTCACAGGAGGAAGAAATGAAATGACATCAAAGGTTTGGGAAGCGGAAGATCAGAAGCACTCAGCTGTTCTAAGAAACGTCTCACACACACATTTCTGTGTACAAAACCATACACACACACACACACACACACACATACACAAAAAAAAAACGAAATATAATGCCACAAATCCATACTGTTACACACACTACGTTACAGTACAGCGTACATATTAGCACAACAACACACGTGGGCTAAGCAGGAGCAAGTGAAATCTGAACTTATGGAGAGGGGGGTCAGTTTCTGAAATAACCATTATAACCTCTGTTGAGGACTGCATCGCTTGCATTACAGCAGCCACATACAGCACACAGTTTGGTGTAGTGGCCGGTAGTGTAACATAGAAGAGGAGAAGGTGTGAGGGAAGGAGAAGAGGGCCAAGAGGAGAAGGAGGAGGAGTGGTGGTCTACAGCTGGTGGCGTAGCAGCCGTCAGCGCACTCTTCCCCCTCATGCAGCACTCTGTTTCTTGATGACTCCTGCGTTTGGGGTATTTTTGCAGGCGGTCTTTTCTTATTTTGCAGGTAGATGCAGATTTTTTTGCCAGGGTGGGTCTCAGGTGTGGGTAAAAGAAAAGGTTGGGGAAACGGGGGCGGGGGCTTTTGATTCGGATCCTCCAAGGGTTCCTCCGAAATGCTGACTCTCTTTCTCGGTCGGTGAAATGGCTTTCGTAATACGTGGTCAGGTTTGACTGTGGGCCCCCTCTTCCCCTCCAGAAAACTTCCAGCTATGGTGCAACAGTCACTGGCAGTGGTACAGTACAGCTGGCATGGCTTATTGAAAGATATTATACCTTCCTAATGTAAGGAAGTTGAGACGTAAAAACACAGCGATGATTGGGAGGGACAGGAAGTGTCATCTCTGCCCCAAAATGCTTGCATAGCTAGTCCAAATATTTTTTGCAATTCAGCAAAGGTGGATCCCTGATAGTCTCCAATGGCAAGGTTTTATCTGTGACTTAAAAATGACTGTTATGCTGACACGAATCCTAGGTGGGCCAACTAGGGTGAGCCACTGCAGGGGCAAGTCTGATTCTTCGCCAGATTAGACTACCTACCTGCTGAACAAAAATCTGACGCACAAGCTACAGAGTGTGTGCATTCAATCATTCTTACAGAGAAATATACTGCGTAAACATTATACGGGTTTAAAAATATTACAGCTGAGATGCTACAAAAACTGATGACGATGACTAAAGATAAAATGGTTATAAATAGTAACCATGTCCGAACTATTTATTTCATAAAGTAGGAGCTTCATCTGAGATTGCAAATGTGCAGAATTTTTGTGTTTTGTGCAGTATTGGATTTGTGCACGAGGAGAGTCACGTTAGAGAGAGCAGAGGAAGACATCAGGCCTTGTTTTGCCATGCTGCACCTCCTCCTCCTCCTCCTCTCTTCTTCTTCCCCTCTTGCTCCCTCTACCTATGCCTCCGTACATAAACAGAGCACTGTACGCATTTATTCTGGCAGCCAGGCACTGATAAACCACATGCATCTCACTAAAGTGAAATCTCAGCACTAAGGCCTGCTGCAAAATCCTGTGTTTCACAGACATCAATCATGAACCTTGCTATGTATGTGTGTGCATGGTGGTGCGTGTGCGTGCACGTGTGTGTCTGTGTGTGTGAAGCACCTGCTGTTTACACACCTGCACTATCTATAGGAACTCCCTCTCTTCTATTGTCTGCAGCACAGAGCAGATGAGGTCAGAGCTATCTGCTGAGTCAAGTGCAAACCAGAGGAGAGGTCATATAATACCCTATCAGTGACATAATGATATCAAACAATAATATATCATGCTGCGTTCCAAGACCGGAAAGTATCTACCTGCCTGTATATCAACAAAGAATTAACCTTCAGTTTAAGCGTTAATACAGCACCGGGTTCAGACAGCTGAGGGTTTTTGTATTTAACAGTAAATATGTACTTATTTATTGAATTATTGCAATAATTATAAGCATGATAAATCAATCCGAATTATAGAAAGGGTTACGACACAAAATCTACACGAATCAAACAAAACTCCATAGAGTACTGCCTGTTTTTACGTCAGTGCTGCTATAAAAGCAATCTCAGCACCATGCTGAGAGAAAAGCAAAAACATAAAGCTAAACAATCCACCTTGTTCAGATAATTCAGGTGCAAATCTTAGTGCAAAGTATTTGATTTCTACATATTGTGCTATACATATGCACAGCAATCTCCCCCTACTGGTAGAAACCTGGCTACTGCAACTGAATTTTGCTATTGGTTGATGTGGAGGTTGGTGACGTATATGGTGGCAGCTTTCATCACCAACCTCTCCTGATTCCCTGCCCCCTCTTTCTTATAAAATCAATATCTCTTGACTGAGCTAGCAGAATTAGGCGATTTAGATTACTTCGTACTGACAGGAAACACGGCGAGTGAAAAAGCAGTACAACTTGCAACAAAGATCACCGGGTGGACTCAAACAGACATCGACGTGATTATATGCGTCGCAACAGTTGGGCCACCAGGATGTCCACACACACCACACATTGTTTATATCAGGCACATAGCCCCTTCAATCAACAGCTTCACAGAGCGTTTACGGAACCACGCGGACTGCATCACGCTACCATGAGAAAGGCTGTGAGGGAAACGGCGCTGACACAGGGGAGCAGAACTAGAGTTGTTGTAATCCGCTCTCATCAAACCTCTCTGGAGACCAGCGTGGCCCCAACACCAGATGTTTGCTAACAGTTGTAGTTTTTTCTGCCACCATCAGTGAAAAACTCAGTTACCCTGAGTGTGTGTGTAGGGGGAGGTTGTATTAAAGATACCGTGGGTAACCCTGTGGGAGCTCTACGCATTTGAAAACAGAAGGTTGTGTATTTTTGCATTCTACACATTATGATTAATTATTATGATAATCACAGAAAAAAAAATGCCGAGTCATTTTTTTTAAGTCCATGAATTATGAGTGCAACTAGTTTACATGTGCAGTGTTTTTACTTTTCTACATGACAAGCTGAAAAAGGCCGTGCCCGTTCATTCAAAAGTGTCTAAGCACATACTATGTAAGGACATCCACCACTCATACTACAGTAACAATACATCAAAGCCTATAGTCGATGAATTACAGGAAGAGATGACACAATGACAGCAATCAATATCAATATCAGCAATGTCTTTAATCAATTGTTATTACAGTTGTCCTTGTCCAAACTGAACAATATCATTTGTCTCTGTACAGTCGTAATGTACTGTGATCCTCCAGCTGTGCTGTGCTGTGTGTGTGTGTGTGTGCGTGTGTGTGCGTGTTTGTGTACTCTCTAATAGGCCACCCTATCACACCACCTTACACATGACCGGCCTGAATGAGCCGGGCTTCCTGAGCGACAAGGTCACACAAGGGAAGTAACCCTGCCTGCAGGAGGGCTCAGTTACCTCTCCTAAGTGGACATTTCTACTCCGTCAGCTGAATCTGCACACGCCAGCGCCTAAATGGAGGAGCAGCATGTTGTTCGCCCATTAAAGCAGGCTGTTAATGCCATGAGAAGAGCCCACGGTCTGAATACGCATGCATACGTTGTTAATCTGGCCAAAGTGACCTTATTCTATCAATGGCCAAAGGCACAGATATATCAGGTTGCACCTTAAGGAAAAGTCCTTAGCTAGAGGTTTTCACATTTGAATGCAGTTGAACCCTTTAATGGTTGTTTGGTAGAGAACATTTGGGTTGTGATAAAATATTTAAATATAATTAAAATATTTGTTATATTTAACATAACTATCACTTGGCTGACGTATGTTAAGTCAAAAAGAGGTTTCCAGCACAAGGCCATGTGACCTGTTCATGGAGGAGTTTGTTTTTTGTTTTTTATGCAGTTTAATTGCAAAGAGCATATTGACCATAATTATGTAAATGTATGTAAAACACTGATTTTTGTTTTGAAGTTTGAAAAACATAAAATAACAGTTAGTGGAGATATCCATTATGGTAGCAGTAGTATTGAGATTAAGCTGGTTATATTTTTATTTTATTCCCCATTCAGCCTTTATAATCACACACATTTAGCACTAAGTATACTGAAGTTAGATTTAAAAGGAAAATATGTAAGAAAGGGATAGAATGATAAAACCATTCATAAAATGAAGTAACATATTGTCGACCCCAGGAGTAGGTGCCACTTATAATGGCTCAAATAAATTAAGAATAATTAAGAATAAGAACATGAGGCTGTAACAACTATGATGTCATGTCAAAGATATTTATGTATTGTGTTGTAGAGATATTTACTTAAATTAGCGTGCTGAATTATTAGCTTCAGCCAGTATTGTGTTGTAATACCACTTGTGCCTTGAGAGGCGATAGTGAGTCAACCGGGTGGAGGGAAGGGACAGAGGGAAACAATTTCATAAACAAGATCAGCATCATTGCATCTGGCATGCGACCAGGAAATTGTAATTCTTGACCACATTACATTGTTACAAATGTGTTTCATTATACTGTCAGTCATCTGTCATCTGTGTATACTGCAGTGTCCACAGAAGGAGTTATGGTTGTTAACAAATTCATTAATAAACGCGTATATCTGTTTATATACGGACATAGTATAAGTATAAAGTATTTTTTCTGATAATAAAATTATGTAAATATAAAAAATCTAAGATTATTAAATTAAGCATTTGTTAGAATTATTATATCAGTGTCATTTTCCTGATAGTCTTTTCAGGGTGTTGAAGGCTGAACTCACCTGACAGCTCGTATGAGCGTCTTCACTGCTGGGATTACTTCTTCCATGGCCACATCACAATATGGTTTGTCTTCCACACTGTCCTCCCCGAGTCCCTCCACTTAGCCAAGACAAAGAGAGAGAGTTTATTATACAGAAATGATCTTTGTAAGTGTGAATAAACTGTGTGTGTTGTTTCTTACCATCAACAGGTGGGCGTGGTTTGAGGCGAAGAGATGTGCGGAAGCGTGTGCGGTCATTAAAGCTCCAGCTCTTCTGGACCTTCCCCGGGCTGGTGGCCTCGGGGACGTTCTCCTGGCTGGGAGAGCGGCGGACACTGGAGCCCGGGGGCAGCGGTGACGCCTTGTTTCGAATGGTTTGGGATGATCGGGAATTGTTCATCCTGATCCGATCCCGGAAACCCATTTTACTGCTGACAGTGAAGATGAATTAGTCAAACATCTGAATGGGTCAGTATTAGTTCTGGATCATGATAGGCACTGGGCTTTTTTTTTTTTTCAATGATCACAATGTCCATGCCTTTAGCCTTAATGGAAACTAAGCTGTGTTATCCTGGGAGTTTAGGGAAGCAGCAGAAGGGCAGCCTGAGCTTGTTAGAAAAGAGTTTGTTAGTAATAGTGAATTAACACAAAAATATGGCTTCTTTAAGACTTATATAACAATCACCAACAAATAGACAAAACAGGGAAACAGACATTTACATTTTGTCTCAGCGAAGGACAGACTAGCTGACTTATCACGGAGGCAGTTTGACCACAGGGACCACTCAATATTGCTAAAAACTGATTCTGCCCTGAGGATTTGCTCTTTTAATGTGCCTATCATAGCACCTGATTCAGCAAAATCAGACTGAAACCTGATTCAAGACTTGCAGTAGTGCTGGGACGGCGGAAAATGTTCCACCCACCCTCAGAATAAAGACACGCTTTATTAATCCCTTCAACAGAGTGAATAAGCATCAAAATATCAGCTTCAAAGCACCAGCCACACGAAAAGGTGTCTCATTAAGTACTCTCTATTCCACTCACCACGGCCTAAGGCAGGCCGGTATGTGAGGTCATCTATTTACAGGAAAAGCTATTTGGCGGTCATTCTCTCTTAACGCTGCTGCTTGTAGCATGCTCTTGAGACCACTCCTTCTCTGGAGCCACTTACATGTTACACACTGTCACGGATCCATAAGGCAATGCAAACATCATGCACCACGGAGCAATTCCCGCCCAGTCGTTCACTCCCACATTTTTACGATGATATACTCTTTGTTGTGAGTGTGTTAGGGCCGGCCATTTAAATTAAAATTTAAATAGTTAAGGGATGTTCGTGGAAACAGCATTTCATACGAGCAAGCTGAAATGCTTCAGGTAGACTGAAGGAAAGGGGGAAGACAGAGTGAAAGACCTTTGCATGCCGCTGGGAGAGGAAGTAGCCCAAATGATTTGGATGCATTCAGGACCATAAACTTCACTGAAGCTTTCCAAAACATTAAAAGAATATCACATGCACACAGAGACGTTTTAGCACTTAAGAACCTTTTTTAAAAAAAATACAGCACAAACACACTGATTTTGTACAAAGGTCATATGACTAATCTGACATAGAAAATGCATGCTGAATGTCTTAAACCTTCTTTCCAAGAAGACACTATAAAATGAGGTAAACAACTGAATTGAAAACATAAAGCAAGTCAAGAGCAGGCTCCAATTTAAGAAATGTTGTGGCTTATTTTTGAGAGTTATGTCCTTATTTCATCACAGACGTTTGATGAAACGTTCGATTTCAGACTTAAAATAAACATATTGTCACAATCATAAACCATCGTGGACTTCTGTTGTGTTTTCAACACATGGTTTATCATGAACCTCAAGCCAAACCAAGCAAAATCAGCCCCGGTTTCTCCAGTACGTAAGACAAAGCTGGAGAAACATCCTCTCAGGAGAGAGGAGCACAGCATTTCTTCACAGTGAAGGATTCACTCAAGCATTTGTGGACCAGTGCTCAAAGTATTTAAATGCTAAGTGCAGAATATGTTTGCCAATTTTGATTTAGCGGATTCTTTTATTCATCATTTAGCTGCACCAGTCCAACAAATTATTGAGTGTTTCAAGCAGGGTGAGCAGGTTGTGTGCATTAAAGGAGGAGTAGGAGTGGTATTATTGTTTGGGTGATGTTTTAGCGTGCCCCGTGCACAGGCTCGTAACCGTGGATACCTCTGCTTGCGGCCAGCGTGAATCCGGAAGAGACCCCGTTTTTTAGAAAGGAGTTGACTGGGGAGACACACAAGGCAGAGGGAGAGAGGGTGAGGGGAAAAGAGGAGTGGAAGAAGGGAAGGGAGGGGAAGGTGGGTTGAGGTGGTAGGACGTGAAGTCACAACCTGGGACACAACCTGGGCACACGGTGAACCCGTGAGGATAAAACGTGGCAAAGGAAAAACCGGGGAGAGAGGGTGAGGTGGAGGGGGTGAGGTGTGGCGTCTCTATAGTCCAAATTGCCTTTTCCTTTCCTGATCTTACCTCAAGGAAAAGGTACTTCTGAGAGGCAGTTTTGGATTATGGAGACACACAGTGAGTAAAGAGGTGGTTTCGAAGGATCATGCAAAGAAAGTAAGTTTCACCTGAGTATATTCATCAAGACAGCCCAGTAAACATCATGGTGTGACAGCAGCTCCTAAAACCGAGCACATTTCTACCAGCAAAACTTGTATTATCCAGGTAAGCTAATGTGCTTCTCTCATCTAATGCATGCATTAGAGTCCATTCATCCCCTTTATTACCCTGGCTTTTTGTTTTAGGTTTATGCTAAAGAAGTTATGGATCTAGTGCAGCAAGTCCGCTCCAACTATGGATACCCTTTAATCAACAAGCACAGCTCTTGACTTGAAGAACAAACCTGCATGGACCTTCTGTCTTCCTGAGAACAGGTGAAGGATGGAGGATGGACGGCATGGAAAAGATGCGATGGGAATAAAGGGAAAGAAAGAGGAAGACAGGAAGAGGCAACCGGTGAGTAGACAGCGGGAGGTGGTGGAGATGGCAAGAGTATGAGCTAAGCAGACAAAGATGCAGAGAAGCAGAGGGGCCTGCAACACAGTGGTCTCAGATCAGCATTAGTGAAACATTGTTAGATACGCAACACGTCCATGCAGAAAGCTCCAGAGGCTCAACCTTCATTTTTCTTTGTACACCTGTTGAGCGTGTTGTTCTATAAGTTTTGAATGAGTATGTGAGTGTGAGTGTAGGTAGACCTTCGCCACCTGTCTGGATGTACTGTGAGGCTGTGTGAGGTGGCGCGGTGCGTACCTGTCCCCCGACAGGTAGGGGGAGCTGTAGGGCCGCAGCCCAGACAGCAGCGTGTGGTAGGAGTTGGGGAGAACCTTCTTGTTGTTACGCTGTCGCTGGAGGTGACTGAACAGAAGCGTCAGTTCTCTGACACCCCACGTGCACAAATAAACACAAAAACAAAAACAAAAAACACATGACAAATGAACAAAAATCAAACTGAATATGAGAAAACTCACAAAAAGGCCAAATCAATGGTCCAAACGCTCAAAAGAAGAGGGATACTTGAGAGAAATAAGTGAAAATTTGAATTTAGGATATTGTAGAAAGAGGAATGTTATGTAAAATTGTTAACGTGAAAGTTTCTATTCTCGTGTTCCCCTCCTTTTAAGCAAATATAAATTAGTCAAATTAATACATAAATGCAAAATATAAGAAACCACTGCGTGTAACAAATGTAATGAATGAAGTGTAACTGAATAGTGGTGGCAGAAGTATTTGAAATTTAACTACTAATTTACTTAAACCACCACTGCACAAATTTAACTTAAAATGATGAGCGACACGTGCTGAGCTTTTCTCAGAATAATACGAACGTATGAGCAGGAACAAAACAAACTAATTATTGTACACAATCCACTATTTGGATGCAACTCTCAAATCTCTGTCTGCATTGATAACAACACTTCAACCAGAAAGACAGCCACAGATTTCTGCTGCTTGAATCCATTCAGAGCTGAACGCAGAGACAAATGGGCGCTCCTACCTGAACGAAGGCAACATGCTGTCATAGAAGTACCATGTGGCTGTTAGATAGGAGTGTTTGGCATCTGTAGAGTAGAGACGCCATGCGGCCTAAAGGAAGACACAGACACACATAAGTGAAACTCAAACCGGCTCTCCATTTGAGTGTGAATTCATTAATCATCACGTTAAAACACTATGGTCAGTACCTGTATCAGGTTGGCAGCAGGCATCCTCCTCTTCTCAAAGTGCTTCTGCCGGTGCTGCTCTTGTACCTTCAAGGCAAAGCCTGACCCCAGTATTCCCTGAGGGTCAGAGGTCAAATCAAAGTCACGAGAAGAGCCACTTACAGATTAACGAGTGCTGATGTGAATATACAGGAGACTTACGGCAGGCAGGGCAAAGAAGGAAACTCCCAGAAGAGCAAAGCCAGCAGCTAGGAGTCGTCCCTGCCAGGTGTGAGGTGTCTTATCGCCGTAGCCAATAGTGGTTAGAGTAATCTGGGCAGGTGAAAAAATATAGATGATCTCACACGCGCTCACAATGATGAAAATAATGCAAACTGTATGAAGCTGACATGCTGTGTCTGTCTCTGTGTTTTCCTACTAGACGCAGCAATTTGTGTAAACCAGCTAAAATTATTCACAGAACACGCACTTCATCCTACAAAACATTATATAACCGTTTTACACCTGTCATTTTAGTCATTTTAAGCCTACATTAATATTTCCCTGCATGTTCTGGGAGTGTGCAGCAGTTGTATAAATAGTTTTACAGTGAGTGAGAGTTGATATCTGATAACGTGAAAACTGTCTATAATCCTGATTCTTGACGAAGACGTTATTTTCTGGTTTCATTCCTGCTCAGAAACTTTAGCCTAACGGTTAAAATATTTGTCACTCCCAACACTTTCTGTCTGTATTTTTACTACCACTGTCAAATAAAATCTAAAATCCTACCTTACTGCTGATATCTGTATGCAGTCACTTTGGATAAGTATCATGCTGAATATATATGCAGTAAAGCTTGACAACAAGACTGAATAACAACTCTTCTTTATCACTGATGCCTGGCAGTCCCTTTGAATGAATAAACTTTATATCTCAATACAATGAAAATGAAAATGTCAAGGACTATAATACACTTGGTTGTACTATTCCCAGAGGTCTTACACTTAATATACGCCTCTTTATGTTTGTCTGTTGTCCTCTTGTTTCTTATCTGTCTCTTTTTGTTAATAAAACATTTTTTTTTTTTTTATCAGCCACAGAAATCCTGTGTGCCTGTGTGTGTGTGTGTTGTGTAGTACTCACAGTCCCCCACCAGAGGGAGTCTGCATAGGTGTTGAAGTCTGAGTTGATGTCCTTCTCTGCCAGGTAGACGAGGAAGGAGGCAAAGATTAGCACCAGGAAACCTATGTACCAGGCTGTTATCAACTCCTGAGAGAGAAAGAGACAGAGAGGTAGGTATCAATCACACCTGTCAACAGCGGGCAACAGAATATTTACCATCATAATCCCTGCTGTCATTACCATATCACTATCATCATTATTGGCTAAATTCCCATCATCAACACATTTGGCTTCCACTTTGACTTGGCTGCACAGTTATGCTTAAACAGCTGATACATCAATTCATCATAATCACCAACATCTAACTGTGTTGTGCAGCCGACCGGTGGGTGTGAGGCGTTTGGGTCAGCACAAAAACGAACGACTAATTGCCAAAAATGAGCAGCTAAAGGGAAGTTTGGTGTTTGAAGGCACTGCATGTAATCAAGTAACAGCTGGTCATCAGTGGACTCACCACATATTCCTCAGCAGAGAGTTATTAAGTTATTTATCCCATTAGTAATTGTCGTGACCATCATCGCCATCGCCTTTTAATAACTCTCTGCAGCCATCAACCTGCTTCCTGTTCATATAACAATCCATAATTCTTTATGTGGCTGCCATGCATTAGTATAATTTTCAGTGTCTGTACAGCGAACCAGTGTCTACAAGTGTAAGTCATTCACAAATATAAACCACAGAAAGTGTGTTTTTTTGTAGTAAAGCATTTCAAAGGAATATATTCAGCAGGCTGTCCTGAACCTTGCTGTGAGCGTAAACCACTGAGCCCAGTAGTTTCCAGGTGCCTCCCCGTCGGTCCATTCGAACCATACGCAAGATCTGCAGGAAACGCATGCTGCGCAGGGCTGACGTGGCGAAGATGTTCCCCTGCGTACCAGCTGCTATCACCGCCAACGAAGCCACAAATACTATGAAGTCTACGGAGAACACATTCAGAAAGAAAACACAGGGAGAAGGGTCACTGTGAAGTGATTAAATTGTGTAATTTTCTTGTGAACGCACACTGGACATTGACATGGTTTTGAGTACGCACTAACCTATGACACAGAAGGGCTTCCTGGCAAATTTCAGCCGTCCCTGCCAGCCACGGTATCTGCAGCAACAGCCAGCTGCCCAGACCCTGATGAAGTACTCCAACCCAAACACCACGATCATCACAAACTCCTACACACACATACACACACACACACACACACACACACACAGGTCAGTGACATGTACTAGTCAAGTAAGTAGTGTTTTGACAGATCAACTGAACAAAATGTCTGGTGTTTTCCTTTCAAAAGTCAAAGTGACACTCCAGTTTTTCTCTAAAATCATTAAATTTAGTCAGATTTTATGAGTTGTTTAACATGCAGATCAATTCCTCAAAAGAAAAGTGTCCCCTAAATAAAATATTCAAGTTACTGATTGTATTTAAAGCTTCTTATTGGTGTTTCAGAGTATCTTAATCTATTTACAACTTAGTCGATTTCAAGAATTGATGCATTCTATGCACTCTTTCTTTTCTACAAAAGGTTCAATTAAAAATTAGAAGTTGTAACATAGCAGTCAGATCGGATCAACACACCGCTCTGTCAGTCTTCTCTCCCTCTCTCTTTGGCTGTCTTGTTTTCAGGTTTCTAGACTGCACAGGCAGTTTAAGGTGCACTGAACCAATCTGTCATTAGAGCGAATGCTCTTGTAAGTAAAGTCCACTAATGGCTGATTGCCTGCTAATGGCCAGGTGATTGATTGAACGAGTGAACAGAGGGAATGTGAAAGTCAAGAGTCCGGCCATTAAATAACACGTGAAGATGGGCAAGGTGGGAAGAGCGAGGGGGAGGAGGGGGTGGAGAGAGAGGACGAGTCAGGTTCAGAAGGAGAAAGTGAGTGTCCATTATGTTTCACTAAAGCAGCTGGAGCACAGAGGAAGAGGGGAGATTATGAGCATAGCTATTAGGATTAGTGGATCATGTCTGTGATTTCCTGCGCCGTCAACAACACCTGAATCCTCCCACCTGCTTACACGGCTGCCTGTGCCTCCACCGGCAAACACATCAACACGTACGCAAGCACATACGGACACGGTGCGGCGTGTGTGTGCCGGAGGTCAGCGTATGAAAATGGATGCTGATGTAGCCATGTGTGTGAAAAGTGAAGGAGAGAGTGGGGAGGGGTCTTACCAGGATGAAGAGGCCTTGGTTGGCGAACTTCTGGTGGTCGGGGATGGTGGAGAACACAGACAGCACCAGGCAGCTGAACACCAGCAGAAAACTGAAACACATAATCGCACGCACAGGTCAGTAAACACATTTCAAGACACACACATCAGAAATAAGAACACTCTTTGGGTAACTCTTGGGTTTCATTAATCATAAAGGGCTGAATAAAACTCATTAAAATATGCTTTGTTCACTCTCTGAGTGATTAACCAACAGAGAAAACTGCAAATAAGCAGGAAAAGATTTGTTGATCCATAAAATAATACAAGCACACCATGCCAAATAATGAATGTACAGTATATTTGAAATGACAATACTAATGTACAGTAGTCAACCTGAACATTTACTGTATTTGGCTGCATGCCAACTGCATTTGAATGTTAAACTCAAACGCAAAAAAAAAAAACCCTGAATACTCAGACTAGACAATAAGCAGCATCTATAGGTGTGCTAACTCTTTTACCAACATTTTGATACAGTACAAAAGCATTACAGCACTGTAAAATCTATTATACATCTACTTTCGAAGGGAAACTGGAGCCCTGCAGCTCTCGCTACGACAAAAATTACTGTTCGGCAGAAGTAATGGCCACTTCAGTTTGAAAACTACTCCAGAAAAAACACAACATAAATTCCAGCAAATTGTATCTCATGTTCGAGGTGCTCTCGTGTTAACATAAACACTTCCTCTGTGCTGCGACACAGGAGAAATTAGAAGTATCCAGGAGACAACCTCCATCCTTAACTTCAAGACCAAGAGAACAACATTTCAGCTTCTGCTGAGGAACACGCTTGTCCAAAACTATGATCACATCCATTTCTAGTTCATAGTGCAAATCAGGAACATGCAAAAAATAAATGAAGGATGATGCATGAACTTTACCGTCAAAGTAAAAACGTTTATGCATTAAACGGTGCGCTGCTGAGAAGGAAAATGTTGGCACTTGTGTGGCAACGGCCACACTGTGTCCCACTTAACCAGTGGAAAAAAGTTATTGTTAGATGTTGTTTCAGTGGAACTGTCGACAGCAAGATTAAAAGGCTCTATGGCCTGACCAGACGGAGGGGAGAGAGGTGGAATTTGATAAGAAATAATAAATAAATAATCTTTAAAATGTCCAATTCTGTAGACTCTGTAATAAATCTCATTTCCTGTGGTTAATAATGCGACAGCAAGAAGATAAAGTTCCTTATTTCACATATTTGGTGTCATGGCATGACCTTATAGCTGTATCTAACCCTACTTTTGTGACTCAAAACATGGTCACAAAAGAAAGGACTGAATGTTGCTTCATTAAGATGAGATATATACTGTTTCAGTCAAACTCAGATGACCCTAACGGTCTTGATGACAGCGTTGCGCCATAAGTTATAACAATGTGATTTACGCTAGAATAGTTTTTAGTTTGATCAAAATCTAACTGATAATCACAGAGGCTGACGAGGCGGAGAGAACCCTAATTGACCCCTAAAACACACAGTGTACTGTGTGTGTGTGGGTTGTCCCCAAAAGGTGCGACAGAAGTGAGAGTACACACCAGCGCTGCCTGCCCTCTGTGCCATGTGAATAGCGAACAGCGAGGCAGGATTAGCCAGGTGGCAGCTGCTGGTCCAGCTGGTCTCGATGTCAGAGCCCAAAGTTAGAGAACACTTGTTGGACACTAACCCAATTCTCATGGTCTCACACAATAGTGCCCTTTCTCTTCAATTAGTAATGCGATCAACAAGTCTCTCACCAGAATAATGTGTGTGAATTGAAATGCATTTTAAGCACGCGAGTTAAAAAAGCTGCTTAAGAAAATTAGTGCGAGTCAGACAAAACAAAGCAGTGGTGGGCAGTTGCAGTTGAGAAACAGAAAATAGGAAGAGAAAACTGCAACTCATAAAAAAAAATACATTAATTCAGCAGAAAAGGAAATGATAAGTAAGTAAGACCATTTCCTCTCAGACTAAACCCCATCCCTTAGGGTGTAATCGGTTGAGACGAAGAGTGAGGAGGTTTTAGATTTTGTCTGCATCCTCTTCACTGACAGATTTGTCTGCAATAACCAACACATTACCTGATGACTGTTACAGATAGCTTGGCATATTGTAGAGCAGTGATTGGAAGTACGTAGAAAAAGATTATGGAAAAGCTCAGCTATTTTTTTAAAGGTATTTTAACTGATAGTCGGAACATGGATGGACAGGACGGGGTAACATGCTGCAAATGGGGTGCACACTTCACCAGGTGAGCTACCAGAGTGCCTCAAAGTGCAACTAAATTGAAAGAATATATATATCTAAATATATATAAATTATTATTTGTTTAAAACAATAAATCCACATCCAAATAAGACCAACCTGCTGATCTCTGTTAAATTTATTGTCACAGTAAGCTACCAGCTACAAAAGGCTGAGTGGACATCAGGGAACAGTTGCAATAGATAGCTAAAAGTGATGGGTAAACAGCTGAAATACAGTAGCTGACTGGATGGATAAATAATTTAAAAAGGAGAATATAATGAAGATTCATTAGTACACAGGTACACTGGTTAGCTACAAGAAATGCATAAACTGGTTAAACAATTAATTTCTGCTACTTTAAATGGTAGTATAAGGAATGCAAATTTGACCCAATCCAACCTAAACATTGACTGTTCATCCTGTTTGAAACCAAGTGAAATCAACACATTAGAAACACGACGGGTGGTGTTGATAAGGGGGTACCTAAGCTCATCTAAGAGGGAGGTGCTACGTTATACTCTACAAAACATACAACTGTAACAGATTAAAAGTTCATAACTGTCAGATATGTTGTAAAAAGAGATTTTTTCCTCATGAAAATATCAATTGAATTTTGACGTTTCTTTTCTCCGTCTTACACTGCGTACCAAAACATCATCACACGTGCAAGGAGTCAATGAATGAGCAACACCTCTGACTGCTTTTGTTTCCGTCTGCCTGCCCGGCCTCACTTTCCAGATGGTGAAACGCTACAAATAGAAAGACAAAGTGGATCTTAGACAGCTAGAAAGACACCGGACACCAAGCGTGAATAAACAGACACCCCCAAATTACTACTGTATATTCCTCAGCCCAGTGATGCGTGCGCGGAGAAGAATTTGTGCTTCAGCCACGCCAGAGTTAGCTCGAAAAAACATACCCAGATGACTCTCTGCAAACAATGCATTTTGGTCGTTCATCAACTGAATAATGTGCTGACTAAACTGTCTGTCTTTTTCCCCTCAATTAACTCGAAGCATTGTGTGTATTTCCATGAGGAGGAGATTAGTTGGGCCAGCGTCTCAGGTGGTTTCTTTCATTGACTTGTGCTTTATGACAGGAAACAAGTTACAGCACAGATAGTCGGATCGACAGCTTGGCTTTTACAAAATGCAGACGTAACATTCCCGTAGGAATAAGTTATGAAAGCAACTCTGCATTTACCTGAATATAATACTATCCCTTACACACAGTAACTCCAAAACACTGCAATGAGTTACTGCCAACACAGCTCACGCTATCTGTGTGTGCAGCCAGTTTGCGTAATCACAATGTAGAGTCCTGCTGGGTGTCGTGTAACAGACCCTTCAAACCTCATCTCATTCAGACCACAAGCCACGGGCAGACCTTACAACTTACTCTATCTATGTTGAAGTCTGCCAACCAAATAAATGTCAGCGTCCTGCACGGTATTTCTAGCACTTTACGGTCTGTCAGGCAGTCCAGCACCTGTTAAATAACCCTGAAAATATGAATCTTAATAACTTTGGTGATCCTCTCACTTTTTCTCTAATGCCTTCATGAGGTGGACGTGTGGTTTTGTGGTTTCCATCAAGTCAAAATCTGAGTTATGTGTTTGTTTATGACCAAATACCTCAAAAAACAGATAACATTCCCGTCAGTCTTAACTGTGTTTAGTACTAATAACCAAATGTTAGCATGCTAAAAGCAAATATTACATTATACCTGCTAAACATCAACATGTTTTTGTCACTGTGAGTCTGCCGACATGAGCATTTACCTCAAAGCACTGCTGTGCCAAAGCACACGCTCAGAGTCATTATGGCTGCAGACTAAACAATCTACAGCACGCGGCCTAGAGTATATGCAAGTGCATTACAGTGTGTCAGACTATATTGTGCATAATATTGTTGTGCATATATTGTGCATATAAGTTACATAGACACATAATCTGGGTGCAAGGTATGGTGCATTCAGTCTAATAGGTGTGTTTTAGCAATAACATGAATTTTACTACAATCAACAATCAGAGGGTCGTCTTCAGATTTCTTGAAAATCCAGGTACACATGTATCTGGTGCATTGCTATTTAAATGGTTCACAAAGTCAGATAAGTGAACCGTTTTCTACTGAGGAAATTGATCCACTCATGTGCAAGTGACTTCAACAGTGAGTGCAGCTGATGTTATGCTCCATACCATCTGACAGGAGATTACAGATGTGTGTTACAGTCTGGTGGGATAAACAAAGTTTACAGTGGTGTTGGGCTTTGCTGAGAGACAGGTATGCGGTCCTCGGCTGTCTTGTGATCATACTGAGCAAATGCATCGATATCTAACCGAGGAGGAAGCGCTGCTGCACGTCCCCGTGCTTGTAACAAGCAGCATTTACGCTTGTTGTGAGCCATGTTCAATGTAATGTAAGTGCATCTTAGGAAAATACTGCGCCATTGACTTCAGATCAGGTTTGTTGATCAATGGTGCAATCTCTTTGCACCGAATCTCTCTTGTTTTTGGACAGCAATGTAGGTCTATAAGCTATATCAGGCTGGTGGCATTAGAATCAGTTCATTGCATATCACCTGATATAATTTAATAAGGGATGCATATCAAGTCTTTAGAGCCACTATCAAAAAAGAATTGAGCTAATAATAATTCCTGTTTTTTATCTATCGTGACCTCTGCATAATTTATGAGTGGAAATCCACAAATGTTGTCCTCTTTGATCACCTCGTCTTAAGTGTCGCACTGGACGGAGTTAAGTGATCTGGGAAACGCCCGCCAAGACGACGCCCGTGCTCGTATAGGCTTTGTTGTCCACAGTGAATAAATAAATATAAAAATAAACAAATACATGAATAAATAAATACATAAATAAATGAAACAGATGAGGAGACTTTTAGGCCATGAGGAGAAGGAGTCACATTTCTGCTGAGGGCACATTTTCTCTACCACCACACACCCATCCACCACCGTACCACCATCCACCATCCCTCCCTCCTTTCAGGGAAATGTCAATTAAAAGCAAAGCATCAGTCGAAATCCACCAAATCAGCAGGGTTGGTCTCATGGGGACGACGGGGGGAAAAATCTGCTTTGCTGAGTGCTTTACTGACGTTCCTCTTCAAAATATCTTCGTATTGAAATATTTCAATAAAGACATCTGAAAAGATGGAAACTTCCACTTTAGGATTTAGAGTGGACATAAAGTAAATATCAGAATAAACTTTGCTCTCATGGTAATAAAAGGAATCAATATCTGTTGAGATTTAAAAATTACAGTGCCTCCGCTCCATATATTACACCGGATAGTGTCTCATCCACTACAATAAGCCTGGACGTGACCCAACCAGAGGTAAAAGGAGGATGAAGCGGAGTAAAAGCCTGACTCATTATACGCATTATAAATGGACATGTAAATGTAGAGATGCGCCGTGTGTCGTCTGGCAAAAATCGAGCCCCTAATGATTAAACGAATAAAATAATTTATGAAAGTCAGCCGCTCATGAGGTTTACTGTAAGGCTGTCTGCATTAGTAATTGCTCCAGAACTTTTAGAAAGAATAATGCATGCTCTGCTGTATACACAGAATATCTGACTTTTTCTACAAAAGCCGGCCGAGTGCAATTTGTCTCACGGACACTGTGGAGAATCGAGAAAAATGCAAGCGCAGTGAGACATAAAAAGAAAAGAAAGGAAGAGTACACATAACTCTTTGCATGCTCATCTATACAATTGTTATCCATTCACATCGCAGGTACTCTATCTCTCCCCTGAAACTCTAACAAGTCACTGTTACACACCACAAGCCTCTGTATGTATAAGTGCATACAATTTGGCTTACGGCCTGTAAAGCTCCAGAGGGCCATTGGGCTCCTGGTGGGGCAGGCAACAAATAAATGTACATCAGCCAACATGGCAACCAGATTGCTTTTAATGGAGGCTGAGCAGTGTGCTTTTACTGTTGTTTTCCTGTAAGCATACATAAGTGAAAAGAAGGATCTCACGTTACTTTAACTGAACTGTCAAAATATTTGATTGAGATAAATAGATAACCAGCGCTAATAAACATGTCTTTGAGTACACAGCATGTGTTTGTGTGTGGTTCCGCATGCGTTTATAAGGTTAGCACTCTCTCCGCTTCATGCCAGTCGCCGTGCCTGGCAAGAGAGAAGCTGTGCTGGACTGTGGGAGAATGCACTTTTGATTGAATCACCACTGGATGATAAAGCAGCTATCAGTTACACACAACAGAGGAGGCAGGCGGAGGGAGAGGAGAGGAGAGGAGAGGGAAGAAAAACAAAGAGGTGGGAAGATGCTTGAGAGAAAGAGAGATGCGAAAGAGAGAGCGGCCTGGGACGATCCAGTGACAAGGGCGGAGAGGCAGATCATGTGAGGGACATGTAGTGGAAGAGGCCTTGGGGTCATGTCACTATACCTTTACCTGTTCATATACGTGTAAGTGCACGTATATGCGCGGCGCCAGCCCTGATCGATGAGGCTCTGACGACGGCTTTCAGGAATTGACCGGCAATCTGTGCACACGCAGCAGGTGAACAAACACACAAACAAAAGGAGGACACGCACACAGTGCAATTATTGAACACACCCTCGCAGTGACACCTTCCACAAGGACGTACACAGGTAAACACTGCTTAAACAAACCTAACAACAACAACAAAAAAAAACTAAATCGGAACATGATATTTATTTATAGCTGAGGCCGACAAACATATATGCACCTTGGACATGTAGCATTTCACACCTTTACTGTGTTTGCAAAAAACACACACACACACCACCCTATGCAACGCTAACAGCAGCTAAGCGCTGACAAACAAGCAATAAAGAGAGGAAATATTGAGCTCTCCTCTCCGGAGAGAGGAGTAAAGGGAGGAAAGAGGTGAGTTAGCGGAGAGTGAGAAGGAGGAGTGAGCGTGTCGTGAGCAGAGAAGAGAGAAGGGAGGGAGAGGAGAAAGAGAGGAGAAAGGTGGAAACAGTAGAAAGATATTAATAGCAATTCTCTCTCCTTAAATAGCGACTGCAGGCAAAATGTGCGCAGGTAGGCTGCAGAGTACAGCGCAGCACAGCACAGAACAGGCCAGTCTCCAGTCCCGTTAGTTACCCCCCTCCTCCTCCTCCTTCTTCTTCTTCTCCACCTCCTCCTCCTCCTCCTCCTCCTCCTCCTCCTCCTTCTTCTGGGACAGCAAACTTTTTAAAGCAGGAACAAAAAACCAACACACAAACCAATAAGAGATGAAAAGTGCTTTTTCACGGGGAAAGAAGCTGACTGAGCGATTCAGAGGCTCTAGTACTGGCGCATGCCCCGGGAAGAGAAAGGGAAGGGAGGGAGGGAGAAACCCTGACATGAGAGTGTTGTGTAAAAACGAGAGGAATGTGTTTGTTTTCCTGTGAATGCCACAACCTTCAGGAATATTACGTGACAAGATCAATTATTTACATAACTGAAAAGAAAAAAAGAGCTGTGTTATGAGTGCTGGTCACCCTTGGCAGTTTGCACGAGCGTGAGCAGCCCTAACGCTAACACTTCCGCACAAATAAATTGTTTTACTATGTACGTAGACTCTTCACACGCAAAAGTGCCACAGGCACACGCCTACTGTTCAGCCAGACGATGTCACACACACACACACACACACACACACACACACATTCACACACTCTCCAAAGAGCCACTGACTGCCATGCTGTTCCACTGTCTGTCCACAGATGATGCATTTCAAACAGAGTGCCAATTAGACTGATACATTTTCCTTGCTGGAGAATGTTGCTCCCAGTCACAGCAGCCATGAAAGTATCTGCCATTAACACACACATACACACACACAAACACATACAACCACGGTGCCTGTAGTCTCACGCGGCCAATGTTACATCACAATCATAATTTAGTCCTTTGTTCCCTGCTTTTGATTCATTGAAACTATTCCTTGGTAACACTTTATTTGGATACTCCACCGATATACAAATAGCTCATGGAGTGTCCAACAGCTTTTTAGTTTATTTATTAAACAACTTAACTGTTTCACAAATATAATATTTCCTGATGTAACACCACTGGGGTTAAGGGTTGTTTTGGTTAGGGCATGTTAATGAATTATCACATAACTCTATAAATAATCTACAGACAAATACTCTATCATCAGGTAAACAGGTTTCTACCTTTTGTTTGTTCCTTTTGCACCACAGAAATGAAGTGTCACATACATCACATTTCAATGATGTATTAGTGCCTTCAACTAACACAAAAAAACATTTCAGGAACTCTTTTTCCACAGAATGATGCTTAATTACCACGAATTCAAGTGACATTTCCTATAATGATATTTTAATGGTTCCATTGGATCAGGTTGTTTCCAACATTGTACAGCTGTGAGGCATTTTTTTCAAATGCACTAATTTTGGTATAATTAGACCACAAGCGGGACAGAAAAAGCTCCCTTATTGAATTTTTTGGTTACACTGCATAAAACATCCAACTTAAGCTTTTTTTTTTAACTCAAAAACATGTGATTCACTTTCACTTGTTGTATTTTAACAGAAAAACTTCATCAACTTATCATTATCAGAATGATGAATGATGATCCAGTCCACAAACCTGACTTAAGAAACGATAGATTAGATTATCTATTAGAAACGCCACTATTTTCAGCTGCTTATTAGGATCATGGCACAGCTGGAGTCAATCCCAGCATGGACTGGGGAGAACCAATGACAGTATAAGGAATGGACAGAGCCTGAGTGATGTCACCCATAGGTCTTCAAAGCGCCGTTCAAATGCAGAAAATATGCTGTGCTGGCCGCCACCATGTTGGATGTACTGCTTCTTCTGCCGCCCAGCTTATCTAAATATCAGCGAAGACATGGATCATTAGCAGACCTGAGGCTGCCTGAATGACACCTGGGTGCTCTAATAAGCCATCTGTAACGGCACTTAGCTGTCAATCAAGCGGCAATGCTGTTAATTACGTGTAACTTGAAGACTTAATATCATTTCAACAAGTGAGTTTAAAAAAATTCAGCCTCATGAACGGGGAAATTAGCTATAGAGACCCAAACTGTTGTCTGAACCAGGCTGTAAACATGTTAATTTCTGCTGTGAAGTTGGGCATTTTAATATGGGGGCTTATGGAGATTGATTCACTTCTGCAGCCTGTCTCAAGTGGCCACTCAAGGAATTACAGTTTTTAGCACTTCTAAATTGGCTTAATTTCCACCTCAACCAGTGGCCATTTATCTCAGGAACAAACTTCACGGAATTTGAAAAGTTGCCTGTACACGTCAAACAAAGTGCTTGTAGGACTGAACAACAGCTGAAACCTGCTCCCCACCACATTGTTCCGAAGTCAGAATCACAGAGGCTGCATCCTACAACTTTTGTAACATTCTGAGACAGATAATACGGCGAGTACACCCAGTTAACGTTCAACTTCTTCTTTTTCTATTTTTGACACAGTTATTTCCCACAAATCCTGCAACACCGCAAAAGCATTTGAGGACAAACTGTGTGTGTGCATTCCTCCTAATTTGTCGGATTAATTGTGTCAAAACTACAAAGACACGCAAAAGCCACCAAAATCCTGGAAAGAGATCAGAGAGATTGTGATAAAAGTTGTAACACTTTGCTTGAGATGCTGTCAGACGTCACGTTGTAGTTCATTTCACTCATAGTGAACCTTTAACCAGCATTGTTTTGACCAACGACCAACTAGTGTGACTTGGGGATCATTTTTAAACACGTCTTGGTAAAAGTTGAATACAGTGTGCACCGTAGAACAGAGCTAGACTGATAAATCAGCCAGAGTATCAGTCAGGCTGTATTCTAGGGTACACCCACACAGAGATAATACAGAGGACATGACCTTACAGTCCTCAGTGGCTCTGATAGCAGCTTTACTTCCTGAAACAAGTAACAATTATCTTTGGACTGCGTGTGCATCAGTCCACAAATATCAAGAAAATGTTGCAAAAAAGCCGATGTGCACCGCAGACTAGAAAAGTGACCTTTCACTTTATTTATTTAGAGACTGAGCTCAACAGGACAGGAATTGTTAATATGTATTTGCAGGATAAAGGAAGATAATTTGTGATTTCAATAATAGCACTGATGCAAAAGAACTACACCACGAGCTCCAGCCTCAAAAATGACAAGCATTGCTTTTGCCTGTTATTGCAGCTGTGTCTCCTCTGCACACTTCATATTTCATATCTGCATCACGAGTAATATAAAGCCCTCTCCTCATCAACAGCCTCGATTCATTAAACAAATTGATTTATGCATCATAATTAAGCGGCATTTCATTCTTTCCCGGCACACACACACCCTCCGATTTTGTATCTGTGCAGATACATTAAATCCATGCACACAATACAATCTGCTGAATGTATATTATAGATTCATGTGCATTCATTGTACTTGACACTGGTGGATTCCTGTTACTCAGTAACATGACTCTGAGGTATGGATGGTTAGAGACTGAAGAAATATGTCCAGCGTGGTCACATATCTAACCAGTAAATGGAGCGAAATTAAAATATAACCACAGAGGAAGGAAAAATTCATGATGTGAGAAAAGGTTTCATGAGGGCTGTATAAGCCGTAAGTGTGTATGTGTGTGTATGTGTGTGTACCAGGAACTGGATTAATAGTAAATTACGCACAATTTCTTGGTGCTTTGACCTGGTGGGAATATCAGATGATTACAGTTTATGACATCAGGACAATTTAGTGTGAAATTGTCGACATTACAGAAGATTTATGTAATTATGGAAAAAGAGGTTGAGAAAATGAGACCATGTGATTTATATTGCACAATATTGACATCAGTTGTGCGCTAAGCTGGAAGAAATGGTGACCATTGTAAAGACCTGAATGAGCTGATAATCATGCATAAGCACCGACCCACACACGCACACACAACCTCCTACACACCTATACAAAGGATGTGCTCCATTGTTTCTGTTTCTTTTTTTACTCCTGCTCTTTGCTACTTATGGACTTGTTGTCAGTGAATTGTACTATACAAAGCTTGGAGATGCAACGGGGGTGTAGGCCAAGTGCTGGGAGAGCTCTGACATTTAGCTGTGGTATTGTTAGCACCAGCTAGCCAATTAGCACAGAGTCTCCAAACCCTTTAGTACTGTAGGTGCACCGGCGTGCTTGTATAACGCTGACATTTCACCATTGAACCAGTGAGTGAGCTCAACCTTAACACAGCTTGGATCAGCAGGGCTGGAGGTTGGAGAAGTGCTCTTTGTTGACACCAAACGGGAGGCAGAGAGAATTCTTAGCACTACTGAATATCCGTTTCAAAGCATTTTGTACCCAAAAATAAAACCTTCAACCAGAAAACATCCCAGTCGAAGTCAGGACGCAAACATGTGACTTGCCAGAGGTTTATTGGAGCCCCCCCTCCTACGACCAAAATACACACAAACACCCTACACTCCATTAACCCCCTCTTTGACCACGGCAACGACCGAATTTCAGGCCAATCATCATTACTCTGTGACAGGTCTAATCTTGTTACCATGGCAGCGGGGATCTCCAGTGATGGATTACAGAGGGTCAGGGGCATCTCTCAAGGATTGAGAAACAACAAAAAGAAAGCGGTGACTGTAACATTTGAACTCGGGCTAATGGGATTGGCCCAGCAGTTTGAGGCACGGGGTGTGAGAAAGTGAGCCAGGGTCACACACAACTCCGGTGGTCAGCGGATCTCGAGGAGGAGCTGACAGGATTTAGAGAGGACACAATGGTTGCAGTAATGTTAAGGCCACCGTTACTAATACCGAGGGTTGAGGGCATTTAAAGTACTGTGTGAAAATGATCTATGATCCCAGATGAATAGTGTAGTGATGCTGTTCGTGCAACGCGTGTTATAACGCCACATTTTTTTGAAGTAATGTTCCAAATATGATATTATTTGAGACAGTGAACAATAAAGACTTCATGAAAATGGATTTTTGAGGCAGATACCAATGTCGATATTTGAGAGTTACAAATTATTAACAGTTTAGAGTGACAATGTCTCAAAGTTTCTGTATTGTCTTTGTCACGCTCTCTCTCACACAGCCCCCTATGGAAGACACTTGTTTTGTCCACCCAATTTTAGATTTAATATGATATAATATAATAATATATCAATACTAAGATAAAAATATAGGCCTACTCTCAATCACTTAGACTGAAAACCAAAAAAAAAAAATGCTCTGCACATTTATAGATTAATATTCAACTTAAAGGTTACCCAATATGACAGAAATGAAATATGATATGCATGTTTTCATTAGTGTAGAATTACAATAAAATAAGAATCGTTATGTTTTTGTTACCTTTGAATGAACCTTTTATATCTGCAGGCACGGCGGGTACTCCACAGAGTCTGTCATGTCTCTACAGTGGCACAGAAATGACAAACCAAATAGGCCACCATAGTTTTTCCTTCACATTTGGTACCGCAGTACAAGTGGACAGGGTTTCAATACGTAACTACACCATTATAAGACAACTGAATATTAATGAGTTTTCCTTTTTACTTATGTATATTTAACCTAAAACTAGCAATTATTTTAATGCGGTGAAACAATATGATAAATCTTGCAGCACCCTTCCATCACGCAGTAAATGTTGGTGAAAGGTGGATGCTGTGTCCACATGGCACACATCCCAGACCACAGTGATGCCCCAAACAGTGCACAAGTATTAAACTGAATATCTATCGACATATCAGCCAGGCAGTTTATCAGTCAGTCAACATTTACTGACATGAAATGACTTCATCTGACTGCCACACGAACAATAACCTAAAACTAAACAGTCTGACTCTTCCCATTGTGCTCCATGGAAAAATACACAATTTTAATGAGCTTGTGGTGATCAACAGTAATTGTATAATAATAATGTGAATATGCACGCACTGGCTAAATGAGCACTGAAACTTTTAATTTGTTCCAGAGGAGGAAAACTAATATTTTATTCTGTTTTTTGTAAACAAGTAACACACTGTGATACATGGTATATGCCAGAAACCACTAGCCACAAGTACGCACCACTCTATAGCTGTGTCCAAAATTACGCCCTTGTCCACTTCTAGAGGACCTAGAACAAGAGGACCTGTCATGAAGGCACCAGGGTCTTGTCTGGGACAAGCACATTGTGGCAAAATCTTATGCAGTAGTCTGAACTGGTCCGAAAAAAATATTCACATTGGAGAATAATCAAAATGGTTCCCAGTTAATTTCTTCTCAATTGACTAAACAATTAACTGATTAATCTGTGCAGCTCTAATAGACAATAAGTAGTTTGCTCTCTAGAGAGAAGCAGATACTTGAGACTTGACTTGGAAGACTCATGACGATAATGATTAATATCACTGACCGACCCAATCACCAAAATAAAACATAAGCATTGTAATATTTCTGCAAACCACAGATATATTGAGTTTCAGTGTTTCTGCCTTTATTTAATGGCATATTAAATGCCTGTTATTCATTGAATAATCATGATTCCTGTTATGATAATTCTGTGGTTAAGCTTTGACTAGGCACAAAAAACACATCTCGCTAAAAAGGTTTAAAAAACAAAAGTGACTTGGGATTTGACATGTCTTAAAGGAGGACTTGACTTTACATAAACAGTGACTTGATGTGACTTTCCCAAGAAAATATGACTTGGAACTTCGACCAAATGACTTTAGTCTTGCGACACCCTTCACTGGCACAGATTTAAATGATTTGATTAATAATTATAATAATGAATAGTTATTTTTGTATCTATAAAACATGTAGATGGCATTGTTGAACTGTCAGCCCAACATACTTTCACACACTACATTCTTGAGTGTATGATATAGCTGATCCATTTCAAAATTAAATAAAGGGTAGATATTCTTAATAATGAATAGGGTATGATTTCAGACACAGCCTGACTTCTTTAACCAGGAAGTAGTAAACACATATACCCTGTAAAAACACACATCTCCACAGTACTGCCACTCTGTTGTAAGTTAGTAACCATGGTAGCGACCCCATGACCCCAAGGCTGGATTTCCTTCTTTGAAAGTGATGCTACAGTTGGTATGGCACAGATATGCAGCAGCTATAGCGGTGGTGACTGAGGACCCAGAGTCAGTCCCTGCTATCTGTCTTTTAATGTTATCTGTGCTGTGATTAAAGTCAAACACTGGTACCCAGAGGTCACATCGCATGAGGGAGGGGAGGTGGGGGGGGGGCTGCTCTGTGTTATTCCTCAGTCCAGTGTCAGTGCTGCTATCCCTGCCTGTCAGACTAAATGTTTGTGTGTCTGTCTCTGCGTGTCTTTGTGTAATTGTCTTTATGTTATGTGTAATTTGAAGACAGAGTCCAGAGCCATGTGAAGAAAAGGCTGACATTATTCTGTAGTGAAGCTCTCCAAACACATTTCGCACAAACAAGTAGTAACTTGGCCATTTTTGAGACTCACTTCCTGAGCTGCACCTGTAACCACAAATAAAACATGTTGGCCAAAACTCAAGCTGGTTTTTGTTTTTTTTTCATTGAGCAATTACAATCAAAGACAAGTGGGCAATAGAGCACAGCTAACAGATGTTGTATTTTTGTAGGATAAAGGGTATGTCTCCACATGAACTGCTGCATCCGCTTACACACTCATATTTTTATCAAATGACATGAAAAAAAAACTGTTGACCCTTGTTCACTCACTGAATATAGCACAGGAAGTATGTTTTTCAACACTTGGACTTAGCCTTGTTTGCTGAAATTCTGGGTCATAAATATCTCAACTACGCACAGTGTGGTGTTATTCTTTTGCCTCTGACACACATCCCCTTGCGGGTTAACAAAAACATGAAGCAGGATGAGGGACATTCATTAAGGTTACACTTTCTGTCGTCATACTAGGGCCCTCCTTCGTGTTACTGGACTGGGAAGTCAAACATAACTCCTTCATCCTCCTCCTCCACTCCTTCGAGTCTGCAGACGTCAACATTTGATATCAGTATCACAACAAACTGATTATGTGGAGTTTTTGACCGAATGACATAGAAATCACATTTTACGTGTACAATTGTTCCCCTTGAACCATCTCCTATCACTATGGTTACATTTTTGCTTACTTACACATCCTCACCCAAACTTCTTCCCTCCCTCCGCCCCTCCTTTCCTCTCCTCCTCCTCTTTCTTTAGTGTAGCTGAAGCAGAGCCAGGATCAGAGTGGACCACTTGTGGACCTCTCAGCCACACCCTTAGTCCCTCTTTAACTCATTACAACCAATTAGGTGACAGGCCAAGCAAGGGAAGGGTGGATGAGTGTGGAGAGATAATACTCTTGTGAATTATTCATCCTGCTGAATCTCAATCTGCCTCAACCCTGCTTCTGTTCTCTCACTGCCAAGACCTTTTAGATCACCTTTTTTGTGGCAATTCTGTATCTACTGTTCCTCCAGTTTTTAACTTGACTTTCTTAAGTCACTTTCGTACAAGCCCTTCAACCCTGAACGCATCTAGGCACTAGCGAGGGTTCAGACAGGATCAGGTGTCGCAGCAAAAACAGAGGTCTTTCAGTTCATTTCAGTGGGGGTCGTGCGTTTCCACACTGGCAGTCCGCAACGCAGGGGTTGCCACAAAAGAAACGCACTGGTGTGCGGGAGAGGAGTTGAGCCAGATCCAACTCTGGAAAAATGTCACACTCAGGCACTCAAATCATTCAAACCTCTACAGACAGCCTGAAATGTCTCTGAAGCAGAGACTACCCAGGTGGACTCACAGACTAAACTCTGATAATCTACCTGTGTGTGTGTTCTCACTCTGTTTATGTACCCAGCTTCTAAGTCTGAGTCGACTTGCAATTTACGCTGCAAAATAATGACACGAAGAAGTTTAATTTGATTTGTGTCCAATGGTTAATAGAGAGAGAGAGAGAGAGAGAGAGAGAGAGAGAGAGAGAGAGAGAGAGAGAGAGGGAGAGCGCTTCGGTAGAGAGACATAGAAAAAACAATAAGCGCCAGCCTCAATGAGGTTGTTAATCAGAGAAATAAAAAGTTATTTCCTGATTGTTTCACAGCAGTTCGTACTCTTTTTTGCTTGCCTGTTGCCAACACCAAAGTGCTAATAATTGCAGTTCATTGAATGGCCGCTTGAGGCTGGCTACAGAACAAGTCAATCTCTATGTTAAAATGTCGTACGACTTCATAGCAGACACAAACATGTAAGTCTCAGGACTATGACTAGGTCTATGCATGCTCTACGACTTTGCCTTTTTAGATTTTCCGGGAGGCAGCAGAGGCAAGACGGCCAAGATGGCAAAGGCCAGAGCCACCACACTCCGAGTTTCACAATGACTCTTCACAAACCTGTGACATCACACAAAAACGGTCATTATTGCATATGAGTCCTCTTCATCCCCTTTTTCCAGCAGATGAGAACATGTCTGATGCAAGCAATTTCCTGTTTTGTGTTTCATGTGTGAAAGGGAAACATTGTCTGAAGTTCATGTGAAAATACAACTTCAGACTGGCTCCACACAAAAGGCCAGGGTATGTTTGAAACTAGCTAGTGTCCAACAGTGTAATCCGAAATGCCAAACTTGGAGGTCACACTGGATTTTACTTATGAAAAGTGACAGAGATGAATGAGACAACTTCATGGAAGAAATCCATTGTGTTGCACAGAAAAGTTTTTTTCATTAAGATGCGTTTATAAAATTTTGTCAGACGATTATAAGTGATTTGACCTTGTTGGCCTGGTCAAAAGGTTGTTTTTGTGATGCACGAACAAAGTCCTGTTTTATATGAAAGCAACTGCACTGTGAGTTTGACTGTACTGAAACAGAGCATAGATGGTGATGGAGAGCAGAAGAGGACAGTTCTGAGCTTAAAGACCTGTTTCATCTTTGCCAACTTGAGGAAGAAAATAAAGTTTCGGTGTGGGTGAAAATCTTTTCACTGATCGTACAGTTACATTAAGTTCCCTTTACTACTGTCTGTTGTCTGAAATGCTCCTGAGACACAGGACACTTCTCAAACATCACAGGACACCACAAGGTCTGGCACCTGGGGGCTAAAATGATTGATTAAGCGCTGATAAGTAGTAAAGAGCGAGAGAGAGCATACTAAGAAGAGACAGTGGAAGAGAGGGAGAGAGAGATAGAGAGAGAGAGTAGATATAGTGCGTTAATAGATGTATAGACAGAAAAGGGAGGGAGGGGAAGGTAGCAGAGACCACAAGGAGTGAGTACCAGTCAGACATATAGATAATGAGAAAAAAATGGACAAGAGACAGGAAGAGGTGGCTGAATAATGGATTGGACAGACGAGGGGACAGTGAGACGAGGAGAGCCAGAATGGAAAAGAGTGAGAGAGAGAGATGAGGTATCGTCTGTGAGGTCTCATCACACACTTGCTGACATTGCTTTAATCTCAGGGCCAAGAGAAGACCAGAGGGCCCACCGACACACACACACACTATTGCAGGGTGAACATGGTTGCCGGCATGTAGGGATAGATTTACTATGTGTTTGACTCTGTTTGTGTGCGTGTGTGTGTGTGGGGGGGGGGAAGCAGCGTTAGCTGTTTTTTTGAAAAGCCAAAATGTAAAAGTCATGACATCATAACATGCAAAAATGAGGATAGTTTGATGTGGCAGGTTTATGTTTGCATTTCACACTCGGCCATAATACATTTCTGTATTCTTCTTTCTACAAGGAAACTTGTTTTGACATCGACTCAGAACCTTTTCATCATTAATAACGCTTCATTATATTCAACTTCTGTTGTAAAAATAGTGAATTAATGTCATGTGAGGCCAGAGCAGCACCAGAAGCTGCAGCAGATGTAGATATAGTCTTCCTCCTCCTTCTCCCCATATAGTGAAGCCTGCTAACATGAAATCACTTCATATAGTGTACGGAGAGAACAACAAAGAAAAGAAAGAATGAAGGAAAGAGAGAGTGAAAAACAAATAAGCAGTTGCAGCTAAGAGAAAGAGAAAAATAGCGTTCTGATAGCAATACGATAAAATTGCACAAAACACAAAAACAGGAACTGAAAAAGTGACAGTGTGACACAGGAATAGAGGAAATGACACTGTGTTCAAGTGAAGCAACTGTGCAAAGAAGGTATTTACAGCAGAAGGGCACAGAACACAGGAAAAAAAAAACAATCTCACAAGAGTGGCAGGCGGTCTGCGTAATTATGGCTCCATCGTTAACATTTGATTATTGTTTATGCTCTGCCCACAATGCCACTGGCCAGGCATTTACACACATACACAATCTCCATAAACCTACACATGCATGAATGCACGCATATTCTGCAAATGTGCGCACGCCAATCAAGACCTTTTCTGACAGCATGCACACTCAGCCACATGAACAATGACACACACACACACACACGTATATATATATATATATACACACACATTGCAAAGCGCTCTCTGCAGGCGAGGCAGACCTTATAAATACTGTCCTACATTGTGATTTTGTTTGAGCCCCGTCTCCATGGTGCTGCTTCCTCACATGTTTATAGTGACTGCCGTTATAAATTAAAATGATCTTAACAACACTTAAGATGGGCCTTGCATGCGGGCGCAGCCAGGCAAGGGACAACAGGAGAAAGACACAAAGACCTGGGCTATCCCAGGATCTACAGAGACAAGAGACAGACAACAAGCCAAAAGAGCAGGAAGGGGACTGAGGGGAGAGATAGAAAGAGCAAGGTATGCTCCAAAAGCTAAGTAAGATGTAAAGCAGCTCTTGACAAAGGTATTCTGTAAAAACCTGAGGATGTTTTAGCGGTTTGTGTGTGTCTCTACAACCATGCAAACACATCAGGTATGCCTGCACAGTCATGCAGCCTGAAAACTATATCCACAGTGCTCACGTGCCCGATGGGGTAAAGTTACAAACACGTGGACAGGGAATAAAATCCAATACCAGAACAATAACCAGTCGGAGAGACACAGTCTGATATGCAGAAGCTGTTTGAGGCTGGACCTGAACACATCAATGAGACTGGCCCACCTCTGCAGGGACATGCACCACAGATGATCTGTCTTCACCCACGCCAAATTCAGTTCAGTTTCCATTCAACTTTTATGTGGCTTTCAAGCTTTTATTTTAAGAATTTACAACAGTTTTAATGAGCCTGTCTGCTCTGTTGTCACGTCTAAAAAGCTCAGCGACCTGAGTTGAGTTTAAAGATTCCTTACTGACAATTAGTGTTGTGCGATATGACACATACCAGGAGACTTTATTAATTTGTCTACCGTCTGAGATTTTGTTAATCCCGAGGTAGCTCTCCATTTAATATGTCTGGGTATATTAAGAAATGTGGGAAATGTTTTAAATCAATGAGCGGGGCTGATTCATGGCGATACTGGATTTTTTTTATAGTGCATCGATTTGTGTTTTATTTGCTAGATTTGCCAAATACAGGCAGCCAGTTTCTCAATTGATTTTCCATAAAATGTACAATATCACACTATGTATCAATCTGAAGATATCAAATATCACCAAGGTACGGGATTTCATTCATATTGGCCCTATCATTCCTACTGACTACATTACCAAATATTTGAACCTGATATTAGATTATATTTAGATTTCTATCTGAGTCTTGCATCAGCAGCAATACCCGTCACCTTCCTATTTATCATTACATTAACGGACCAGTGTGTAGGATTCAGAGGCATCAAGGAGTGCAGTGTTTTTCACTCACCCTCGAAACTATCTCGTCTGCGAAACATGCAAAAAATGGTCAAAAAGGTCCTATTAAGAGCCAGTGTTTAGTTTGTCTGTTTTGGGCTACTGTAGAAACATGGCAATTCAACATGGTGGACACCGTGGAAGAGTACCCACGCCATCTTATTTTAATGTAATAGACAAAATAATTCTTATTTTCAGGTGATTATACACTGTTCTGTACACAGAGCCTCCTTACACACTGGACCTTTAATGCCGCAGATTTGTTGACATGTAAACTAGTTAATAAGAAGCAGCAGCCTTTCCCACATTTGTATTGTTAATTCCTTATCAGCGGGGAGCTACAGAGTTTCCACATCATTCAGCATCTGCTGATAATCGGCAGTGTTCAGGTGCAGCCACTCACCGGGGTCAGGCCTTAAGTGTGCTGCTCAGAGATAATGGCAAGGCTATTGATTTATTTTCCTGCCTGCCTTATGGTCTTCGCAGCCACTGGCGACACGCAGGCCCTGCTTCCTAAGAACTCTCGGTCAATTGAGCTCACACAGAACACCTTGATGAATACAAAGCCCGTTCATGGATACGTTTCGTCATGGGACAGAAAAGTAAAAGGTGGATGTGGGTGATTGTGGATGCTGGAGAAAATCATTTGAACTTTGAGTGGAAACTACTGAGCCACTAGTGATGGTTACTGTACAGAAGATGACAGTGTGCCTGAGCTGAGGACAGGCCTCTGCCTTTGTATACAAACGGGATTTAATAGAAGCGCATTTAATGGCATTTACTGAGGGTGACGTGAGGCTTGCAACACAATACAGTTCTGGTTAAAAGACAGTCATACTTTACTGGCAGGGCCGTCTAGCGTCACCAAAGACCTAATTGGCCTGCTTTACCTAACTGCTGGGTTGCAGGGTTTTGACAGTCCAGTGTAACATTGATTTAAAGCAGGGCAGTGTGAGAACCAAAGCAGTGGCAGCACACAAAAGTGTTTTAAGAAAGAAAGCTGCCCAGAGCAGCCGGGCAGAGGAGGTGTTGGGGGAAATTTTGCAGTGAAATAAGAGGTAAGGTTATGCTGATCAATCAACATGAATCAGGACTGAACGTGTGCAGTGAAATCTCGTCTGATGATGTCTCTCTTTTTGGCCATGTCACCATCCGGAGCAAATGTACAGATTAGCGAGAACTTGTTAAGAAAGTGAAAGTGTACTGCGAGGCAGCAACGACATTCATTTCATTAGTTTCTTATTAGTATTCATTACTTTTTATTAGTTTCAGCTAAAATTGGCCCCTTTTAGACAGAAATTCTGCCTCAAAAACAAACAAATTTAGTGATGGCAGATGGACTTGAACTTTTGTGAGGCCACTATTAATTTCTTTTGCTTTAAACTGGTGGGCAGCTTGTGCATGTTTTAACTTAACAATTAATAATATGAAAGCACATTTCTACATGCATCAGTGTGTGCTTGTAGCATGTGCATCACACCACACCAACTTTTCGATGAAAACATTTATGAATTCAAACCAAATTACAGACAGAAACAAAACATGCATATGATGTATTGCAGCATGAATGTTTGTATTAACTGTCAATGTGCATCTTCAAACTGAAGTTTGACTGTAGACATAATAAAGTGTCAGCAGATAAGAGGAACATGTAGTCTGGCAAAAATCCCAGAAAATTAACAAACCCCCTCCCTCCCGCCTACTCTCCTACAGAATTTCTGTTTAAATGAATGACTGCTACAGGAAAATGACACAACAATTTGTCAGTATTTGCCACAACTGTGGTATGTCTACAGACTCGCCACCGCTGCAGAAATCGTCAGCGCTTTATACTGTAGAGAGATGGAGAGATGTAATAATCAGATATACAGTAGAAGGGAGCTGGGAGATTGCCTCTGGATTTACCTGGCTGTGAAAGCAGATCTGGAGTGTTTAGAGGGTCTTGACTATTCAAAATAAATAACACATAACGCAATATTCCTGGCCTGCTTCAGCGACAATAACTTTACATAAACACAGATTACTGGAGATTAGGGGGTGTCAAAACCTTTACGGATCACCAATCTGCAGGAGAATCACAGTGTGTGTGTGTGCCGAGGCGTGTGTGTGTGTGTGTGTGTTTCACCTTCAGTCTTTTTACGTGTTCTGCACTGTTAAGTAAATAAACAACAGTAGGTTGCTTTCCCCTATGATATTGGTGTGTGTGTTTGTGTGTGTGTGTGGATATTTGTGTATGTGTGTGCGCATGTCCTGTTCCTGGGTGAAAGTGAGCAGAGAGAGCCAGGCTGGATATTGGGGGGGAAATCTGATTCCTATTCAGCCATCCCAGGACAGACAGTCCCCTCCCGGGGGAGACACATTTTGCTCCGAAAGGAGAAATTAATACATCAACTAACCTCGACTCTCCTTTCTTTCCGACTCACTCCTATTCTCCTCTCCCTACCTTTCCCTCTGGGCACACACAAATCACTAATGTCTTCCCTCCTCTGAAGGACGGTAAGTCTATGAACACCTCCAAAACAGGGATGTTGTCTTTATGTTTTAATCTAACATTTCTGGAAATGCTTCTGACATCCCATTTTTCTCTCTCTGTTAGCTTTAAAGATACTACCCTTCCATTCAAGCCACCATTAGCAAGCCTCTGCTCTGCTGTAGTGCCCTTGAGCAAGACACTAGATCCCCCACCAGCTCCAGGGCTGCTTTTGTGGTAGGGGACAAGCGGAAAGAGAATTTTCCTACAGAGATCGATAGAGTATCACATTATTATCATTCATCCTCAGCAACCAAAATCAAGCTCCCTCCTGCTCCTTCTTCTCCTTGTCCTCTGCGTCACACTTTGGTGTGCCACACTATGGAAAAACAAAGCCACAGCGGGAGGAAGGCAAGGAGGTTAAAGTAGTTACTGTAGAATGTGACGGGCCGCTGAAAAGAGACGTCAGGAAACATGACAGGAGACCTGCAGGCTGACTGTGACAAACACACACACACACACATACAGACACACACACACACACACACACACACAGGACAGGTGTAAAAGGGGGGAAGACCTCAAGACTTTTAGAAAAGTGCAAAAAAAAAAAAAAAAAGGTTTCAACATTTCTTAAATAATAAAACTGACGCATTTTATCTTATTTTGAAGCAGAAAGAGAAGGATCTTTAAAATGACACTATTTGCCCTTAAAAATATACATTTATATCTATATATTGCATTATATCCCTGATGAACTGTTGGCCTCGCAGCAGCATCAAGACATCCTGACTTAAAAATGACCTTGTGTCTGTCTCTAAAACTGTGTCTTTAAAATCTCAAGAACGCAAATCAGCCAAAACATCTTCTCTGTGTTCCTGACCAATCCAGTTAGTCTGACCTTAATCTCATCAGCAGCTCGACTGGATGTTGGTTCCTCCTTCACTCAAATCACAGGAAATGCCAAGATGCTCCAGCAAAGAACTGGACCTGCACTAGTCGTCTGTCTCTACAGTAGATCCTAGATTTTAGAGCTTTTGGGGCACAGATTCTTACCAATTTAGTGATTTAAAATACATTCTACCAGTTTTAAAGTAGTCTGAACTCCTTAATATTAAGTGGCATGCATTTATTGGAGATCTCCAAGTCTCAAATTTAGGGCTACAACTAACAATTATTTTCATTATTGATAAAATATTTAATGTATATAAAATGTCTGAGTGAAAAATGGCAACACAAAACAAAAAGGTATTCAATCTACGATCATATATGACATAGAGAAGCAGTGAATCGCCACATTTGATAGAAAAAACGCTTGAAATTGACTGAAACGATGAATCAATTGATGAATGAAAATAATTGCAGATTACAACTGACTGATTTTTTATTTATTAATTTGTGCATGTGCCATCATTACTTACTATTACTATTTATTAGTGTTTTTATCCTCCACTTTTTTCACAAGTTTGATAGCTGATATTGGATATTCATATACACAAACAAACCAGCCAATCAGCTCTGAGAAGAAGACAGGAGGCAGTGAAGGAGGGGAAAGTCAATTAGGTGGGGCAGCACAGCAAATGAGAGATGATATTCCCACTCAGAACAAAATGGAAGGAGGGAATGATGGAGGAGAGAGAGAGAGCGTGTGATGGAAGAGCAAAGGCAGTTGAGCCATGAAGGATTCTTAATGGAGCAGAATTTACACAACCTGCTGAGGTGAACAGATAAAAAAAAAACAAAAAAAAAACAGCAACGGTAAATGAACAACAAGCGTCCAATCTGCAGTCCTGAGCAGGTTGAAAACCCCACACAAAGTGCAGAGTGGCTTTCTCCCTTCATTATTTTATGGTGCCACTTCACCCTTATTTCTGTCTCACTTAGTCATCAATAAATACACGTTCATGTGCTGACTAAAAAAAGCAAACGACAAAACAAAAGCTATTTTCTGATTTTCATTACTTGGACCATTAATAATGAAAAGAGGGTCGAAGACCAAGCACGTCAGAGGGGTTTTTTGGAGAAGGGGGGGGGGGGGGGGGATTTTAGTGGATTTCGTGTCGCGTGGTTGAAATCCTGGAAAAGCAGACCGGCATGTTTCCATGATCAAGGTGAGAAAGTAGATTAGCTGGCCCGGACAGCGTTCTGAGGAAGGGAAAACTGCAAGGATAGACAGATAGAGGGAACACATTCAATCAACAAGCTGTCCAGGCTAAATGAGTTTAATAATGTCAGAAAGGCAATTCACCTTTAATGAAAAGCTTGCAAGCCGCATTCTGTGTACAGCACTGTTAGCACAAAAGATGTATGAACAATTAACTAGAGCCATATATATATCAAAGACTCTTTCGCCAAAACATCAGAGGAGACTAGACTATGGAGACTACGCGAGTCCTGCTGTAGGTATCTCCTTCCACATCTATAAATAATGTGTCTTTAAACTCAAGCTATCATAAACAGACACCATCACTGATGCTTGTGCCATAAAAGGTTAAAATGAAGGGATCCCTACACACCATGAAGACTGAAGGCTTCATCTGGCAAAGACTTATCCGACGTGAGAAGTTTACTTTGGGAATTTGTGAAGCTACTGTTTCAGATCAAAGGATGAGAGAGGGAAAGAAGTTAGTGTCCACTTCCCTCCCTGTCAGACTAATGGTAATTTCTTTAAAGGCATAAACAATGCATTATTAAAAGCTGCAACAGATCTGCAACCACTAAAGTGTTCTCTCATAGATTCAGTTATTGCAGAGAGGGGGTGTATTTGTTTAAGTTTACTTCCAAATGTGCAGTGTCCAAGACAGACGTCTTAAAGTGGTACTCCAAGGATATAGTATTGCACTGCGGAGGCAATGATATCCTCACTTTTAGTCTCTAGTAAAAAGCTCCAGGTGCACATGAGCCTACACTTCCTATAATGCAACTCGATAACATCTTTCAGATTCTTCCTCCCCTGTTAAACTCCACACCTTTAGTTTGTAACACAGACTTTCTGGAGACTGTCCTCCCAAGAAAAAAACAACAGAATCAGCCATTTCAAGCAAGTGCCCCAGAACACAATGTTGTTTGTTTACATCCAAGGTACAAAGCCCTCAAGCAGCTGTAGTTATTATGATGGGAGCAAATGAGGAAGTCAGGTGGAGAAGTTGTAGAGCAACAAAGTTCGCGTAGGGATGGGGAGGGTCAGAGGGAGATAGTTGTTCCTTTTCTGTTTCAGACAGTCAACACTGTTTTTTTTTTCAACCACGATTGCAATCGTAACCACGTTAAGGTTTCTCTCAACTAATGAAGTACTTGCGTCTATTAACTTAAACCATGATCGACCTAAACCTAAGCTGTTTTGTACCTTAACCGTTGCATTGTCACGTCATAACACAGATATATTTTCCAACAGTATTTTGGAACTGTTTTAGAAGGACCAGACAAATGATATCATCCTGCCAACAACTGCTGAGATAACCCTGACAACATCGATATGGCATCATCTGTTATTTTGACATCCAGAGTTACAGAGATGTTTTCACAGGCTGAGTAGGACTAATCATGACTAATAAACTTGAACAGAGTCAGTGAGCAGACAGGTATGATATTCTCTAGCACAAAATGTGACATACTCTAAATTAGCCTGTCACGACGGTTAGCACAGAGCTCCTCATAAAACGAGATTTCTCTTGAACCCACAAATACTGCTCGAGTTCAAGTCCAAAAACTCTGTTATAATTTTGCTCTACATCTCTTTCCTCCTTTGTAAGACATCAATAATACATGACTGGTATATTTTAACCCTCTTAAGAACCAATCAATCACTCTGCCTGGTCAGTGCTCCCTCTTGACTCCCTTTCCTGTCCATCCACATGCACTATTACTGCATTATAAGCCAGAGATGGGGTACGGGCAGCAAAACTTAAGCTCAGGACATGTTATGGCTTCTTGTGGATTTGGATTTCCACAGCGCTGGTATTAGTTGGCACCGTGCTGTACCTGATCAGTCAGGGCACTGGTAGCCTGATTTTAGACTGGAGTTTCATGGCCCCAAAGGACCTCCTGCTGGGATGAATTACAATCTGCAAAACAGCCGGCTTCGTGTGATGGTCTATATGTGGCATTGCCTATGATAGAAATGGGTGACGGGTCAAAGGTGAGGGGAAACACTGAAACTGATCCCACTGAATGCTGCCGGTCATCTGCCAAACTCATACGGCAGGTTTACACACAGACCCTCCACGTGCACACACACACGCACACAGATAATAGGACCGGCAGTTTTGATAAGCAAGTCCATTATCAAACAAATGTTAATCATTCTCTGATTGTTTTCTTTATTCAATATCATTGCAAATGTTATATCTTTGGGTTTCAACTGTTAGTTGGGCAAAACAAGACATTTGAAAATGTCACTCTGACTTCTAAGAAACTGCATCATTATTTTACTCTAAACAATTAATCAAACAAAATAATCTGACGGATTAATCAACAAAGAAAATAATCTTTAGTTGCAGTCCTAACCAATCACTCCTCAAACATACACACAGACACCGTTAGTTTAGACAAGTACAAGTACAATACAGTGAGTGTGTCTGAACTATGTAGATTCTTGGAAACCCCCACTCGTCCTTACAACTTTCTTCAATTTTACAAACATTAACGGACTTCCCCCAGCTCAGACAAGCGGACTGTCCCTCCCGCTGACACTGTGACAAAGAGATTCAAAGGTGACAAAGAGGTCTTGAGCTTTTACTGCGAGTGAAGGGAACCATAACAGTCCATGCACCATTTGAACCAGAGCCTGCCCGAACGCAAGAACCCGCAGTGTCGTCTAAGCAACCGATGTGGTTGGCGAGCAGAAGAATTTTTTTTGTACTGATTCGCAGCAGTTTTCCCGGCAACTCTTTTGTCTCTTTTAACAAGTTTCTCAGTTTTTTCTCCCCTCTGAGAGGAGAGGAGAGGAGGAACTCTGTGCCAGCTCTGAATTAGCATACAGCTGTTACACTTGCAGGAGAGTGTTTGAAGAAGTGTCTAATCTACAGGAGACAGTTGACATACAGATGTGGAACAGTTTACAGTAAGGTAACCTGAACCGTTTGGAAGGCAGGATGTTAAAGTTACCTAAGGAGAGGGAGAGAAATCTGTCTCTCTGCGGGTTCAACTCATGTGCAGCTGTGACGGCTTGAGGACTGTGGTGGGACTTAAGTGGGTGCCCGTGGAGAGACATTACAGTGGAGAGCTACTTCGCCCCTTTTCTATGCACACTCCAACACACACCTGCGAAGACAGGAGAAGAGCATCTGTTCCAGCTCCCCCTGTTACAATGCAGGACTAATTAAAGGATCAAGGGAAGTTAGCACAGCGCCCCACACAGCAGTGTATGGCTCAATTTAATTACAATAGATCAACGCAGCCTTAATTGAGCTTCATCGCCCTGTGCATTTTCCTCACACATGGTTCAGCTCTCAGCGTGACGAGCGCCTCACATGTAATTAATCAAAACAAATGCACAGCTCATCACCGTATCATGGGAACGATGCACTCAGCTAGACATATGTGAACCCAACATCTATCATGTCAAAGTGTGAGGATTTTAAAAACGCCAAGTAAGATTTTAGTGTCAGGCACATTTTGTAATCTGTTAAGACAGCAACATGAAACAGACCATCACAGAGGCGGCTGTCTTCTAAAGTCAGTCCAGCTCCGTCTTTGAGGCCATGGCATCTGAAACATGATCCGGGCACCTCGGAGAGCCTGCCCTGCCTTCTCTGACAGCGAAATAACAACAACGGCAGAGAGCTGCCATCCACTCCAGCAACTAGTAATGTCAGGGAGAATGTCACCCAACACAAGCTCCCTGCAAAGGCCATGGAGAGACGCACAGGATGCAGACAGCGCAAAACATATCGTTCTGCGTGCGCGGTGCAAAGACATGTTTACTCTCCTCGTGGAGGAAATAAGGACCAAATAGAGAGAAGTGAAAGAGGCGAAGGACAAAGTGAGAGTAGCTGATGTGTGCTGACGGCACATGAAGAGAGCACGTATGAGAGTCGTCGGCTGCGTGGGATTTCCCTCTGTTATAAACACGTGATGGCATTGGCAGGGAGACTTCTGTACTTGTCTAAACAACGACACAGAAAGCACGGCCCGGTCCAAGGAGCTCCCACACATAACGCTCTGTCCACTATGTGCCAGGCGCAGACACAGCTGGATGACAGCTGCCGGTGCACGACAAGAAGAGGGTGGAATTTACTGACACACTTAGGAAACTGAGTGACTTTTCGTGAGCTTTTAGATTATTTCTTTAGTTATTACAGATAAATCTGAGCACAACATTCAAACTATTCAGTACAGTTTGCTTTGGACAAATGAGAGCTGTATGTTTCACATATTAGTCCTGAGCTGTTGGTCTGACAGAGGGGACCAGTGAGCTCATACTTTTCCAGTGTTTACATGTTGTATACATTATAGAGCATATGGCACGCGGGTCCTTGAAAGCCCTGACAGAATATTTTCTCCAGTGCAGCACAGGAGGTGGACTTGCTTTAATTTGAGCTCTGTGTTTACTGCATGTGTTTAATTGGTCAGATGATCCTTCATCTGGTTAAAAAGCTGTCGGCTTTTTTTTTTTTTTTTTTGCATGTGCATTATTTAATTTCCTGTAAGAAAAGTTCTGCAGCAAGCAAAACTTAAAGTTAACCACACTTACACCTCCTCACAGGAAAACACTTATCTGTTTGACTTCCTGTCAATACAAATACATCTCAGCTGGTGAAGCCAAGCAAACAAAACAAGAGCTAAGTATGAGCAGGTATCAACATGTTTACAATCAGTTTTTTTTTTTTTTTTTTTTTTTTTTAATGTGAATGACCCCCTGTGAATTTGGACAAATTTAATATCCATAAGCGCTCCTCATGATTTAATCAGACAGACACACAAGAAGGGAAATTGAACAGGAGACCCCGTGTTGTGATGATGTATGAATTGCCGCATAAGCAACTCTGCTTGGTTAATTGGAAAATTAATCAAATGACTGCTGGCGCGCACTGATCAAAGCACATGATTGGAAACAAAGTGGCCCATCTCGCGGCACGTGACTTCACTCACTAACTTCATGAGACTTTAAAAAGTTATTATTGGAAAAAAAAACAAAATACATAAAATCTTTATGTGGAGTTTTTGAATGTGTCTCATTAAAAAAACAGTGATGATACACTTACATGAATGCGTGGTAGATGAAAGCGCATCCTCTTGGTCTTTCCAGCACGTTGTACAGACAGTTTTGCAACTTTCTGAAGCGTTTGCTTGAAGCGGACGCGTTGCCCCGGGGTCCTGGCGGGCCGGGCAGCGGGGTGCCCAGCAGACCTGTGCGGTTAGACGGGTGTCCGCGCTCCGGGGTGGATGGCTCGCTTCTCTCCGTGTGGACAGCGGTGAGAGCCACGAACTCTACCCGCCTGTCGTCGGTCGGCGCCGGGGGCACCAGCATTCTGATGCCGCCGTTGTTTGACGGACTTCCTAACATCTTCAAGCGGACACTGTTAAACTACATAAGATGTGACACTTTTTTTTTCTTCACTGGATCATCCGCAAAAGCGCTCTGCAAAGTTTTGACCGAGTCATAGTCCGGTTTGTCTTTAAAGTGGACTAAAACTAGTCTCCCGATCAAAACACATGGGTAGATAACATCCCTGCTATCTGCCAGCCTCGGGTTGATTAGTTCAGATTTAAAAAGTTATCTGTAGATCAAGTCACGCTCGCAAAAGTAAAGATGCACAATACTGGGACAAGTGCGTCGCGCCGAAACGTGACCTTCAGCGATCATTGTTAGGAGTCAGATGGGAGAAGTAAGCAGCGGGGTGCAGAGAAGTAATCACGCATGCACTGACTCCAAGAAAACAACCAAGTTGAGCTGCAAACGACCTGCCATGACTTGATCTATTACCATAAATACACTTGAAACATGCAGTTATAAATCAACTACGAGGCGAAGCGAGCGCGCTGGTCATGCAGTGGATCTGTGTTCCCCAAGATTCAACTACAGTGACCATTTCATCAAGTTCGCCTTTAGCTGTTTCTAGAGTTTGGATTGGCGGAGTGAGACTCGCCACCAGCCGCCAACATCAGCCTGCTCTCCCCTCCTTGTGCGCGTCTCTCTGGTCCAGCGCTCCTCTGCTCCTGCAGGCGGGGTGGAGCGCGCAGAAGTGAAGACCATCAGTGTGATGTCAAGAATCGCAGACAACTCAGCAACTCTGAAAGTCTGGAGAAAAAAAAAAAGGCCAAAATAAACGCGTGCCGATGTTTGCATCCGGTTTGTAAATGCTTACAAAGGTGACCCCCCCCCCAACACACACACACACACACACACACATCCACCCTCCTCCCTGTTTCACGCCCCTGGGAGAGAGAGAGAGAGAGAGAAGCGCAGGCGAGAGGCGAGGAGTCCGCGCACGGGATGGGTATGAGCATGGGATGCACGCAGTGACGGGGAAGACTGATTTTCTAGTTTATGAAGCTAAACTTTGATAAGAACTGCTTGTGCACATGCAGACCTACCCAATAAATGCTGTATGACTTGACTGAAATTATCCAGGGAGCAGAAGTGCCCCAGATACTTTCTGTGAGCCTTCCAAAACACACTTATTTATGGTCAGGGGTGGAAGTAAAGTTTCCGTTGTCTTTCCTCTGAAATGAAAATGTCACTTGTGCTTATTGTGGGAAGGGGGGCTTGAATCCATGGCTACAGGCATTCAGGACAGCAGAGACAGGTGCTGAGGGACACGGCGACACTGACCACAGCCTCCTCGTCACTGGACAGAGCTTTCTAAATCTATGACTGTGACACACACACAGGCTTGTGGTTATGACACAAATACTAGGAGCCCTGTAGAGAGATCACCTGTCATGGGGGCCTCTGAGGAATGCATTGTGAGGTGGTCCCCAAACTTCTGCTGGATCTCATTGTGTCATCTGACCACCAAAAGTGACATCAGCAAAAGATAATTCATATTCAGCTGAAACAGAAGGAATGTGACGAATGTAAACGAGGGAACCGGACCTTTAGTAGCTGAGGAGGGAAATAAATGAGGAGTTTGGTCTTTCAAAGCAAGGAGCAGCTAAATCTGCCTCCTTTCTCCAGAACCTCATCGCTCATGTCCTAGGTCTCAATTTTTCAGTGACAGCACTAAATATGCGCTACCTATGTCAAACCAAGAAACTGACCATCTACCACAGATAACGCACTCAGCATTGAGCACATTTTTACAGTGTTCCATAGCAACAGCAGAGGCAGGTTACTCATGTCAACTATGTGCGTTCCTGTCCATTGTGGCTGCTGCAGTTTATGGAACATGCAGGTCTGTGGAATGACGTGTGGGAATGCAGCTGGAGTCTCTCACAAGTCACAAATCTGCATTATTCCCAAGGCCCACTCCCATTACATAACTTAACATCACTAATCCTTAACTCTTTACTTAGCATCACACATACCTAGACTGATGGATTGGCTGTTGGATATACATATATATATATATATATATATATATATGTATATAATATGTAATCAACTGTTGACAGCTCTTATAGCGATGTGTTAATGCATGAAACAGCGACATTTAAATAGACTTCAGCTGCAATTAATATTAATTATTTCATTATAGATTCATTTGTTGATGATTTTCAGTGAACTGATGAGTCTCATGTCAAAATGTGAAACTGATCATCACAATTTCTCAGAGTTGGCGTCTCCTTTTATCCAACAATAATCGAAAAACTTAAAGAAAAAAATAAAGTGTCACACCTATCATGGTTGCATGGCTCCAAATTGCTGCCCACGTCTCTGTTATCACACCTAACTTGATTGTTGTGTCTGGTTCTGGTTCAACACTCAATTTCTCATGGTGCTAAAAAGGTTGTTGATTTCAGATTTAGAAATATAGGAGGAAAACAGGCTGATATTTGGTATTATGATCGCTTCAGAAGCACATAAACTACAGATATATAAGTGAAACTTTGACTTTGTGAAATGAATACAGGTCTAATTAACAAGGTGAAAAAATAGAATACAGGGCCTTTAAGCAAATGTGTACATTTCTACCTTCTTAGAATAGAAATGTAGATGTAAATGACAGAAAGATGAAGCACCAGGGATCTAATTTGGGAAGAAGGTCATCTTACAGTAGATTCTTGTGGAGCCTAACCACGCCACGATGAAAGGAGGAGGTCTATCTAAACATCCACACGGCATCCTGTACTAGGAATCCCCCACTACAACCCCTCTCCCTGATAGCCTGGCTTCCTCTCCTCCTACAGATCCCCTGTCGTGCCCTCCTCTCCATCTCTCAGCAGTCCAATCCAGGCAAGGAAGGGGGGGGGGGGGGGGGTGAACGAAGAAGGTGTCGACGGACAGGACAGCCCTGTTTGTACCCACAGGGATTTACATGAAAGTTTGACTGAGGCAAAACCACACACCCCCTCTTTCTATTACAGTACCAGCCCAGCTCCAGCGTTACTCTCATCCAGCAATCAACACCTAGAGCTGAGCGGAGAAGCCAATGTGGCCTCTGGGATAAAAGCCGCCTCCGTGACAACATGCAACAGCTGAGCAAGGTCAGACGGTAAAATCTGAATGTCGAATGGATGGTTGAAAAGACTGTAAAGGAAAGGGCTCACACACTTAAATGCACAGATTTGGTGGCACTCAGGGTGGAATTACAGTCGGGGATGACGCAGAGCGGACTACAAGGGCCCGGTGTTGGGGGGGAGTTTGTTGTTTCCTTCATGCCCACCTCTCCCCTCTCTGTTGTTTTTCCACTGCACTCCTCACTCCAAGCATTCACTCACGCCCCATAGAGCCCGCTGAGCTCCGGGAGTCGACAACCACTCAGGGAATCTATGGGAACTTAAAAATACTCACATCAGCAATTGTGCGCTGCACATAGTACAGTGCAAATCTGCTCCGCCCGACCCCCACCAGTCTTCTATTTCCGCTGCACACTTAGACGTTTCCTTACGCCACTTAATGGTTTTCCCAGACCGCACTGTTGTTTGCATTTATTTTATCTCTTGTCCTTTTTTTTTTTTTTATCTGTTTCCTCCTCTTTAACCCAGATTTTTCTAAATGGAAAACCCGAGGGAGAGAGGGGACATGGAGGGCAGATGAACTGTTGATATACTGTCTGTTGTGTTGGATTAATGTTGTTGTGATAAGTCTGGTTATAGTCTGTGGAGCAATGAAATGACACTGTGTCAAACAGTGCTGCGTTCGGAGCGGGAACCCCCCACCGAGCAACACACTCCAACCATCATGCAAATGCTGTAAAAATGTCCACTGGTGTGAGGCTGTGTTAATCAATCGGACAGTCTGCTGCGTGAATATGTAAGTGTCAACGCTACATCCAGTCACCGAGACAGGAAATTACAGTAGTTCGGGTTGAAACCTCACTCACTGGCCCATTCATGACCAGTCAAAAGATCCTTTGTAGCTTACTAACACTCTTCTTAATAGGAGTACGCAGGGTGTTACTGAAGAGAAGGGTGGAGGGGAATGCAGAGTAGACACCACCTCACTTAGTTCAGGCAAAAGCAACCTTAACCTAAACAACTCCGAGCTATAAAAAGACTGAGTAGAAATAGTTAAAAAAACTGTTAGAACCTTTAGTCCAGGAGGGGAAAAAGGTCGAGGTCTACAGGGCTAAAAGTCTTCAGACTATGAAATGAGGCTACATTAGTAATTAAAATATGATCAGGAGGCCACATAAAGAAAATCTCAGGTTAACACTTGGAGTCCTGCTCCCAAACAGTAGAAGTAAATACAGAGTATAGATGAGCTCAGAGCAATACAACTGATTTGGGCAGTGGTGTATTAAGAAGCCACCACTGAACTGTTGAACCCATCTTCACAGCTCCATGGCAGCAGCTGACAGGGTATCAGCAAATTATATGTGTATGTTTATTCAGAAGAATGTTTAAAATAATAAGAAATGAAGTATTTTGTGCCTTTATCATAAAAACTGACATGACATGACAACATCCTGATTCTGAATAAATGCATCTTCAAATTAATGTCTTTGTATTTGAAGATGCAATATATTTTTTATCAGAATTTATGCAATATTTTTCACCCTTTTTTAATGCACTGAAAAATTAATACATGGGTTGTGCCTGTCGTTCACCTCCAGAGGTGCTGTTCTGTTGCTGATCCTGCACTATGAGCTCCTTGTGAAGGCAGATAAGCGATAAGAGAATTTCCCTACATGGATCATTAAACTGTCACATTATTATTATACAACACTAAAACGCCTGGAGCTGGGAAAACACTTACAATATGGTTTGACGGTGATTGAAAGAAACTCTCCCGACACCTCAGCAAGAGAGAAAAGAGGATCAAACGCAAACCCCATCTTAGTGAATGTCCACTCCTGTTATGGGTTTGTCCCTAACTTGGTGAGACCAACTGGTGTTGCGGCCCAATCACAAGGTCCGGACTGCAGCCAAGGCAGTCGGCCCCAATTCATCTGGCCAAGGTTGCCTTGATCTGACCAGACGAGCCGGCCAAGAAAAATACCAGCAGACAATCCTTTTCATGCTCGACTTAAGCTCAAACATTCTCACAATCCTCGCTGCTCTTATTAGAAAGAGCCGAGCATGAGTCTGCACTTGTTAATGCAGTTATTGTTCTGTGATTAAGTCGATTAAGAAAGGGTCCTCCGGTTTGAATGTTTACTTGTGGCCTTGACTACCGTGACTTAACCTGACCAGTTGTGTAGTTAGTGTTCACTTTGGGTGCAAGTGTTAGGATACCAACTTTCTAACCATCTACCGCAGATAGGGAAGTACTTCAAAGTGATACTTTTGAGCCTTGACTTTCAGCACTGGTACAATGTTGAGACCTTTTACTTGGTGTAAAGTGGGACATTATGAGCACCCTGCACTTCTCTCTGCCTACTTAATTTTGTCTTCCACCGTAATTACTTCTCTTCCTTTTAAGATTTAGGTCGGATAAGGAATGCAGTCTGATCTCACAGGAGCTGAGCGGTCTCCAGCCAAATAACTCGTGACTCTATTGTTAACCGCTTGCCCTTTGTAGAGCATGAAGCTTTTGCAGCACTCGAAGAGAGCAGCAGAAATCTGATTGGTGGTGTTCATATTGTCTGGTTTGGGTACAATGGGGTTAGATATTGATTGCACATTTTTGCCTGTGCACCGGTTATATGTACGCTGCTTAAACAATGCTCCTGGTGAAGAATTATAAACCTGTGTTTGGCAATAAATCAGGTGCGATCCAATGCAATGCATCAGTGGCACTTACAGTTTGTTAGATCAGTGCTGCCCTCCAATGGCCATCTGGGAAAACAGCATATCTCACACTAACAGCTTAACTTCATGCCTGTCAGGTAAAAATCACTGTAAAGGTAACAAAGGCAGTGATATTTTAGCTCTGAATGCATCTACCTGGAAATACAGTAGGTAGGTTGGTGCAAGTCTTATCTCTTGACGTGCTGTTGCATTTCTCTCCTGTCTCCCTGCCTACAGTCCACACACTAGTAAGGTGCTTAAATTCACCTAAAATAAGACAACGAAAACAAAGATTAGAAACGCAGAAAAACACTATAAAAAATGTGACTCTTAGACAAGTTATGGTTTTTATTTTTTTTCTCACAAACAAAGTTTGTTTACAAAAAGGAACGTCAAAAATAAAATTGTACCTATCTATTGCATGACATGCTGGCAGTTTGAACTACATGCAAAAACAACAATAATAACATTGATAATAATCATTACTGTACAAAAGAATGGTGGGGAAGGTATGAGGCCAAACATCATCTCAAAAAAAAAAAACACAAGAAAAAACACTTGTATTGAAGAAAAAAAATTCTATAAAAAGGGTGGATTTTTTTTTTTTTTCTTTTTTTTTTTTTTTGCACTCCAGACAGAGTCATGTGTTTTTACATGAGACTTAAACCAGGGCACAAGACTCCAAAACCACCCGGGTAGAAAGGTTGTGTGAAACTGCATAGAGGCAGAGAAGAGATTCCCCGCTCTAAAGACAGAGGGATGAAGATGACTGTGGTGTGGGCGCTTGGGATGCAAGCACACGTATAGTTAACCTACACAGTTTGAAGCCCTTACAACATAAAGTCGTGCTTCATCGTCGATGTGGTAAACGACAGAAAAGACACTACAGAAAAGTAACGTTCAACCTTATAACCTCCTCTTGAGATCCCTTGCTGTAAAAAGTGATATCTGAGGTATATGGCTTCATTTCACCCATAAACTACATGGAAAACAATAAAGAGTGTATGATTCGTGTTCTCTCAGAAGGAAAGCAGGAGGTGACAAATCCCATGGCTACCTTCAACCACAGAGGAGCAGACTGTGTTGTAGACAGAGACACTTTCCCAATTCGTTTCCAAATGGAGAGCAGAAAGAATTTTTTTTAATGTTTTAAAAATCTTTGAAGTCTCAACATGAAGGGAGGGGAACAATAGAGTTGGTCTGCGGAGAGACTTGGGTCCGGGACTGTGGCAGTGGATGCATATTTTCTCTACAGATGTGGCTGACAGAAGTACAAAAAGTATCTAACCATGGTTGCAACTTAACATGAGATTCTGAGAGAGTCAATCAGTGTCCCTTTGTTTTGTTTTGTTTTGTTTTTTTAATCCAGTGTACTAAATTTATTACAAAAAGAAAACTGTGTTGCAAGATTTTGGGTCCCTCGTCTATATGAGCAGTCCTTAAAATCAACATTATCAAGCGTCCTTTGTCCAAGTTGGTGGCATCTGTCGGCGTCTCATGGGCTGGTATGCGTGCTGTGTGTGTGTGTGGAGAAAAGGTTCCCGGCTCGGCTCAGTCGGTGCTGACCTGCGTGACCTGTGCGTCAGCCGTCTGGTTGGTGGACTGAATGAACATTGGTTGGGTCAGCTCCTGTCCTGCTGGCATTGTCACCTGCTGAATCTGATACAACTGATGAAAAACAGAGAGACAGACAGAGGATGAACATCTGTGTGGAGCTGGATATTAATGAGATCACATCCAGCTATATGGTTTTAGACAAGCCTCGAGTTGCTACCAAGTGCTATTTAAGTTGTATTAGCAAATTTAATTCATGATTTTATAATGACTGACTGATTTGCAACATTTTTTGTCTTTTCTCTCTGATGTTATGTGTCTGTACTTTCCTGATATAGCAGCCCTTTTTAGTTATTACGCTCTTGAAAATAGATTTTTAATCTTAACGAACCTTTACTGCTTAGACAAAGGTTAAAGTAAATGCATTTTTTTTCCAAGGAGCACGTCAGCTGGTTTGCAACTAAAATGAGAAACGTTAGCAATGCCAAAAAGGGCAGGAAATCAGATGTCACTGTTTACAGTTTCTGGATACGCTTACTGAACTTCTTACCTGTCCGTCAGTAAACTGGTTGAACTGCTGCTGTCCTTGCTGTACCTCTGTCTGTGTGATCTAAAAACAAAACACATTCAATCAAGTTAAAAACTAAACAATATAAACACTTGGACATTGGACAATTTATTTTAGAAATGCTATATTTCTTGTTATTTTGAATACCTGCTGGGTGTTAGCAAGAGTCTGAATCTGTCCTTGGACCACCTGCGCTCCGGAGACAGGCTGGGCTAGACGGATGTACTGTAGTTGGCCTGTGTTTAGTTGCACCTACAATCAAACAACACAAGGGGGAGACAAAGTTTGGTTTAGCGCAAAGGTCATTGGAACACAGAGGTCACAGCCATTTTCCTGCTCTGGACAACAGCATCGATAAACATTCACCTTTCCTCTGGTGAATTGTTAAGTTTTGTTTGATGATTCGCATCCGAGACTGAAGGATGGATAATTCACTATGTTTGTGCAGGAATACAATGTCAAACAGCATGTCTGTGAAAGCAAACATTCTCCTGATTTAACCTGAGCTCACCCATTCTTCCCCTCATTCAATTCCCTAACCCCCATCACCAATCCCTCCGCCAATTCTCATTGCTTTTTTTACTCCCCTAGCTTGATGCCATTTCTTACCGGGATTTGCTGGATCTCTCCTGTGTTAGTGATGATCTGCTGCATGACCTGCATGGTCTGGCCTTGGGCTTGAGCCGTCTGGGCTTGACCCTGAGCTGCTGCAGCTTGGACTATCTGTACCTGCTGGCCCTCGCTCACCTGCATGGCCACAGGCGCACTCTAAAAGGAGGGAAACAAGAAAACAGACAACCACAAAGAGGGGACAGATAGAAGAAACATTAGTTGTTGAACAAGCATGTAGTTTATGATTGACACAGAGAAAATCACTAACTTCTGTTGGTTTTAACCAGCGCCATGAAGCTTATCCCCTAAATTTTAAAAGTCTGTTAAAAGATCATCAGGGAGGTACAAAAGAAGTGAGGACATAAGGTGACAACGCAGGTTTCGAGTCCTCTCTTCTTCTTCTTCACTCTGTCACACTATCTAGAAAAGGCCACCTGATCTCATGCTGCGGTCGCTCCTACAGACCTCAGTCACCTGAACAGGACGGAGCATGTAGGCAGCAGCACCTAAAGGCCTGTGGCAACAAGTCTCCGTGTGTGTGTGTGTGTGTGTGTGCGTGTGTATGCAAGTGAACATATAAATGCATGTGTGCATGTGTGTTTACCGTGATAGGTGTGCCCTGTGATTGCACCTGCACTTGCTGTAACTGCTGCATGGTGGCACCTTGCAGCATCTGATGGCCCGAAAGAATAGAATGAGAAAAATGAGAGAAAGACACACAGTGAGAAAGCAGCGATTGCAACAACTTAACACATGAATGTAAGCGTGTGTGGCGTGTACGCGCAGAGAGCTTCAATGTTAGAGCGGCAGGCAAACACAAGCAGCAAATGACATTTAATGACATGTTTATGAATGCTAAAGAAGCTGAAGAGAAATGTCAGAAACAGGTAAAAAAAAAAAAAAAATTCATGGACATCACAGTGACATTTACATCAGCTACAGTAATGTCAACTGTGGTTTTCGTAAGTGCTTATGAGGGAGTTAATGACCTGAGTGACAAATGACAGAATTGGTACAACTAGTGACACTGAAGGCTCTGCACAGACACACAGATGCATAAATATCAGGTATGAATCGAGATCTCTGCCCATCATTTGTTCCCACAGTAAGAATCACCATGTTTTCTTCATTTTAAAAGCATCTTCTGCATCTGTTATATCAAACCTGTGCATTGATGGGTAGTGGCAAGCTAACCAGTTCTGTTTTACGACAGCAAATGCTTAAGTGACTTAAATACTGACAAGAGGCAAAGGTGCACATTCAGTGCAAAAGTACAAAAGGAGAAAATAACCCAGGATTGAGGTGAAGACTCAAAGTATTTGTCGCAGAATTTATATGAAATCAAACTGTTTTGGTGGAGTTAAATATAAAACTTTGTTCCTGATATGCTCACCTTTTAAAGTGCCACCTTGTAAATAGCCTACAATGGAGTCTGAGTAAGGTGAGTGTCAAACTGTGACCTCCCTGCTCTCAGCTGGGACTGCAGCAGTAACAGCGCTAGTGAATCAGGCCGGGTTTAAATGAGTATGACAGCTCAGCTAAAGGCGGTCTGCTGAAGCAGCATGAAGCACCACGGCAGGCCCGGTATCGCGGCTGCACGGCATGCAGAGACCAAGTGGGAGAGAGAACGCTTAACAGCAAAAGTAGCAGGAACGAGATAATTAGAAAGAGAGGCAAAAAGTGCTCCTAAATATGCATGTTTGTTATTTTAATGACCGGTGGAAACACTGTGATCCAGAGAGGGGGGACACGGCACCGTCTCCCCATTACTCTGTGTGTGTCAGTGTGTGAGGGACTTCTTTTAAGAAACAGTTATTGAGTCGCAGTTTCTTTTTAACTGAAACACAAATCATCAGTGAGGACGGGAAACATTACTTTGACCAACCTTCGTAAATGATTTTTTGACTTTGCTTCACTGCTGGCTACATGATTTAAGAACCTCTAACATGATTCACACATACTGTATATTTAATGTGTTAGAGGCCATGATACTGCAAAAAATACACAGGGAAACATTTCAATGAAATCACAGTAACGGAAAGTTTTCTTGTGTGTCCATGAACATATGATTTCATATATTATTTCAGGGGATATGCTGTAAAACAAAAGATCAGATCAGATTCCTCTGCAGGGGTTCACAGGCGAGGAGGGTGCATGTGTGTGTAGTTATGTGTGCTGGGTGTGTTCTGCGGTTCAGTTATTCCTGCTGGTGGGAGAGCGGTCAGCTACTGAATGTCAATAAAGCCAGGTGCGATGACCCTGAGTAACAAGGCTTTTGCAGCATGACTCCCAGCTCTGGGTGCAGTTTAGAATGTGCTGCTTAAACTACTCGGGAGAGGTAATTTTTCATGAGGTTCAGTGCAGGCTTCATTAACTGGAAATATGTTTCTGTTGGGGAGTAGTCAAGAACTTCGCAATTCTCTGCACCGCTCTTATTATTGCCTAAGATTCTCATATCCAGCTGTGGGTTTATTATTTTGTTGTTCCTTCTTAAAATTATAAGTCATCTGTGCTCCGTGAGGTGCTTAGTGGCAAACCCTGTGAAAACCTTTCAATCGTGGTGTTAGTCGTACCTGTCCTTGCTGCGGCTGTGCGATGATGATCTGTCCAGGCTGGATGGTTGTGGCTGTTTGTGCGCCGGGTTGCTGGGCCTGTTGTGTGCCCTGCACCTGTACGGCTCCGGGCTGCTGAGCCAGAGTGAAGTAGTACTGCACTGGCTCTGCTGGAGCTACTGACTGACGCATCTCCTCCTGAATATGACACACACAGACACACACACATGCGCATTGAAGTAGGCCTATCAGTCCATTACATCTCCATGAATTATTTTTGCAGGTGTAACGGTAGAGGAGGGCAACTGTGATAAATAACTGATGGGATGTGGCTGGGGAAGAGAAATGTAATCTGCACATGAGATCCATTACAAGCACCATACTGGTCAATACCATGGACCGCAGGTGTGGAGGTATGCTAGGCTGAACATGGTGATATGTTTTAACTCTGATCAACCTGAACAATTTACACAACAAACAGCATCAAGTATCATTTGTGACTCTGCCGTAATATGGACATACTGAAAGTTACACTGTGACACTTATTGATTCATGTATGTAAATGCCCTCGCTGTCCGCCCTGTTCCTGGGTCAGCCACAAAAGTGCAGCGTCAGACTTCGCTGGGGTTCGGTTTCCTCGGCACAGTTCAGCAGGTTAGACGCTTGCTGGCATGAGGGCTTGAACCCAGGTCTAACAATTATCATACAAGCAAATTAACAGTAAACACTGACCTGTATCGTTCTGCTTCATAACCGACTAATGAGCAGGGCTTCATCTTGATGAGGTTTCTCCAGCACCAGGAGCGTAAACACCCCTCTCCCAGCTCCATGACAACACAGCTGAGAGTGTAGGATGTTTACATGCCTGGAGACGGTCTACTTGACAACAAATTTAAATATCTCACTTCTCCATCTGGTATGCACTTGCATACATGACATCCATCTCCTGCTTGAGCAAAACTTCAACGTGATATGCCGTTTTCTGTTAAAAAGCACTCGATTCTATCCTTGCTCCCTGGTAGAGGACATGAATTCTGCTTTTCTGTTACTAAAGGTAAAAACTAGTGTAATTTCTGGGATTGCTGTTGGCTGTCAGAGGCAATAAGATGCTGCAAACATCCGACTGAAAGCCCTCACTGTCCAAACTCCAGCTTCCAGTCAAGGATGTTTACAACACCTCCAGGTTGCCAACAATGGAGAGAGAAAAGATGAGCTCTTTTTCCTGTGCTAGCTTTAATGTGTACAGTATGATCCAGTTAGCGTGTGCCTTCCTACCTGCCGTTTAGGTGGCTTCAGGTCGTCGCGCGGGACAATGTCAATCAGGAAGTCAAACTGGTCGAACTTTGTTATGGCCATGGCAATGTCGTTCCTCTGCAAACATAACAGAGAGGGTTAAGCGATGAGGTCAGACTTTAATTAGCTAATTCAATATATGCAGCAACCTATATATAAACATGCCTCAAGGCCTAAAGTCGACTCTCCCGAAATAACCCCACGAGAGGCTACTGTGGAACTGAAATCAAGTTCTCGGTAGTACTCTAACAGGTATTTGCTTTCATAACTAACCTCAACAAAAGAGAGGATACGTTTAGAGCTGTATCGATAAGTCACTTTTCAAGAGGAAACATGTCAAATATTTGTTTGTTCCAGCTGCTGTGAGGATTTGTTGGTTTTCAGATTAAAGAATGGTGAAAATAATCTTTAGTTGTAGCTCTGAAGGCGTTTCATGAAAGTCGAACAACTTTTTTTCTAACCAAAAGTCACTGACAGCAAATGGAAACACCCTTACACCACGATCATAAACCCGCTGTGCGTGTGTGTGTATGATAGGTGGAAATGAACAGGAATGACGCTTTCCTGCCTGTATGAGCTCCGCCTCTGCTGCTATACCCCTTCCTATATCCACAGCAGTGCGCTGTCTCTGTGGAATTTTCCACAGGATATTGGCTGTCAGGACCCCCCATTGTGGCCCTCCCTGCGCTAGTGGGCTATTTATAGTAGCTTGATTAATATCTGGTAACACCAGGTCACATCTACACTTGTTCTATTGATGAGCGTTGCCATGGTGACCCCAACTGGCGTGCCCTCTTAACAATAGGACTCAGGCTCTGTGCGTGCGTGTACACGTGTGTGTGTGTGTGTGTGTGTGTGTGTGTGCGTGTGTTTCCCTCACTTAGGCACAAGAAAATCACACGTTCGTGACACATACCTAATGCATCATCTGTGGTGTAAAATGTAATTAACATGTAAACCTGTGCAGTGAATGAAGTTTCTATTTAAAGCATGCAGTGCAGAGTTCAAACAATGGAGATTTTCACGCTCAAACAAGGACAAATATAAGTCAAGACACCAAAAAGTGAACACACTTCCAAAGTAGGTCTTCAATTTAAGACTCCTCCACGACTGAGATGAGAGCAATTTTTTTTCCCCAGTCTCTTTTTCTACCTGCGTTGGCATAAACACACACATCCATGGGCTGCTAATCTCTCAGAGGTATGTGAATGGATAAAGTGGACTTAAGGGCTTTCATTTTCTGCTCTACAGTTTTCCCCTCTTGACGTCCAGGTGAGACAAACTCCTGTCTGATTTTTTCCAACTGTTCCCATCAGCCCCCCTCTTTTTTTTTTTTTTACCCCCCTCACATCATTCCAGAGTCCATCTTATTCAACTTTGGGACAGCGGAGCAGGCAAAATGGCACCGGAGGGAAAAGTGGGTCAACGGCACCCGCCTGGCTTTGCTTTCAAAGTCAATGGAGGGAGAAAGAACTAAACAGAGGGATAGTCCTCAAGGGGATGCTGGTATGGGGCCTCTGCTTGCATTTGCACACGGACACAGGCACAACAAACCAAAACGACCGACCAATGATGCAAGTGTGTGGGAGAGGACTTAAAACGAAAACTATCGAAGAAATATAAAGGAGGAAAAAGAGAAAATGTATCTATTACACTGGAGGGTTGGACAATTCCAACAAATACGTTGAAAAGAGTGTGAAGAGAAGTTTCCTCCACTGAAGTGTGATCTAATCGAGGCAAAACATGCGTAAGTATATGAAGGAGTGCAAAAAGTAAGACAAGAAAACATCTCTATGAGTGTGTCTGACCTGTAGTGTGCGTCTCTTGTTGTCCTCGGTGTGGATCCACGCTCTGAGGGTGAGCTCTGTGATGAAGATCTGAGCCGCCTTGGCAAACAGGACCGGAGCCTCTGCGCTGATCATCTGCACGTACGAGATGGAGTTACAGTTGGTTAAATACACCCACAGACTATAAAACATCAGTCCAGCTATACTATGAGTGACTCAGGAGTCATGCTGACGCATTTGTTTAAAAAGACCATTTACGACTACTACTAATAATAATGATAATAATAATAATATGTCCACCTGAAACATTTATCAACCAGAACAATGTTGCTTAGCAGGAGAATATTATTCACCAAAACAAAGCTTTTCTTTTCACTGCAGTTGTACAGCGTTACCTTCAAACCTTTGTTTCTGCTTAACAATTGTGCCTAACTACACCTCTTCAGTTGGAAAATCACTGGTCTGCAGGCCTCTAGTGGAAAATTGCTTCAAACTCCACTTCTTCACATCAAGTGGCACTGAATTCACAAACCATAATTAGTTAATTATAAAGGACAAAAATGTACAGCTTAAATGTACAAGATGGACTACCGCAGCGCTCACATGTCCGCATGCAGTGAAAGCTGCTGTGTCAGGGCCAACAGAAGGGTCTTGTCTTCAGATATGTTAGGGATCTCCTGATCTCTTTACCACTTTAAGCTGCTGCTTAACTAAGGGGATAGCACTCTTGACACGACACATTCAAGTCTCACACACACACGCATGCACACATGTTCCGAGGCGTTCTCCTGAGAGTCTATGAACAGCCCTGGCCGATAATCTGGTGAGGGAAAAATAACCACTCCTCCTTTTGCTTTAACTGTCGAGTTCAACACAGCTGACAGACGTAGGAAAGAAAGGTGGGTTCCTTTTGGATACACAAGCCCCTAAAACTACAGCGTAGCCTCATCTGGGAGGCTGGTACTAGCATCAAGATGTACATTAAGTGCTTTGTCCATTTTTGTTCTACATAAACTACAACCTGAAGCGATGTGGAATATAGTTTAAAAAGTTATCAAGTGGCTGAAATCTCTGCAATGTGCAAACTGAAAGCAGCTACTGCTTTGTACTTCAGGATTTAATGCCAGTGCCTCACAAAGTCATATTAACAGTCGCTTGCTACACAATCAGTTTTGTAATTTCACCTAATGATGCTAGATTATTCCCACACTGCACGCTGTTAATGTGTTTTTTGATGTAAGCCCATTTGATAGAAATAATGGACTTCTTATCAACAGACACTGCTCAAAGTGCAAGAGCTGATAATATTTTTCCATTATAGAAAAAGTCCGACAAGCCGTTCAGGCTCTGAGTGGTATGAGCACATCAGGCCACGAACCGAGTACTTTTAACTCAATACAATAATAAATATTTTATCTAAAAAGTCAGTAAGTAAAATGAAATGTCGTCGGTTCAAAAAAAATAGTTTAAAGACCAGGATCAAACCACACATGGCCCATTTTTTCCTTGATCCCATCTCTCAGTTTCTCAAGGCTTTACCAGTAAACCATAAAGTGAAAATATAATGAGTCAAGAAACTACTAAGAATTCATGAAAAATTTCATGAGCTGTTATTAGAGCTGCAAAAAAAGATTCATGATTAGTGGGAATGTTCATTTTTACTTTTTCACTGAAAAAAATATTAAAATCATGATGATACACTTGTCGGGGTCCCTACTAAACACATTTTTCTTACATCTGGAGAATAAGATCTATCGATACTTACTATAATGCCAATTTAAAACGATGCAGCTTCTGCAATCTGGATATTGCAGATGCAGCTGTTATGGTTTTGGTCAGATAGTGTCTCAGTTTTACGACAGGAATGCTGTGGGGCTCCTTTTACATTCTCCCCCCTAACAATAATAAGTACAGTAATTGTTGCCTGTCCTCTTACCTTGACATCCTCATCCAGCTTCATGATTTTCTTGATTCGGGCAAGAGGTAACTCCTGCACGCGGAAATCCTTCTGAAAATAATGGATGGTCGGCGCATTAGGGAGGTGGAATATAACACAAGAAGTTCTGGTATTTGCATATCTGTATGTGTGAAACTATATCAACCCAATGGATCTGAAGTGTTCATTAGTGTGTGTCATAGCGTACCACAGTGAGGTTCCTGATCTCGTCCATGACACGAGGCCAGAAGGACTGCAGGGTTTGCTGGGCATCGCTGCCCCCGGTTCCAAACGCATCTCCGGACATCCTCTACTGTGCTGCATTAAATAATGACAGGAGAGGAGAGAGGTGGAAGCACAAGGTTAATTATCAGAAAACACAAAGACGTGATGTGATTAGTCAGACACTCAAGACAAGTCATTCGCTAAGGACACAAGACACCAGGACACAGAGTACAGTGTCAGCCCAGGCCAGATCTGCACTGCCCAGAGCTTTTCCAGTGTGTCAGAACCACATATCCCATCATGGTCTATAATTATAATACAGTGAAATCTAAAATAGAGCCCCAACAGGCTTCTATTCTTGTTCATGTGGGATGTTGACATGCCCAAGGACCCACCACCGGACTGGCTGCAAACACCCTGATTATGAATGGCTCTATCACCCCGGCACATAGCGGCAGCTCCTCTGCAAACACAAGCATGTCATGTGCAAGTCAAATAGCGGCTGGTGACCCCACACGCTGAGGACAACGCCAAAGCCACGGTGGAGACACGTGTGTTTGTGTCAGGAAGAAACAAGCTCCTGACAACTATATTCAGCTTTATGATGGCCGCACATTGTGAGCACACAGAGAAAGTTGGAAAATTAAATAAACCAACTGTTACACACACGCACACACACACATGCATGTAGACATAAGAGTCAGTACTTCTACAAGGGGTCTGACGGTTTTAAAGAGGATCCAGCAGGTTACTATGGCATGCCAGGAATCTGCTGGGGGAATATTGGCCTGCCTGTCTGAGCACGCAGAGCTTGGAGTGTCTGGATTGCACTCTTTCACTCTCTCCCTTTTTCTCCCTACCTCAGTGAAAAGATTTGGCAAAAGGGAGGAGAAAAAAAAAGAAACATGGGGGGGGGGGGGCAGAACAAGAGATGAGTGTGTGGAGCTACTCAAGAGAGACGGGGTGTGTGTTTGTGTGTATTGCTGAGGGAGGGGTAGTGCCTTGTCCAGTTCAGCATTAATCCAGTGCTAAGACAAAGTGCCAAAGGCTTTAACAGGGGGAGGTAAAAGAGCGACAGGGCCGCAGTCAGACTGCTGTGCAAACTAGCTATGTGGGTCAAACAAGACAGAAAGAGGGAGACGCAGAGAGAGGGAAAGAAAGAGAGAGACATGACAGAACAAAGAAAAAGAGTGTTAGGAGAAGGAGGAGGGGGGGGGGGGGGGGGGGTCTCCTCTTTATCTTCTCTTTCTTTTCTCCCTCTGGGCCAACAAGCATGAATGGCTCCAGCTCTGGTCCAGCTGACAGGCCAACACAAAACAAAAGACAGCCTCTCACTCCATCACTCCAAATCCAACACTCCATCTAGTGTCTCCGCTGCTACGGCGATGTTGTAGCTGATTGTTTTGACTTTGGGAACCACATCAGCTCTTTTATTTGCATCACTTAAGTGCAGTTGTAAATATTTTACACAGATAAATCACTAATTCAGAATGCGGGCCCTTCACCTGATTGATTTTTGACAGGAAATATTGCTACTCTGGCAGCTGTGGAAGTTACTGAATAATATAGAAGAAGCCCTGCTGCATCCTGTTCTGTCATACAATTTTCGACAGAGAGTAGCCTAAATCAATGAGACAGAATGGCAGCAGGGGTGGAGGGGGGGTGGCTTTATATAAATCAATCAGGCCGCTTGTAGCTATGGCATGCCGGGCTAGTGATTGACCTTGACAATGTCTCCCCTTCTCTGTCTGACGCTCCAGTGTCCAGTTGCATTTCAAGGTTGATTGAAATCCTGCAGTCACTAGAACAATCCCAGCATTCCACGGGGCAGGAATGACTGATGGGAATTGTAGTTTTTCTCCTCTACCCGGTGCGTGAACTGACCTCTGGTGGTGTTTTTTTTTTTTACATGGTCTCTGTCTACTTTGCAGCACCATGACCATGCAAATAGGGTGAACAAAACGAAAGCAATTGTTTTCCCAGCTAAATTGCATTTCAACGCTGCTATCAGCACTTGCTCTTGTGATCGTTTTGAACAAGACAACCTTGTGTATCCGTGCGTGTGTGCATGTGTGTGTGTGCCGCCTTCCAGCCTCTGTGGTTCTTTCCAACTGGTAGATAAGAAACAATAATTAGGCAATTTGCTTGACGGCATTACAGACAACCATCAGGCTAATTACCATGGTAACAACGCGGTGGCCCAGAGGAAACAGAGGAGGATAGTGGAGTTAAAATAGCAAATGATTCAATTGATAAAGACGATGAGTAAATCACACAGGCCACCAAAGCTTCTCCTCCTTCCCCTCACACATATCTCACTTCTCCTGAACTCCTGCGTTTTCTTTTAAAACAGTCAGGGAACGAGCTGTTATTAAATCACACGTACAGCCCCAACCCCCTCTCTCTGACCCCATGACCTTCAATCTAAATACACAGGCACACACTAACCACAGCGGCAGAAGGGGGGGAGGCAAGAGGGGAAGTCAATTTGTGAGAAGAAATGAGAAAGCAAGTGTGGTGAAAGGCGAAGACAGGCTGAAGCGTGAGAGGTGACGAAAAAAAAACAGAGCAACATATGTGTGAGAGAGAGAGGGGGAGAGCAAAGTATCAACATGCCCTTGAGCGTTGCTCCTCCAGCTAGCTAGCGTCTACTACCTACAGTATACCAATATTACCATATTTCCCAAGGCTTTGCATCAATGGAAAGTTTGCGTGGGAGCCCGCTGATGTTTGACTTTGAATATAATGTGCTCTGCTGACTTCTGCAACACCTTCTATGGTCTGAGTCTAGACTAGTCAAACAAACACACGGAGTGGGGCTATCCACTGTGCAAAGAAAATCGATGTTGAAACTCCCCGAAAGCTAATGAATGTCAACGGTATAAAAGTTGTAAAAAAAATGTCCGGAGGTTAATGCAGACAACTAACAAAAGCCTGTGTCGAGATAGCTCATTTTAACTGCAGTGATAAGACATATTTCCTTCTGTATTTCAGGTCTCTAATCTACAGTAAGCTTTGAAGTGCTACTTAAATAGATATCCGTACTAAAGTTCATGCCTTCAAACATACAGTCAGCATTGTAGGTCGCTCTAAATATCAAATGTGGTGAATGAATGCTTTCATGTGAGCTTGTTATTCTAGAGAATACTGTGCATCACTGTTATCAAGAACCCAACACGCTCATCCCTGCTGTGTTGTTCTAAACTGCTGTATGCTATATTAGGGTACATTGTGTTTTTTTGCGCTATGCATCTCTCCTTTCCTCTTCCCTGCGGTTCTGTTGTCCTTCATCAGGTCATCGAGACAGAGAGATGCCGGTGTTGGGTTTCCTACCAGCTCTGCTGTGTGTGTGTGTGTGTGTGTGCGCACACATGCAAGTCTTTGAGGACAAATGTGATGTCTCTGCTTTGTCGACATTGTCCAACACAGCAAGTTGCTCTTCCTCCTTCAGCTGCATCTCTCTTCCTGTCTCCTCTCCAGTACTTCCCATCTCTCTCTGTCACCCGTGGGTGTGTGCGTCCCCCTCTTAGCTCTGTCTTACTTACTTTCACCTGATCTCCCCGTTCAAACTTCTCTGAGAAAGTCAATGCTGCTCCGCTTGCAGCAGCTGAATCAGCGCTAATGTTGTTCTGCCAGCCCCCGTCCTGCATCTCTCCTCTCTCGTTCTCTCCGTCACATCCCTCCCTCCCTTCCTCCCTCTCGCTCTTGCTCGATGGCACGTCACATCAAGTGGCCACTCACAGCAGCATCAGCGGCTCGCTCCGACTCTGACATCACACCACTTTACATGAGCCTTCGATCGCTGTCCAAATAAAACCTGATAGCAGTGCAGGCAGAAGACCGGAAAAAAACAACAAGATAGTATCATTTAGCCCATATATCTAATCATTAGTTCTGTAAGATTAGTGAAAGAGGCCGAGCAGAAAGTTTTCAGCGCCTCGCTCTGCACACACGCATCACTGTAAAAGAGAGCTGAACGAAAGAATGCTCTCTGGTTGAAGTGAAATGTTCTGCAGTTAATTGCGCCCTTAATGACCTGACGGTTGGTGTAAATTGAGCCTTATTTTGCTGAGTGTAGTTGTTAGGTAATGAGGGATGGCAGTTTGGGACAACCTGAAGGCCTATTTGAGGCAGAAGAGTAAACTTTTCCCTGCGGCGTTTCAGTATCACATTGTCGTCATCTCATCCCAGAAGAAGAACTCATCTCATCACAGATCTTTCCCCCGAAGCACGGCTGACATGTCACATTGAAGCAGATGTGCAGCGAGAGGAGCTGACCCACACAGAAATCAAGAGGCATTTACTGTACTAAAACAACGTGGGAATGTGTGTTATAATCTTCAAATGAGAGTGGATTTTTGAACTAAAATAGACCATTTCTTCCCCTCACGCTACGACCTTATTGTAACCTTCCACTTCATGTTAAACACCAGTTAAAACATAAGGCAGTGCAAATAGCAAACACCCACATGGACTGGCCATAGCTATGCTTCAGTATAAATGATGAAAATCAACCAAAAGCAATTTCTTTAATTTTTTGGTGTGTTACCAACTATGAGATGAGTGTTGGTACACTGACATGTCTTCAGCGCAGGGTCAATGTTCAACATGCTGCCATGTGAAACTGCCAATGATGCAGAATGGGGCAGTTAGACAGGAAGGTCACTAAAGGTTAAAGTCTGCTAGGTTTTAACCAGCAGAAAAACAAATGCAAAGTGAATTATCATAAATCAGGATATATGATGGGATCACTGAGACTCTGGTAATGTTTAACATTCAGTGTGTCAGTTACATTTTGATTTACTGTGTGAGAATATAGGTGGTTAAATATATACAAATGCCACACTGACAAACATGATTTTAAATCATGATCATAAATGAACAGTGTGTTTACACACTCTGCACTATAAAACCATTCGCTGTGATGAAGCTAATCACCTAATACCACACAGAAACAAACTGGCATGGTTACAGCGTGCAGGGTAAATGATCTACTCAAGCAAAACATAAAAAAAACAAAAAAAACAAGAAGTTCCCAGTCCAGGAATTACAGATTAACTACTGGGACAAGCATTTTCACAGATGTTGGTGCAAATGTTTTGTGGTTTAAAAAAAATACACACACACACACACACACACACACACACACAAAAAAAACAGCCAGGGTTATAATAACCATCATGCTCGCTGTGACCTGCTGTGCAACATCCCTTTGGAGTGGCCGGACCCGGACTTGCCAACCAAACGGCCCAGCAAAACTTTGCCCTTGGTTCTGCTTCAAGCCAACTCCAGGAAGTGCTAGTCACTGATCTCCCAAGGTCATTCAACAGAGGAGAGAGAGAAACCAGAGAGGGAGGAGGGAGAGAGAGGGAGAGATGAAAGAGAGAAGGGGAGGGAGAGGGGGAGGATAGAAAAGGACAGGTTTTTCAACTTTCACTGCAGCACTTAAATGACCCCAGTGGCTCAGGCTGTGTACTTTCTAAGAAGCTTAATAAAAACATCACACACTGTGCACATTATCTATATTCTGTATCCCCTCTTTCAGTTTCTTTCAGCTTCCTCTCTATCCTGTCATCTCCCTCTACATGTTTCCTTCTCGTTGCTGACAGAGAGACTGCGGGAGCCAATCTCACATTCCTGTGACCTTCATCCAGTGCTAGGCCCAGTCTCTGGCGTCAGTGTAGGCAGGGCTAAAGCTACCTGCATATTGCATGCTGGAACACAGCTGACTCCCCCTGGCTGCCCCCACTGTCTTTAGTGACAGTGTACACATGTAAAAACACAGGGAGGCGGGTGGAGGGGGCAAGGGCAAAAGAGCGAATGCTTGGCGGTAGTAGTCACCTTAGTGATAAGCTGAAAGGCCTAGCTATGCCTGGGCTAAGTGGTTTGCACCTTTCATTTACTTTTTCCTTCCCCCGGTGTGCCTGTGGTACAGTACGGGGCACAAATGATATTCAAATCTCATGCAGACAGCAGCCAACCCTGGGATTTGGCAGCAAGGGCTTCAACTTAAGAGTTATTTTTAGTCTCCCTCTCTCTCAATCTCCCGCACTCTCGCTCTCTCTTTCCCCAACGGGACTTGGTTTTGTCAAAGGCACCAATGGAAACTTTCAATTAGGGAGCAAGGGAGGGGAGAGAAAGGGAGTCAGAGGCAAGTGAGAGAGGAGGCGTCCTCCAAAGATTCCATCAGAAGAGATCAGATCAAACTATTAGCCTCCTCTGCCCCTGAAGCTGACAGGCTGACAGTCTGTCCCATCTGGGCGTCTGGCACTGTTGGGGTGGGGGCCTGGGGGGTCCTGAGGTCACTGCAACCAGCTGCACCTCCACCCCTGGGGACCCCTGACACCAACAGTGACAACAACACAGAGATTCCTCTCAGAGTCCTCACCGTACACAGCATATCTCCTTTCAACATGGATGCCGTCTTTGCCTCTCAGCTCTGCGTCACTGTCTGGCGCTAACGTGTAAACAAGGACGTCCGGAGGAAAAAATCGGGGGACCAGACAAGCACCGGGAGCCATGGCGGCCATAGGACCCCCATGAACACCACCAAGACAGTGAGGCACATCTGAAATTGAGTTTGGCAGCCGTACGCTTGCATGCACTCAATAGAGAGGACTGAGGAAGTGTTGAAGGCTGCATGTTTGGTGGTTCAAAGTCAAAACACAACAAGTGACAGCCAAAGACAGACAGACTTTGCTTTACATTGTTATTTTTTGTGGATAGTAGTATACATAGTTTATAGGTATTTTTACCACAGTCCATTCTGTAAAAAGTAGCAACGCTGTACTGAAGTGACAACTGAAGGACGTGAGACACACACACACACACACACACACAAAACGCACAACTCCAATCTTCCAAGGAGAGTACTATCGGACAGGAAGGGGAGGGGGGGGGGGGCGGCTTGAGGACGGCTGTAAAGGACAGACGCCGTCTCATCACTGCAGAGCGTGATGGAGAGAAAGACATCAGAAAGTGAACAGAGGTGAACGGTTTAATCAAAAACTTCAACACCTAACCAAGTTGACAGCTCTTCTGTGCGTGTGTGTGTGTGTTTTCAGCAGTGAGACTTACCCCTGTGCCCTTCATGGTGAACAGACTGCCCTGTTGGAGCAGAGCAGAATAGAGGGAAACAGATAGCCCTGTTCAAGTCTCCTTGAGAGCAGCGGCGGCAGCAGCGGCGGCAGGAGGAAGAGGCACAGAGGTTGACAGAAAAACTCTCAAGCTCCTTCACTTCCTCCAGTCCCCTGATCGTATCAACAGACAAAAGGCACTCTGGCTCCACTGGACGGCTTTAAAAAGGCTCTCAGCCTGGACACACAGAGAAGAGCAACCCCCCCCCCCACCCCTTCTTCCACCCCTCCCCCCTTCTCTCGTCCACTCTCCCTTTACACATTGCCCCGTCTCCTTCAGCAGCCCCCCAACGTCCTCCTCCAGCTCCTCCTGCCTAAACATACAGCCCCGTCTTTCCTGTTTCTCTTCTGACCAAGTCCCTTCAACTCACTGACCTTCTTTCTTTCTCTGTCTTTTTTTTTCCTCTTCTCACTCTCTCACCCCTCTCCCTCTCTCTAGCCAGTGACCCGTGCGTTTGTCTTTGAGCTGACCCCTGGCCCAACGCAGAGAACAGGACGAGGGGGGAATAGAAACCCAGCACAGCAGCAGGCAACAGCGCAACAGCAGGCAAACAGTACAGCGGCACTCCCGACTCACAGACAAAAATCTCTAGCCTCCTTCCCCTTTAACATTCAAGAGTAATCAATCTAGCATGCTACATGATACTGAAACCCCGCCTCAAACACCGGCTCCCACCTCACTCTGACACTTGCAGCCAATGAGAAGACAAGGTTCTCCCACGCCATAGGACGTTGTACACACCAATCAGCTCTGACACATTCCCCTGCTCCTCCTCTTTCCTCCGCCCAACCCCCTTTTACCGACAGCCAACTTCCTGCTCTAAGTTACCTTGAGCTGCAGGATAGGGGTCAGGGAAAAGAAAAGAGGAAGAGAGAGTAGAGAGGAGAATATGTGGAAAAAGAGCAAATAAAGTTGTGGAAAGCTCTTCAGGGAGTGCGTGAGGGTGTGCTGGTGGCGGCTTGCCTCGGCATTGTTTGTCCTCAGGCGGTCCCCTGCCTCCCCTGCTGCTGGACGGATGAGAAAGGTTCCACGGGCTGCTCTCTGACAACTGCTCTCTGCTTATTTACAATGTCAAACTAAATGTCTCCCTCTGCCCCGCCTCCTCTCTGCCGCTACAGGCTGACAGCGCGGTGATGCAGGCGGCCACGCTGGCCCTCACTGGCTGAAGCAAGTGCCAGAATGGATGCCGCATGTTGCATCCACATGATTTAAAGTACAAAAGCATACTAGGCAGACTCGCTGTCTCATACGTGTGCACAGGTATACATGCACAACCACACACATACACGTTTTGTCCTTGTTTTCTCATTCATCCTTGCTCACAGGCACACACCGCAAACATCCAGCCTCTAAGCAGCCTACTTGTTATAATGAGATTCATTGTACAGTTGATATTATGCTACCAGAGGAGAAAAATAGTCTACATGCATGGTCCTTTATTATTCACTTAGAATATGAATTGGTTGAATTAGAGTTTAATCAACACATTATCATGACTCATTGGAAAATTTATCACAACCACAACATAAACCCTAATTAAGGTGTGAATCAAATTTACACAAAGCCCTAATTACTGCACAGATCATTGTAGAGCCTGAGTACAAAGTGAAGATGAATCAGCTGACTGGAGAGCAGCCACAGAGGAGAGAGGGGGGAAAAAAAGGAGTGCATTTGATTCTCGTCCTATTTGGGGATAAACAAGACTTAAGAGATATGGGTGAAAGTCTGTAAACAAAGACATTGTTGTCTCGACCCCCCCCCCCAAAAAAAAGTACGCTCGCAGCAGCTTCCACAATTAAAACGTCATCAAAAAAAAAAAAAGAAAAAACACGTCAGCAATGTCATACAATGCCCTTCTTGTTAACTCACTGCTGGGTTAATGTGCATACTTTCTACACAGTAACCTTTACTTTAGAAAACCAAAGCAGGGCACTGCACTGCCGCTCAAGTGCACGACTGACGGTGTTGACGGTGGTTAATGCGCCACCGGCTACATCAGCAATTCCACATCCAACATGCAAATTCATTAAGACACTTAGCTTGGCCAATAAAGTGTCCAGAAGTGACAGAAACTGAAAGCGTGACAGTGATGACGTATTGGTCAGAGTAACCTTTAGCTGATAACTCGTGCAAAGGATGACGTTATGACCTGAAGCTTTATGCTGCATGCTACTGCAAATCCCGACTGTAGTGATGAACACAACAAGCTTAAGAGAGAAAAACCTGCCCCATCAATGAAAAATCCAGAGGGGGAGGGGAAACCGGAAGGATGGAGAAGGACAGAGAGGAGAGTTGTTACAGGATGGGAGGGGTGGAACAAGTGGAGAGAGGGCGAGAGAACAAGATAGAGACTCAAGAGAAACAAAGCTAAATGTTCCCTTTTCTATTTTTGTGAGGAGCATGGGGACTAGAGCAGGTACTACAGCCATCCAGTTAATGATTAGAGGGAAGCTGCACAAAGATTAATCTCTCCAGCATGGCTGCCATGCTCGTGCCGTTCACCCTGTCGACGTATTCTGGCTACCCAAAATGCCTCAGTAATGACACCTGGCAAGGTCGCCGTACGAATGAGACCTTCCCATGACCTGCTCTGCCCGTAGCACGGGGACATGTTTGCTCTCACTGATGCTGTTTAGAGATAAACATACACCAGCCAGACTATGGGTTGCATAAACACACAGCGCCCGCAGGGGAGCCAGGCAAAACCATGAGTTCACCCACAAACATGCAAAAACACATGCACCTGCATGAGTAAAGGGTTGGCTGACTGATTTGCACGTTACTCAGATCAAGATCCCCAGAGTATGACAAACCATTCAGTCACTTTAAAGACAATCTCACCGTTAGATTAAACATGACAAAACAGGGAAAGAAGAAAAGAACATTATCATATGTTGATAAAATAAACTAAGCTGCATGAAATGCTGCAAGACTGTGAACTGCACACAGTATGTCTCCACTGTTAACACTGACAATACCATATTTATTTTCTATACATACAGCAATATAAAAAATAAGTGAATATCTGAGTTTCTGATGTATTTCTCTCCATCATGTTTTAAGTTAGGATACTGTGGCTGCTTGAAGCTATTGTTTCATTATTTAAGCATTTGTACATTAAGTTTGCTTACACAGAGCTAAGTAGGACAAACAAAGAGACGCTTAATATTTACATATTAATAGCACGATGCATTTAAACTGGGAGTAACTGTTAGGGCAACTTTGCTCTTTAACACGTTAGCCTTTAATGCGATGTTGCACTTTAAATAGGTCGCTACAGTATACATTATAAGCCTGTTAGGACGAACAAAGCGGCTAGCAAGAGACAGAGAAACCAACGCCACATCGCAAAGTAGCAGATGGAAGTATTTAATGATACGTGAGCCTAATGTTGCTAAAATAAACTAGCATATTAAAATGCAAACTAGCGCTGGGCTGTGACATGTCGGCTATTAAACACCTTAAACACGTATAGTTAGTACTAGCGGCTAACCTTACGGTGGTCACTGTTGACCACGACTCCGTGCTAACGTTAGTGAAGTTAATGTTAGCTTGTGGGAGATACACTCTGGTGACTGATATACGGGACAGGTGACCATCCGCAGTGTGTGTGTAATTTTAATCACCACTGGACAACGAGTCCTGCCATCAAATGAAACTTTGCAAAGCTTTCCAAAGCTAGGAAGAAGCAGTCTAACCAATAAAGACAACGTTTGGATCTGTCCTTCAGACCAATCAAACCTCGGACTAGATTCCACCAATCAAGGTTTTTAGGGCTAAGCTCGTTCTGCAACTGACGCCATTCGGGTTCCAGCATAAATGGCCAGTCCGTCTGACAAGCAGTCAGAGCAGAGCCAACATGGTGGACACAAAATATCAGTTTCCTGACCGCCCGTGATCCCTTCAGCGGGCCACCAATAAGCGCCTCTGAGAGCGGGGAGGGAAATGGCGCCTATGTTCATCTTCCAAAACAATCGTCTATTGGTCAAGAACAGCAAATGAGAAGAAGCGAAGTAATTGCGCCTCTTCCACCCAACATGGACTCATTCCTTATACACGTTCAACACACAAACACATTTTAATTTCTTACTCACTTTGTTTTACGGGTTCGAAGTGAAGTCCGGCTCAGCGTATTATTTATTTTATTTAGCTAGCAAGGGGAAACAAGATGGCTGCTGTTCGAACCGGAAACACTTGAATGCATGAACGCGATGACGTCGTACTTACGTCCGCTGAACAACGGCGTTAATTTCCAACAGGGTTTCATTAAATAAGCTAATATAACTAATATTATGGGCTTTATGAACAATGTATTAACTTCACAGTATTAATATACATAAACATACGTGAACTGGTTAAAACTTCTATCCTTCCAGTTTTAATACAGCAGTTAATGGGAGCCATTTGAGCAATATGACCCCTTAACAGTGATACAGAAAAATCTATAAATGCTGCTGCTGCTATAATATAACAATATTAACAGGTAGGACCAACGTGACAGATTTAATACCGATATTTTATAGAGGTTTTCATTTAACTTTTACAATTTCAGCACATTATGCACAAATACCTGCAGTAAATAGTCTAAAATGTTTAATTAAATGTGCTACACAGTTAATGATTTGCTATTCTTGCTTCTAGTGATGACAGTAACATGAAGAATTGAAAGACATGGCAGTAGACAAATGTTTTAATCTTTACGTAAACGTTCAGACTGAAGGAAACACCTCAAGAACAAAGAACAGGGAAAAATTAAATGTAAAACCAAATAATAACCAAATAATATTCCATTTATTGTATGAATATGTATGGACTTTTTATTTAAACCTCAATTTAATTTATGGAAATCTGACAATTATTTCCTTGACACAAGTTCCAGGAGGGTGGAGGTAATTTTGTCCAGGTTCCTGGAGTACCGGATACTCCTGTCCATGCTGGGTCCTCGTTCCATGTGGAGAGGAGGAGCAGAAGAACGGGAGCCAGCAAACTCCTCAGGAGCAGGTCGGTAGTCGTGAGTATGCATGGGTTCTTGAAACCTTTCAGGATAACGTGCTGGCTTATCTGGATGGGTAGCATGTGGAGTAAGAGACATTTTGGGTCTGACAACCTCTGAAAGAAAAAAACAACAGGAAAAGAACTTTTGTTGACAACTCTGACTGAGGTGAGTGTGAACTGACCGTAGTCTGGTATGCTGTGTATAGAAGGTCATATATTATATAAATATATTACATAATTTACCTTCATAACGGCTTCTGTTTGAGTTTGGGTATCTGGGTTCCCCGCGTACAGGATCATGATATCCTTGGAGCCGCTCGTTAGGTACGTGCTCGGGCTGCTTCCAGCTTCTTCCTCTCTGATTGTCTTGAAAGTAGAAGTCTTCTGGTCGTCTCAGGTCTGAATCTGCTTTGGGGATTGCCTCATACGGTCTTGGAGACGGCCCTGGATCCGGCTTTGAGTTGCTGTAGTCTTTGGAGATGACTGCTCGAGAGTGGCTGTTTTGCTACAACCACAAAAGCACATGGTTCTTTAACTCATTTGACGTACAGAATTACACATATTCCATTAGAAAAAACATCCTTTACAGGGTGAAACATACCGCAGCTTTCTCTGCTTTCATGGCCTTAAATTCTTTCAGCAGCTCGCAAAGTTTGTTCTTCAGGAAGTTAGCCTCTTCTGCATTTTCAATTTCGATGTTTTTCTAGTAGGGAAAAAGACATAATTGAGAGTCTCCCTTCAATTAATGGGTAAATAAATAGTATATCACTGTTACATTCATGGCAATTACAGATTCATGATCTTACCAGCATATCAAAGACACCCGTTGACTCAGAGCCTTCTTTTTGGTAGCTTTCAGTATGTAGTGTGCCCTGAAAAAACAACAACAAGTTTGGCAAAACTACAACAGTTATAAAAAATATTTGTAGGTTACTAGTTAATGACAAACCTGTGGTTCTGTGTAGCGGTCAGGATGTTGTATTCCATGGATTTCAGGTCTCAGCGGTGCACTAACTGGTCTCGGATGACTGCCAAACTTTGGATTTGGAGGTCCATACTCATCATTGAACCTTAAAGTAGAAACATACAAACATACAAAAAAAATATGAAAACACAAATCATTCAGACATTTTCACTAGGTTGATACCTTCCACACTGTTTTACAGAGCAATCTTAATCTGTTATATATGATCACTCACATCTCTTTTGTCGTTTCCACCTCCTCTGCAGTGGCGTCAGAGAAGCGACTCTTTCTTTTTCTTTTACCCTGTCCCTCATCGTTGGCCCCTTTCAGGAAGCGCCTGAATGGCTCTGGGATGTCAGGAATGGCCCTGGTAACTTCAACTTGTCTCTGAGAGTCTCTGCTCAGCCCAGAGCTGGCAACGTCTTGCTGTGGTTCTCTCATTTCATGGCAATAATCTCTGATTGTATTAAATAAATGGTCACGCGGCTGGTCACTCTTCATAGGTGTGGGAAAACTCCTCCTCTTGGCCTCTGGTTCACTTGATCCCTGTCTACCTGCTCTAGTCATACCGTCATGTGGACCAGATTCTCTGTCCAGAGACCACTGATGGTTATCACCTTCACCACCGTACACCGGCTGCGAGGACTGATATTCTGCAGAATGACCTTGGCCACGTCTAACCTCCTCAGAGTAGAACTCCTTCAGCAGGTCTCTTTCTGGGTTGGCCTTTCTGTGAGGAGGAGCCTGTTCTGGGTAATACTCTGCATGCTGAGCCTGGCCACGGGGCATATCTGCCCTTGAATCATACCTGGAAACACTGCTGGACTGAAGTACGTCTCTTTTTTGTGGATCTTCTACATATTCCTCTTCATACTTCCTACGATAATCAGGGTCCATATAGTCTCGTCTGTACATATCACTTTCCCTGAAATCTTTCCTTCCCTGCTCCTCGTCCATGTGGTCACGGCTGAGCGTGTCCTCCCCGTGCATCTGTCTGTCTCGGTTCAACATGTAAGGGTCTTCTGGGTTAAATGGTGGTTTATTTGTGTTCCCTGGGGGTAGCCTTCCTTGGTGAGAGAATTCATCCTGATAGTCCATGAGTGGCGGTAGGTGAGACGGCACACCTCTTTGGTTCAGACTGTGTGGGATACTTCGATTTTGCTTCTGCCATGGGGGAACTATGGAATGAGAGTTAACATATAATTTAAGTTAAAAAAATAAATAATAATAGTGCACAAACATTTTCTATAAATAGTTCATTTGCAGCTGCAGTGGCCCTCAACCATGTGCTGCGTGCAGTGACTCATAAACTGTGTAAAAGTCAAAATTAGGCCCTCAAGTATTCTTCCGATTTACAGCAGAGGTCATGTCATCGTTTGTTGAGAAAAATATTACATATAATATTGCTTGATGAGCAGTTTTTTAAACTAAGTGACGTAGGTCACATTGAAGTGTTAAATGCTTGTCACATTTTTAAAAAAGAACTCCCAGATACCTAAGTCAATGTACAATGAACATTTTGAGTTTATTAACTCCAAAATCAGTCTCGGTGCTAGTGTCAAAATATTTCTAAAAGTTTTGGAGGGATTCTCAAAAATTAGGTAAAAATTACAATTGAATGATGTATTGTTAGCGATATCCATCTTAAAACACGTGTTGACATGTTGAGGAACGCAATAAACATTCTTTGTGAAGTGAAACTTGTTTCTAGTCATTAATCACTACTCAGACAAGTTAGTGAGGAAACTAACCTCACCAATATCTCATACACTATCTATTACACACACTTTAGAGTTTGGATTTACCTTTTGTTGTGTTTAATTTGCCCTCCATTCCTTTTTTCATCACCTGAAGCACAAAAAACAATTTATATGTTACTGTTAAATTTGTTTTGTTATGATTTTAAAAGTACATGTTTAATGGATGTCTGTATGTCTCACCACTGGACTTCCTCGTCCATCCTGTCTCTCTATGATCTCTGCTCTAGCTCGTATGATCTTCCCTCCCTGGGTTATTATGGACTGTTTATCCCAGGTCACCAAGTCTGGACGTTTAAGTTCCTACATGCGCAAAAAGATAAAACATTCTCACTTTGTTTTGTTTTCTAAATTAAGAAGCAAACCACACATTCAAAAAGTTCCATTAGAGTTTTCTGGATTACCACATATTTCTGCCGGTGTTTACGTCCAATCACATGACGGACCGTTTCTGCCAGGTTTGCGGTCTGATGACAGAGCCTACATGCATATCTGGGGCCTCCTTGTGGGTCATTACAAGGCACTTCATCCAGATAGCTCAAACCTATGAAATAAAAGCAGAAAAAAAGTTAAATAGGAATCAAAATTAACATGGAAAAAAATGTTGAAAGGGTTGAAAGTTATTCACCAATGATGGGCTCATCAAGTTTCATGTAATCCAGATATTGTATAATGTCCTCAAATACCGGTACGGTATGTTGCCGGACAGTATGCCCTGAGAAATACAAACATTGGTAGTTAGCAAAAGAAAACATTCCAACAGTGGAAAAGTATTGTACAGTGCATGGTCTAACTTAAGTGTAAAATACATTTCCTATGTTTGCAAAATGGTCTGTCTCAATACGCGCTTGATGTCACAGCCGTCTCCCTCAAGTCTCGATAAGGAATGATCCCACACTCCATGCATATGACAGGCCAAGTGTAAGGGACTGTTTTACTGCAGCTGCAGCCAAAGTGGGGTTGAATCCTTCAGTTCAGTTACGATGAGTAGTCATACATGTTCCTATGTACGATTTCCAGCATTTGACCTTTGAACACCCAGTGCTCAAATTCTCTGAGAAACAAACACCGGGTGCAATCTTCTGTATCTCGTGATTCTTTGGTGATGCTGTGCAAATATCCTCAAACTCTTGACCAAGATGACTTCACTAGGCCAACAAAGCAATGCTCTGTGAGGAATTATGGCCTTTCTCTCCTGTGACATCCATCTCACGACAAAGCAGCTAAACGCTGATATTACCACATTATTAACAGTAGAGGAGAAGTGATTTTTCTTACCATCCAAAAAGAAAAAAAAAAACAAAATCCAAAACAGTCACGAAACATTTCCGTTCACCTCAAGTATGAGCACGCCAGAGCCCTTTGCTCAGTTTAAACAAACAGAGGCCCATATCGTTCTGTATTGGAGCATACACCACATTCTTCAACAGGTAAAACTGCATCATGTTTCCCCAGGCTGCATGTTAGCAAATGTGCACAGGCAACGCTTGGAAACATTACTGTGGCTGTTTCTTTTATACATCCAAATTACATAAACTTAACAGAAAGTTGCATCAGTCAAACAGCATATTTCATGTGCAAGCTTGCACAACACGTGCTTCCATTTTGTATGCGAACTGTGTGCTATTTTTGAGTTTTGGTGCAAGCACCCGAAGCATATTTGTAGCTGCCACATTTGGCTACACCAAGTTTTGTGGCAGCCTCGTAGGAACGGGTGGACCTCTGCCACCCATATGAATAATAGGTGAATAAAGATGACTGTCCGTGATGACGGCAGCTAAATTGTCCACAAACTCTCCCTGTACAGACAGTGAAACTCTTTTTTTTAAAAGAGACTGCACCACTAAAAACTAAGGCTCTTCTCATTGCCAGACAGTTTTGCCCACAGACACCAAACTGACAAAACAGGCTACACATCAGAAGAGCTCACAGCTTGGTGAGCCTGGCTCATCTGCAATCCAAGTCTGTGATGCCATCACGAATGAATCTGAGGCTGGATCCAGTCCAGGTGGTAGTTCTAATCGTTCTGCTGCTGGTAAATGCGTGAGCCCAAAATGGATGTCATTTTGTAGTACACAATAAGCGACTGATCACTAAACAAGATGTTTCTCATGCAACTAATGAAGTTAACGTTACGCACAATTTCCACATAGAAGCCCAGTGCACATTATGGGATTACTGTAGAAGACCCTGAACTAACCGATTCTGTGCAGCCCAAAGAAGGAAAGGAGAAAAAACGCAGCCCATCCATCAGTCATTGAGTTTTTGACCTTTGTCCTACAGACACTTTCCCCAGTGTAATTCAACTACCAAAAGCAATCATCCCATTCTCCAAGATGAGGTGCACAGTGGAATGCCCGTCCTCCGCCGTTAACAAGATAAAAAACATCACAGGCCGTCCATGTTGACATTTGAACTGACAATCAGCTCGGCTAGCTTGGCCAGTTTCAGTGCTTAGAAAGATGTGCCAGTTCTGGCACTTCATTTATTACGAGACATGCATCGGTTTGGCAATCAGACGTGCTGAGTTTATACAGCTGTTGGCTCTCTGGGACACCCTTCTCTCTGCAAACTCACTGTGCTCACTGAATAACTGTCCAGCGTACATTATATGGCGTGCATGTGGACAAGGGGGCATTACACTTTTGGTTGTGTGATTTCTCATTCCAAGCCCGCTGGCAGTAATCTGCTGCTATAACAGCCTCCGCTCTCCAGGGAAGGCCCTCTGAATATGGCTATAGAGATTTTCTCCAGTTTGGCCGCAAGAGTATTAGAGATGCCAGGCGCTGATGTTGGGCGATAAGGCCTGGCTTGTCCGCCATTCTCGTTCATCTCAAAGGTGCTGAGTGGGGTGAGGTCAGGGCTCTGTGCAGGCAAGTCAAGATTCCCCTTAATTGGAACAAAGGGGCCTAAGCCAGTTATTTGTTTGAGTTCATAATCATTCCTACAGGATCACAGCAACTGATCTAGATTTGATCTAGACTGAAACTGCTGTCCATTAAAACCAGGCAACCGATTAGAGTGACCTCTGTTACCTTTTTGTGTGTGGACTGAATTACCTGCCAGAATAGACTGCAAATATACTCAAGGCCAGAGGAGAATAAAATGACAAGGCTAAAGATGACGTCTACTTACCCGCAGCGACAAGGACATCCTCTTTCTGCCAGGAATGAAAGGAGAGCAATAAAAAATTAAGTCAATCAGTGCTGGGATCACCACTGCTACAAACAGAGAAAGAGTTATATCATGGAAACATTTTGAACACATAACGGTTAACCAAAGCCACAGCTCACTTGAGGTGCAGTAAAGGTGCATTATCCTCACTCCTTTTCTTATTGTGTTATATTTTGCTCATAGTGAGTGCATAGGGAAATAAATAACTGCATATATTAAGCTGCCTTCCAGGAAGGTTATATAAACTGTTAAAGACTAGATGGTAGATGGACTATAAAGCTTTCTTTGACACGGCCAAGATGCCTGAAAGACATGCCATGTGACCAAAGCAACTTTCACTTGTATGCATTAGTACAATGGTCGTGGCTGACCACGCCACCACACACCAGTACTGTAGCTAAACACATCCAACGTAGACGCTGACAAAGGACTGAAGCTGCTGCTGCTGCTACACAGCATGAACAAGGTGTTAGCATCTGTAATGCTCAATTATCAAAGTATTGTCCATGCTTGCGTATTTTGTATTCCAGGCCCGTCTCAGTGTGCAAGCACTGAGTGTGAAGTCAATCCCACCCACCAACAGATGAATGTCCAGGGTCTCTTTTGTGATTGGCTCCCTCGCACAATGTGAAGTCGCCATATGCAAGAACATTATGTCAGTGACTCCTGATTCCTTTACTTTGAAGTGCTGCAAGGTTGAGCTGGAAATTTTCCAAAAGGAGCTGGAAAACATTTCTGGCCAGGCACAAAAATTTGTCAGTAAATGTTTCAATTCAAATGTGAGACAGAGGTTCAAGGACAAGTGCAATACAAGTATAAACTTTGAATATAAACAACTCAAAGGTCCTGCTAAAAAAAGCAAGATAATGTCTCATGAAATATTGTTGCGCATAATGACTCTGGACTCCACTGGAGATTGTTATCAAGCTTAATCATTCTAAAATTCTTGTGAAAGTATCCAGGATTTTTGGTTGCCGTTGTACGAAACCATCAACAGCAATTCCAGCCGTGCAGTGTGAGAAAGAACCACAGCTATAAGCCGTGTTATTGTAGCCTTCAGCCACAAAACTTGACTGATGAGAAGCAAGAAAAAGTTCAGCTGTCGGAGATGTCCTCCAGAAAACAAATGGCTACTTCAGAATTCTGTAAATCTAAAATACGAAACCTGCTTGGAAACTTCTTGCAAACAAGTCGTTTCCATCACAATCTTCCACATGTGACGATTTGGGGCAATGAGGCAAACGTAGATCAATTTGCATAGGTCAGTCTGACCTACATGTGTTAACATGTTGTCTTCTCGGGTGCCGTAATTAGTGCAAGGAGATCTCTTCAAAGAGACAGTGATCCTCCAAAAATGACCAGAGCGTAGTCTTCATGATGGTCAAAGACAAGTGTTGGTGAGCATTCGTTTTCCCTGGTTGCTTGTTGGAAAGAAGTGACTGAACACAGTTACTCAGTCATGGTAGCCAAGATACAAAATGTAAGCACATTTAAGGAAAATGCTGACGTGCACCAGTATTTCTGCTTCAAGTCCGATACAGAAAAGAACTCCTTGCTTGTTGTCATCACTGATCTGGTACTTACTGTACAGCACCTGTTTATACCGAGATGTATGAGGTTTTGCTGACAGGAGGTTGCAGCTTATAAGCAGGCAATATATCATAAATAAAAACACACAAAAAAGTCCCCAGATGTTGATGCCGAGCTCGGAAAGATAGTGAAATATCACTTTTGGATGCTCCTCGTTTCCTGCCACGAGTTTAGTCTGAACCTGCAGAAGACACGTGACTGAATAAAACAAAAACAAAAGAGCAAATCATAAAAAAACACTTATCACATAAAAAGCTGCTCACTGACCAGTAACTTAGAAATCCATTACTATGTCTTCTAGCTACATCAACACAACTTTCACTGCATATCTATCTGCACCAGTGAGGGTGCTGTGTACCTTCATATGTCCTGGTGTAGTCAGGTGTATCTTGTACAAGGTCTCACCCCTTATGGATTTCTCACAGACCTGGATCAAAAGAGATACCATCAATCAGTATCACAGCTAAGTATGGCGGCATGATGCTGCCAGCTCACTGATATGAATGGGATGGATACAATATTGATACACCCTTAGTGTAACGCAGTACTAATACACAACTACAGCAACAACACAGGATCACACACACACACTTAGTTGTGTGAGAGTCACGCTGCATTTCTGTCTTGAACCTGGCACCGTTAAGTGCATGTGAGCTATCTTACCGTGCATTCAATAAATTCAGCCTCTTCGTCGTATGGTGTTTCGAAATTATCCATCGTTGGTTGTTTTGGTTGGTGTTGCTAGAAACTGCTAGTAGCCTAGCCTAGCTTAGCTTAGCTTAGCAACCGTTTAACGAGCTAGCAAACGCGACCAGGCTCGTAAACGTAACGCGTCAGTGCGACCGTTAACAATGGCGGCGCCTCTGTAGACTTAGCTCTTAGCTTGCAGTTCATACAGTGACTTATAGTGTTGTGTAGTTTTCAGCTAGCTACTCGTGTTTAGCTACACTGGACGACCCAATCGATGATAGCCACTTCCGGTGTGTTTGTACAGTTCACCACAGGTCACACACACACGAGCGGGGTCACCTTAGTACTGTGCCATCACCGCAAAAGAACAGTCAGGGTATCCAAAACGAGCGTACCCTGACATAAACGGAGCTGTTGATGGACGTTTGCGCCCCCTGCTGGTCAGAGTTAATGTCTCTCTCTCTCTCTCTCTCTCTCTCTCTCTCACACACACACACACACACACACACACACACACACACAGCAGACATGATGGTTTGTCCTTTTTCTGTTTATTTGGTTCTAAGAAGTAATTCGCTTCATATATACAAAAAACAAACAGCTTAAGTCTGGCTTTGGAAACTGGGAACTGTGTGAGGCATCTGCACAGCATTCAGTAGACTCAGGAGTAAATCTATGGAGCGGCGTGATACAGTAAACAGGACAACAAACTCCTTCTTCATCATTATTTCAGTACAGTGGAGCTCTGAGTGACTATGAAGGCATCAATGCACAAAGATACCTCAATAATTAGTCTGAATGACCACTTCGTAAGCGATGTTGACATGGATAGAAAGCATGAACAGGTAACTCATATTTACATGCAAACTTGGAAATATACACTGAGCAATGATTTCCACACCTCTCTCACCAAGAGGCCTTACATAAATGATAATAACATATTTCGATTTGCCTTCTCGGACATGGCTTACTACTCAGCTTCAGAGTATGGTTTCCTAAAGTTCTCTTCAGACACTGCATGAAAACAATGACCTACAAACAGTAAAATAAAGTTATGACAGCAATCTAAAATACAGGAACTTATCGTGAATGACACTAAGGGGATATACTCTGGTGCATTATCTTAAGTCACTATAAATACAAAAATATCACACCAGCATCACCCATACTGCTTTAAAGCTGTAAAAGTTAGATGGGCAGGGGGGCCAAAGCAGGAGAGGCCTGTGTTTGTCGATTATAAATCTTAATTTACAATGTGGTGACAACACACAGCACAATGAGATGAGCTCACAGACGAGAAAAGAAGACGTTTCTGTTAATAAAAGCCGTGTGCATAAATAATCTGTTGAAGATCGAGTGAGAACCACGGGTCACCATACAGGGCGGGATACAGACACACTGCTCCCAAAATCAAGAGGATTATGACAATGTCACTGATCAATTATTTAGGAGTCATGATGAGATGTTTCAGTGGCGGGGAGTCAATTTGAAGAGTTGTAGAGTCCTCCTGGAAGATTGTTCAGACGTGAGCGCAGCTCCTTCCTGACCTGGGTCACCCTCGCCAGTTTGCGTTTGTATTCCTGCAAAAGTCCACAGCAGAAAAAAAAATCCATCAGAGCTCAAAGATCTTCTAGGCTTGAGTGTCAACACAAATATTTTGGTAACACAACTTGTAAACAAGTCAAAATTAAGTCAGTGATTGACATGTAAATAGAAATAAAGGCAACAAATGTAGGTACGGTTACGTCACTAACATGACTTTGTATTGTTGCAGAATGTGGTGTTAGTTAAAGGTCTAATATTTGTATTTCTGGCCACATACTTCCATCAAACATGTCTCATCTGAAAACACAACACCACATATATGAAATGTTGTGTGAGCATGTTAAATGCATTTTTTTTGTCTGTCAAGCTTGCAGTACATTTACTGCTGTACTCTCAAAGCACTAAATGTATCTTTTGCCTAAGGTTCATGACTAACTTGCTACACTAACTTGTTTACTTTTACTAAAATATCACCAAAATAAAAACTGCTTTGCACCTCTAATCAATTTTAAGGCCATACTAAGCAAAGAGGGTTCAATTATTTGGGTGAATTTGCTCTTAAAGATAGCCAACACAACTTCAGGCAAGTTTTGATATTATAGCCTAGAATCCCATTAGACTATATGAAATGTTAACAGAAATAACTGCTGTGACATATAGCTGAAGGCCTGCTAGCAAAGAGTTTAGTATAATTCATGTGTATGTGCTGAGTTTGACTTCTTCAAGATAGAGGAACATGAAGTGTAACTCAAACGTTAAATCTTTGCTGCACTCATGTGCTTATTGTATGTCTGCCAAACATCTGATGCAGTGCGTTGTGCAACAAGAACACATTTGCTCACGCTGCAGAAGGCTTCAGTGGATTCTAATCACATCCTGTCGTCAATACTAAGAATTACATTGACTTGCAAAATAATCCTGCTCTATACTAAGACTGCTGTTATGGTTTGATCTGTAATAACATGAGCTTTCCTCTACAGCTTCTACTGGACTGAGCTTAATTTAAATGAGTGTGTAGCATGTAGAGTGTAGAATGTCAGTACTATTGAAAAAAAAATGTACTACTGTCATTATAGACCACCCTTGTAAATAGAAACTTTGTAAAATGCATGTACCACCAGGAGCTGTAAGTTACAGCAAAATAAAAGCACTCACAAAATCAGTTTTATTTTTTATTTTCATTTTTTTTTATTACAAAAGACTGAGTGAAGATACAAATATGAAAAACCTTATCCTCTTGTTGTCCTGTGGATAAAGACTGGACAGTTAGTTTTTCAAGAAGTATTTTAGTCGATACTTACCTTGTGGGAAGAAAAGTGCACATTGAGTTAAGACTGAACAGAGTTAAATGACAAAGAATAAGAGTACTACCTTTCCCCATTAACAAGGGAAAACTTTTCTCTGTTACGCCAGCAGGCCTGACAATCTACAGTCTAAAAATCTACAGTTTGATTCAGCAACATGCTGAAATACATGAAAAGAAATGTTACTTTAAAGGGTTGACAGACAAGAAGTGTGTGAGCACACAGCTAGACCGACAGCAGACAGATGAACACAGAGAATCAATAATGATGACACAAACGTCAGGCAGATGCAGAAAAACACTCAGTAACGTAAAAGGGAAAAAAAAGTGATTTACGCACTTCGAGTTTCTGCTCGTTCTGGACGAGGCCGTCCTTCTGGCTTTGCAGGAAGACCGTTAGTGTGCGCGTGAGCTGCCTCCTATCGTCAATCTCTGCCGCCAAGCGGCCACTGTAGTCTGCTAGCAGCATGCAGGCCTCCTCCACCAGCCTGGAAAGCCGCTCCCCTGATTCTTTATCTAAAGCACAGAAAGCAAACAGAAAGCAGGGCACAGCGCTTAAACATAACCAGAACAGACGGTTCAACTGTGGGTCACTCATTTATCCATCAATAATGCACAATGTACATAGCTAACAGTGTAATCATCAGTAAACCAAACATCGTTTCCTGTGGTGGATGGAGACATTTCAGACCTTTATATCTGTGTAGTTTCGGTGTGCTGCTCAAGGGCACTTCCTTTTGTTGAAGCGAACATGTTGCCTTTTAATGTAAAGTGCATCAAAGTGGTTAGATGACTAGTAAAATCATCCACTGAGCAGTCAACTCTGATGTACGTATGTGTATATGCATGTGTGTGTTTGGAGTATCTTTTCATGAAACTATTGTTATCACACTATTGTTAGCAAAAAAACAAATACTTATTTTATGATTCACTTATTTATTCTAAGTATAATTGTTTAGTTTGTTTGTCCTGCAGGATTAAGGTGCGTCAGGTTGGGCATGTAAATGCAAGAAATGACTGCTTACTTAATAGTCAAATTTTCTCCGAAATGAATAGCTCGCCCTTCTCCTCATTCACAATATTTACACGGCGGCCATTTTCCTCTGACACAGCGGTACGACAGCTGTGTACCGCTGTTGAGCTTCCCACCTTGAGTGTGATGTCAGAGGAAAATGTCAGCTGCGTGAACACGTTGAATGAAGACAATAAACACAAGTGCTAATGAGCTGTGGAACAGACCTGCGTTTATACGTACAGTATACAGCAGTGTGCTGTGGCCTGCCTCCTACCTGTGATCCTGTGAAGCAGTGACGTGTCTTGCACCTCAGCAGGAAGGGACGAGATACGCTGACGCAGCACTGAGTCGCCAGAGGCTGCATTTTCCAGCTCCTGCAGAGCTCGGATTAATTCTGCTGTCTGAGGTGCAGGGAGGATGATAAGAAGGGAAGGGGAGGGGAGGGAGATGAGAGTAGCAAAGGCAGGAGAGAGGTGAAGGAAACGGGTATGGTAAATGAGAAGTTAACATAAGTATGAGCTATCTGATTAGGAGCACCATTTCATTAACACCCTGTATTTCGAGATACCTGTGGGGGCTCGGCTGGGGAGCTCTGCGAAGCAAAGTCCTCATCATCTGGTTGGATCTCCTCATAGGACCTCTTCTTAGCCTTTTTTTCTCCATCTGGGATTTGAAAATGTCACACACAGAAATACTGTTTTGTAGCTGTAGACATGCACATTTTATTTAATAACCTACACCACAACTTTGCAGCTTCACTCACTGTTCTGCCATAAAGCTGATCAGCTATGGGGTATGTCTGTATGTAAGTGAAGCGACCTGCGACAGAAAAGTTGAGCTGGATCCAACTTTTGGAGGCTCCGATCGGGCAAACTCTGCATAGTCAGGCTTAAATGTCACTGAAACTGAAGCTATTCAGGTGGATTTCATGGACTAAACTCTGATACTCTAAATGTTGTGTTCTGGCTTTGTTTATTTCATGTACCCTTCTAAATCTGTGTATGACTCGCAATTTACGCTACTAAATAGGACTCAAATCAAAGGAGTTTCCTTTGGTTTGAGTCCGATGGTCTGAGAGGGTTAAGAGAGAAGTGGAGAGCGAGCTTTGGTTGAGCGACTTGGGCAGTGAATGAAAGTGAGAGTGTGCCCACATAGAAAAAGACGGTTAATCAGCAAAATAAAAAGCTATTTCCTGATTGTTTCACAACAGTGAGTGTTTACTGACAAACTACTTTAATTTGGGAAAAGACAGGGAAAAAGAACGAGGTATAGATTGTCCGCTAGTTAATCAATCATGAACGGCATTGTTCTGATTGTTGATCTGTTTCTAAAAACTTTGGAACTTTAGATAATATCTAAAGCCTAAATAACAGAAATCTAAATGTTTTAAACATGTGGTACCAAAAAAGTATCAAAGTTTCGATAATTTTGACAACCCCAAACAGTCACATTCGCCTACTGTTGTAAAGAGAAACTAAGTTGCAGGTACAGGTCAGCGTTTTGTGAACTCACATAGGACTTGTGAGAGCTGATCCAGCAGGTTGTTCTCGTACACAGCTCTCTCCTGCCAGATGGACAAAACTCGACCCAACTGTTTCTTACAGCCATCCTCGCCGTCTCTGGAGAGGGAAACACAAGACACAACAGGCACATATGCTTTAAACAGCTTAGTGAAATTCAGCTGATGTCAACATATATCAGTATATTAAAAGACAAACAATAAATGAACACTAAGGGTAACTCAAAAATGCATTTACAGAACTGTAGACTTACTAATGATTTGTAATATAAAGCCTGACCTGTATACATGTTTGAATGCATCAACGATGACCGGTGCAAAGTCCTGGGTGAATTCGGGTCCTTTCTTCTTGCTGTTCTGAATGACGTCATTGGCCAAGTAAAGGAAGGTCAACTTGCGTGATGTCTGAGCTGTGTGTGTTCAGATGTACAAAATACAGTGAGACTTTTGGTTATGAGTTACAAAACTGAACTTTAAGCTGAGCAACACAGTGGTGGGTTTCACTGCACAACAGGCATAACACATTTTAAGCTAATGTTTAATGATCTCTCAATTAACCTACTAAACCTGAAAAGTACTACAAGTACAAGCTCATGTTTTCCCACTGGGCCAGACTGTTGTGTCAAACACAGCACAACAGCTCACAAATATCAGTCACAACTAAGAACAAAATCTACCCAGTAACATTCAGTCACACCTTATTTATTCTTCACTATAGTTACATTAAAAAGGGTTTAGACATTTGAGCATTTCATTTCACAACTCATTTTTACTTTCCTCACTCTGATCACAGAGCTTGTTGTGCATTTTTTCCCACCAACATATACTTTATACTGGTACATGTCTTTATTACTGGATAAGTTACAGACAACACTGAGAGAAGAACACATTTCTCCAGAGAAATGTCTATCCCTCTATCCCCCCTGCACACTCCTTTCAGTCCTCAGACACGCTCCTAAAATACGACATCCACTTGAGATAGCATTAGGTTGTTGATTAGCCCTCCAAGGAAAGGTGCTCCAGTATTAGCTACAACTACCTGACAACCAGACGTCCATACCACATGCTTTTTAAAGATAATTACAAAAATGAGTCGCAACTGTTCAATTATGTACTTATACAGTACAGTTACTGTGTCTATTTACTGCACAAGTAAATTAAATAAAAAAATAACCCAGTATTTTACTGTTATACTGTTTTATAGCAATTTATGTCAGGTTAGAGATTGGCACATTCCATTTAAAACTCTGTGAATTGCAGCTTAATACAAAAAAAAAATGCATTACATCTCTTTTGCATTAAAGTCACACAGCAACGTTCAACACATTCAGTACTCTTTTTTTACAGTGAAAGACTCTTTCAGTGTGACATGTGATGTTTTAGAAATCACAAACACACAGTGGCAATGAGCCATCGGGAAATTATACACGAATATCCAATTAACATTAACATTAACATAAATCTCGGGTCACAATGTGTTTATTATTCAATGTCTGTCTGTCGAGAGAGAAAAAAAGACAAAACAGTAAGTAGTAAGGAAACAAAATTATCATATGTAGAATATTTGAACACTGTGTCAAAGTATCATTAAATAAATATCAGTCACATATAAACATAATGACTTTTACATTATTCTTTCTGATGATATATGCTGGCTAAACATGTAAGTATTACACTGACTGACATATTAGTGTATGTTGTATTATATCAGCAAGGAAATATTAATTCAAGTTGAGCATGTTTGTGCCATAAAATGTGGTTGAGAAACCACTTTTGGCCTTACTAACTCTCATCCCAGCAGCATCAAACAGGAGGAGCTCGAATATCTAACTAGACCGAGTAACACTGGCCAACTGATCAGATTTGAGTCACTGATAATCCTGATCCAGGACTGTCTACTATCCCATGTGATCCATCTATTTTAGTAATAGACTTTCTATCAGGAGAAAAATGTTGATTTCAGGTGATTAAAAACCTGTAATAACCTGTTATAACACATGTGAACACATCACCTTTATGTTTATATGCCGATATTGGCAACAAACATTTGATCATTTCACATTCAGCATTTTCAGAGCAACATTATCATTCATTCTTCTTTCAGCTGTTTATAGTCCACGCAAACTTCGGAAGGAAGTATAGGACTAAATAAATTTTCCACCATGGACACCATCTAGCTGCTAACTGTGTCTGTCTGCCATTTTGGTGCGGAGAATTTCCCCTATTGAGGGATCAATAAAGGTCTTCTTCTTTTTCAAGAAAGTAAAAGTAAAGGGTTTTTTTGAGAGGGTTTTTTTTTTTTTTTGCTGTGCGACGCCTGAATTTGAAATCAACGCTCTGAGAGCGACCACAGTAAATCCCAGGCCAGACAGCTGAACAATGTGCTGAAACTGAGTATAAAACTCAGTAAAACCAAGAGGTGATGCAGTTTTTCACACTGTCGTTTATAAATAATCGATTATAGCTGCTTTAAAGCTGCACTGATTGATTTCTTGGCCACTTGGGGGCAGTAGAACAGCTGTAAACACAATATGTTATCACCTTATATAAAGATATTATGGCAAACATGGTGAACTAACAATTGTGTCTTAACACATCTCACAACATTAGCATTTATTTGGGGTTGTGGCTCTGGCTTCCTGTGTGTGCTCGGTTTTGGTCTCCACCAACACACGAGGGAACTATCTTGCTCTTAATTTGCTGCATGTTCACCAGCTAACTGCTAACTTTGTCAGTCTGCTGGATAAGTAGGAAACTGGATTTATGACCGTGGCGTTTGCAATAAAAACAGAGATGAGAGCTGTTAAAAGGCACTACATTACAAGCAACCACTTATACATTACAGTTTTTAATTCAACAGCACCGTGAATAACACCACGACGGCCTGTGTCAGGGCTAACTATTGAGACTAATGTCTTGTTTACTAAGGTTAGCATGACTGTAGGTACAAATTTAGAAAGCCCAGTGTTAATTTACAGAGACAGAATAACGTTATTAGTCTTAACATGGCTTCACGCGAACAGTCGTAATTTTAAATGAGACAATGCGTTACTGTTAGCTCATAATGAGGAGTTAACACTGGCATTGCTATAAAGTTGGCTAGCATTAGCAGTTACTATGCTAACAACAACCGCCAGCTGTCCAACAACTTTAGCGTCAGCTAAGTCTACAACAACCAGAAGTAACCAGCTCATGTAACCAAAGGCTACACTTGTCTGTGACCCGTACACTCATGTTATTGGTCTTTATTACGAAGGACTAGCTAGCTCGCGTCAACCTTACCTTTTTTCAGTTCGTTGAACCAAACATTGACAATAGTCCTCGAGTGTTTTCTGTGGTGAATGAGCCACAACGACAACGTCTGCACACTTTGCTGCGAGTTACTAAGCTCGGATAGTTTCTTTTCTAAAGCCGCCTCCGAGAAAGCTGACATCTTGACGAGATTAGAGAGAGAGAGAGAGAGTACGAAAGACACTGGGAGAGGCAGCTTGAACGTTTCTCCCAGATGTTGTTGTCCAGCGCAAGTTAGCCCGTCACTACATGAATTGTAGCCATCCAAAGTAGATGTCATAAACTGCCTCTCCCACGTGAAAAATGCTTGTTTATGCTAATTAATAACCGCCGTCCTCTCTGTAGTGTTAAAGGGTGGCCGCCTCGCAGGCTTTAGTTTGGGGGCAAAGCACGGCTGCAGCCTGCAAGTTCCGTAATGCCACCAATGATGCGTTCACGACAGGAGGAATTTACACATTTCATTACAAAAATCCACCTGGCAGCTATTCATGACTAAGCACTGCGCACGTTAATGCTTCCCTCTCATCTATGAATAGGAAATATTTAAAATCAAGAGCCTGTATAACTTAGATCTTTAATTTCCCAAAAATTAAAAAAACAAAAAAACAAACTGTCTATCATGTACATATAGAGTATATACTGTCATATCCACCTACCTCATGTACGTTGTATAAAGTATATTTATTCCATCATTATTTTGCACTCTGCACCATTGCACTATCACCACTACCAGTACTTATACCATATATTTGTTTATGTTTATATCTTTGTCGATTATGCCTATATCTATATATATGTATGTACAACTAAGAGCAAAGTGAACCAGAGATCCTGTCTGTGTACACACACGTGGCCACTAAAGTGATCTGAGTTATTGTGTACAACAGGATTGGGCATTGTTACACCAGTTGGTCACATCAATATACCAAACACATTAATATATTTCCGAGCTTTACATTATCAAAGGGTAACACTACATAAATCCTGTCCCAAAACGTGTTTACAGCGACCTATGTCCCTGCTGAGTGATGCTTTTAGTGGGTTCACGTGTTTAATTATATACTGTTCATGGTCTATTGGTCTATTGATGCTGGTGCCATGTTTGGTTAATGGTTGTGTATACGGATGAATAGGTGCTTGGAGACAGACTCAAACGCATCACAGTAAGCAGTGATGGAAGCAGTACTCATTCTTTACTTAAAAGGTCCAATGTGTAAAATTCAGTGGCATCTACAGAAACTACAGTTGCTGTGACAAAAGCGGTTATATGTAGAGCCAGTGTTTGGTTTATCTCTTCTGGGTTACTGTAGAAACATAGTGATTTAAAATGGCGGACTCCGTGGAAGAGGACCCACTCCCTCTGTAGATATAAAAGGCTAGGTAAAATAAACATAAAATCTTATTATTAGGTGGTTATACACTAATGAAAACAGGTATAAATATTATATTCCATTTCTGTTAATAGATCCTCTTAAATGTTATGCACCGGACCTTTAAGTAAAGGTAACAAGTCGGTGTAAAAATGCCAATAGTAGGACAAGCCATAAGTATTACCAGCAAAATGTCTTTCCAGTATCAGAAGTTAAAGTACTCACTATGCAAAAAGACTTTTCCGTGTTGAATTATGGAGCTGGAAGATGTTTGTTTTTCATCTTATGCATATAAGATAATCTTTTGTACACACACTTCAGGGGCTCACCAGTTGTTTTTATTCTGTGGCAGTTTATAACTTTGTGATTCATATAAGTACATGATGAGCTTTGCACACCTCAAACCTTAGTAGGTCTAATCAGCAACATAACTGAAAACAGCTGTGAGGGTATATGTGGCTTTCATCAATAACAATGCATCACATTTAGTAAGATTATCACATTTTGTTAGTAAAAATCAAAGTAGCAGTAGCATGTATTTAAAAAAGTACAATATTTACCTGTAGTTGAGTAAAAGTATAAAGAAGCAGAACTGAATTTATTTGAGTACAAGTGCTTCAAAATTCTACTTGTACTCAAAGTATTTGAGTAAATGCACTTTGCATCCCTGACAGGAAGTGACCTGAACTGAAGGAACCTTATAATGCCACCTTCCACATGAACCAAAACCCAATACTCAGAAACTGAAAGAACATTTGAACTCCAAAGAACAAAGAAATCAAATCTTGATCTCCCATTATTCATACACCATAGTCCATGAAGCCATACCATCTTAAGTGCTGCAAAAAAAGTAAACAAAAAAATAAAAATAAGTCAGCAAATCAGCAAAAGAGATCAAAATCATACAAATAATCTTAACAGTGCTCGAGTCATCACTAGCTTTTAGTTTTTATGTAACCAGATGATGACAGCTCACTTACACCTAGTGGATGTCTAGGTTCATTTCAGGTTAATGGTCCAAAATCTGTTTTTAGATTTGTGTGAAAAAGCACACAAAATCAGCTTCATACAAGAGAAATGTTATGTCATATGAAATAATGTTGAAACTGAAAGTCAAAAGGTGCAAAGCTGACTACTTATCCCAGCGGCTATGGCACAAACCAAATATTCAATGGGGACACCAGTCCCTTGAGGAGAGGTGTGATCTCAGTGAGATGTGGCAATATATCGTATGCAGAATCAGGAGTAGATAAGAGTTGGCAGCTCTGAAATTAAGATCAGCATCAACTCCAAAATACAGAGGGAAAGTACTGGTCAGGGTTTTCTGTAGATCCAGTATTGTCGTTGGTGTTAGACATCACCCCGTAGACTACTTGGATGGTTTGTTGGGCCGTAGGTTGCACCACGTCATTTTGTTGAGCCGTCTGGAGATGGCCAGTGGTGAAGTCCATGTATTCTTGCCATTCTCTATGTTCAGTCTCAGAAAGCTGAACTCTAAACTGTGGTGCAACATGGCCACTGTGAGCAAAGGGATCTCTTACGTGAGGATGCGTGTTGATCCTAGTAGCATTTAAACGAGGAGCCAATTCCCCAGACTGCCCCACACTGCCTGTCAGACTTGCATAATCTCGTGCCATGTACTGATCTTGGGGGTGTTGTTGGTGGGAATACTGAGTAACATCTGAGCTCATCTCCTTCTGTCCCTTTTCTCCTGACACATTGACTCCTATGCCGAGTTGACTCTGTGAAGCTGAATAGTACCACTGCTCAGGGTAACCCACCTCAGGTCTGTAGGAAGCGTTACAAGATGACCAGTGCCAAGGGTGGGACCCAGCAGGTGACAGCCACTCATTTTGTGTCTGTGGGCCTTCACTTTGCCACTGTCCTTCTTCCCCAAACCTTGTATTCGATCTTTCTTGAGAGTCACACTCTCTGTTGCAATTCCTTTCCCCATGAAACCATGGATTTTTTGCCCCAGTTACGGATCCAGACTGGTTGAACTGGTTGTACTCATTGTCACTGTTATAACCTTCCACCTCTTGATAATGACTGACAAAGTCTTTTTCTGGTCCCATGTATTGTCCAGCACCTCCATCTCCATTACAGAGGTCTTGCTGAAGTTGTGAGGTTTGTTCTGTGTGGGTAACTGCAAATGATCCAGTGTCACAGTCCAACTCACAGTCCTCAGTCCGCAGAGCCTCTGGCGAGAGATCAGCGTCGGAGAGAGGCGAGCATGCCAAAGACACTTGGCGGCTGAAAGACGTCCTCTTCAGCAGCACTGAACCTTTGGAAATAGGCAGGCTTACCTGGAACACAGTATTACGCACTTTCCTCTTCTTCCTCACTGTTGTATTCCTTTTTGCCGTTTCTGGCAGCACTACAGCACCTTGAAGAAAAAATGTAAAATCGGACTGACAGGGCTTGAAAAACAACAGAGAATTATAAAAAAATATATATATAATGAATTACTGCAAGAAAAAAAAGACACACAAACCTTTGACAGCTGTTTTTCTCTTTTGGATGTTAGTATGTGACCATCCATTAGAAAGCATCTTTATACCTAGAAAAAGAAGAAAAACAAAACAGGCGGTATGCAAAGAAAAAAAATAAATACAAACATACTAAGTCTGCAGTTTGCAATCAAAAATACACTGGGTGAAAGAATACGTGAGTTAGTTTGAAAAAAATCAAGCAGCAACCTCCATGGCTGTGACGTGAAACCAATGTGGAGTCAACCTCCGTTAGCCCCACTGTTAAAAGGTCCAACTTCACAGCAGAGTAACTTCCTTCTAAATCCCAATGTATTTACTCCTTATACTTTAAAAAGGTGGCTGTAAAATGGTTTGCTACTTTGCTCCGTCATGGAGAAAAGATGCTGTGGTCACCTTGGTTACTGCATTTATTTATAAGTATTGCACCACTGCTTTGTGAAATGAAACCGTGGTAGCATGAAGAATCACACAGAGAGTTATACTTACATCACAAATCAATCCTCAGGAGAAGAGATTTGACACAAAAGAGGAGAATGGTTTATGACCAAACAAGAAAACAATGGATGGGAATGCATCCGTACTTACACCAATGGTAACTTTTGCCGGCCAGTAGGATACAGAGTGATTCTGGTATGTTTATCACCTGGAAACGTGAGATGTTTGAACATTTTGATGGACAGATGAGTACAAGTGAAGTCAAGAACTTTTCTGGCAAACATGAGTCATTTTACATCTAGGATATAGAAAAAAAAAGATACCTTCAGCTGTCCTCTGCCCTCCACTTGCTCTACCTTCTTGGCCAATGATTGGAGAAGCTGATAGTTGTTTTTAATATCTGCCATCAGTACCCCCACCTGCTCAGGATGAGTTTCCATCTACACACAGATGTTTTCAGTTAACTCAAATTTTCAACCTAGTATGTCTGTGTGCTCATTTTAATCACTGATTCACAACAAACTGACCAAGTAGTTCACAAGATGTGAAGAGCTGGTTAAGTGATCAATGATGTCCCTTTTTTTGGATCTGATGCGGCAGCAGTGACATAAGAAACCATATGTGTGGCCATCTTCACTTACACACTCAACCACACGGAAGAGACCTGTTGCAAATAGCATAACACATATGCAGCTCTTTTAAGCAATAGTTTAAGAGTGCTTTCCTGCCAAGAGCTAGAAAAGAGCAATACATCTCTCACAACTGTACAGTATGTGTATGTAGCAGCTTGTCAACATAGCTGGAAACTGAGAAAAACATGCTGTATGGCTCGCTCAACTACCAGCATCTCTAATGCTCACTAAATAACATGTATATCTTTGTTTAATCCGTAGAAAAATTGTGAAGTTTAAAGTGTTTCAAACTTCGCTGTTTTTTTGGGAGTCGTGTCCCGTACTAGTCCTTGGCCAGGAGTTGTTTCCAGGTTGGAGATTCTTGGAAGCTAAACAGCTGCAGACTCCAGCCACATGAGGGTGGTATCGATCCTCATTAAAAAAAGCAAATAAATAATTTTGAAAATGTTCAAGTATTCCCTTAAATAATCCATATCCACAGTACATGCAGTAGTAATCGTCAATATAATTATCAAAAGAAAATCCAGAAAGAATTACTGATGTCCAGCATTTATCGTTGGTAGTCGTGGATGTAGTGATATTTTGCAACAATCAATAGAAGCAGAAATGGCTTGTCCTACAATCATGCTGACATAAGTTTGGCATTTTCTGTAATTCTACCACCTGTTGTTGCTATCTGTCATATTTGCTCACCAATAAGAGGCGTGGTTCCTTTGTAGCTATCAAGAAAACTGTGCCTGTTCTCTGACAGCGCAGAGGGTTCAAGTGATGTCTCAGGACTGTCCAACGGTGACGTAGACATCTTGTTTAAATGTCTTTCTGACCTGACACAAAGAGCCACAGTTATCATAGGTATCAGAAATGGAGGCTTATTTGTCTCTAGTGAGGAATTTCTCAGACCTTCTCTGTTGGTTCTGAGCAAGCAATACGATCCTCTGCGATTGGACGGGACACTCCTCCAGCTGCACAGATGTAGTCCCTGAATGGTTGTCAGGATCAATCTGCCCATCTCTTAAGATATTTATCAGAGTTACTGCTGAAGTGTTAGAGAGAAAGAGACCCATATGGAGTACAAATAATGAGGAGGGGCATGCCTCGCAATGAAGTGACAGACAGACACAGGAAATGAGAGGACCAGTGATGGGACTGAAGGGGTGGACACAATGGAGGTTGGGAGCCATTATTTTAAACAAGTGAGTAGTCACTGACCGTCATTCTCACTGCATGCAGCCATCTTCTGGTATATAGCTTCTTCAAGCTCTAAGAACTTAATATGAAGACCCAAAAAGATATGAATACTCAACATGTCACTGTTTGTAACCACAGACAAAGATAAAGACAGTAAAAATAACATACCTTGACATCTCCCGGTCCCTCTTTTCCCTCAAGTATCTTGGCTTTCTCCATCAGTGGCCATGCCAGCTTAGAAAGGTCAGAGTCCTCTTTCCATTCAGACACTAAGTAAGGGTGCCAGGCTCTCTGTCAAGTAAAACACACACCACCTGATAATGAACTACACTCTATGGCAGCAGGCAAACTTGCTATCATTGCTTCTTCTACAGTACTACTTACAATGTAGTTGTATCTGTGGAGACTTCCCATAATGTGGTTCCGTATGTCAGCGTTACTAAGTCGACACACACACGCCACGCACAGGTACAAAGCTTCCCTGTTGTGTGTACCCGCCTTCACACATTCTATAATGCTGCCCAGGCCTGAATGTACGCAGAGAAAATTATTCATACAATTCACACAGACACACATGCAACACTGATAACACGTAACCAAAATAGGGATTTGTTGCTACAAACCAATAATGGGCTGTAGTCTGCTCTTGTTGTTCAAATACACCTTCAGAGAATCAAACAGATGGCTTCTCGTAGAAGCTCCTACAAACACAGAATGCATACACACACACGTGATACAGAAAAATGGTGAAAGCATCTTATCCCAGAGTGAAAGACGTACCTCTTTGTGCCTCAGCCGGCTGCATGCTGCAGTTGGACAATCACCACCTGCAGTTACAGCGATGAACAGTGAGTGATGAATGTTGTGAAATTTAGGAAAAGATTCCTGAGTGAGAAATAAACAGTATTCAAAAACTTGCTTGTCTTTGAAGTATTTTAATACAATGATAAAAGATCATAATGAGTATACAATTCAACCAATACAAGCCATCAAACAGAGTCACATCATACTATTCAGCTGGATAGGGAGTTCTATCGCCCAAAGGATCAAGAAGATCTGACAAAGTTTCTGGTGTGGAGCAAAGCTTCTTGTAAACAAGAGTTCATTGAGTTGATAGTCTGGTGGTACGTCACGGGGATGCACTTCACCCCCCCCAGCTGGAGATGTTGTGATGATCCATGTTTGGTTAGACAGTGCATATGCAAACATTTGTATTGATCCAACACATAAATATGTCCTTCAGCAGTAATGCAAACACTGCTGATGTGGCGAGTTTAAATTAATTTTTCTCCAACAATGAAGAAAGCCTGTACCTCTATGCCACGTCTGTGACAGACATACCAAAAAAAGTATAGTACAGCTTATCTTAAGCAGACACGGTTTAATGATGATTTTCTGGAGCTGATGATTTAATGAAGAGATGATCTGAAGGTCAATGCACTTTTATACGAGCTTGGATCCATTCTAACACACAGCGTCTCCATTTGCACACGCGATGTAGGAAACAGAGCAGCATCTTCAAGGTCCACACAGAGTTAGTCGACAAGGTCACATCTCAAAATGTTCCCGCAAGTTTGCAACATGCATAACACTAATAAATTGCTATTATTTGCTTCCAATGTTATCATTTGTGCTGTCAAACTTTTATTTCTGTGCCCACAGCCAATGTTGTGAGCATACAGACAGACAAAACACTTCTATCAAGGACAGTGTTGCTTTCTATCTCAAGGATGGCGACTCCTACACATTCTTTCACAGAGATAGAAGCAGATCCTGTGTCCTTCTTCTATGCAGTGGGGGAGGTTCTAGTTTTGGTCAGACCTGAAAATTCAAGTAGCTGAACATCTATCTATCTATCTATCTATCTATCTTAACTGGTTTATACATTGTGTTAAACAATTTCATTTATCATTAAATGATGTGGCAGAAGAACAAATAAACAAATAGTTATTCCAATATTGTCTTTTTTGTTGATGTAGTGGCAAACGTAGTTTGAGAATTAAAGAGCTATTTTATATTTCAGCATTCCTCAGTGTTCTGTTCTGTTTCAAAACAGAATTGTTCTCAGCAGTGAACAATTAGTGAACATCACACTGAGTTGTATTCCTCCCTGATGTTTTACAGATGTTATAGTATAGACTTGATATTTAAGAAGCTGGGAGAAACATAGTCTTTGTTTATTTCTTAGCCTGTCAGAATGGATCTGAGCTTGTATTAAAATGCATTGAACTTCCTTCCCATAATGAGTGTTATGGAATTTTCTATCCTTAGGTTACACAAGGTCACATGTGGGCTTTGACGTCCTCTGCAGTATTAATTGTTTGGCTTTGGTTGAGAACAGTAGGTGCCAGTCTATCTCAACACTGTGGGGGCCAGGATCAAAGAAATCTAGTGCTGCCTGCTTAGAGATAATAGATAGCTTGCCGTTGACGTTCCAATCTGCATTAACAGACATCTGTGTCTCCAGACTAGAATATGTTGACAATGATACCATTCTTGACAAAAACATTCTCTTTGTCTCATTTGGGGCGTATAGTATTTGTGGTGTTATCTTGGGTTTTTAAGTCTATCCACCAGCACAAGTTCGGCAGAATGTGAGACTGACTCAGGAACTTCTGATGTACTTTGAGAGTGTCTCTAATTCTCCTTGATCAAGCGTCAATAAATAATACAGCATAAAACATCAGAGGCTCCTGAACACTTTCTTTCTTCCTGACCTCACCATTGACCTTTGACTTCAGCATTTTCTCCACAACAATGAGGAGCCTGACCCTTATCTTAAACAGGAGGCGATCAACAAACACTCCTCGTAGAAATTTGTCATTATAAATACGGATAAACCTTTTGAAGAAAATCATTTAAATAGCAGTTATATATATTAGACACAGTTTGCTGTCTAAATTCTTGACTGACCCTTGTAGGTCACAGCTGTGGGATGTGAGATAATGGATAACAGATAATGGATACATTCTGTCACAACAAATGACTTATTATTGATCTTGTGAGCTTGGTTTTGTTTTGAATAGGTTTAGTTTTATGTAAAGGCTTAATCCTACTTGTGTTTGAACTCCATGTCCTTCAATAAAATAATCACAGGCTCTAAATTAAACTCTAACCACCAGATGGTGCTGCAGTATCATCATACTGTTCAGACAGGACGCGCGTCTCCCTACAATGTTCATAATGTTAAGATTGTTAAATATATATAATGTTCATAATGTTAAGATTTTAAAACATATATAAGACATTAACTAAACTTTGAACCAATGTGTGATAATATACCTTATCTAGAATTAAACTGCCAAGCTACCACAGATGTAAGATTCATTTCCTTTTCTTTATTTTCACAAGTCGAATAAAAGGTTTCACAAATTTGGCAGTGGGTTCCGGGCTGTGTTAAGACTTCACCTAAATGCCTATTAGGCTTTCACAACAGTAAGAAGTGCAAAGGCAGAACCGTGAATCAAGTTTCCCTTAAGTTACTAACACCTGAACTACCAGGTAAGGTCTGGAGGAAATAGAAAAAGTTGTTTTAACTGTCGGTGTTTCGGTTTAACGAGCGACCCTGTTAACCTGCGACCGCCAACCGGTTAATGGAGCCGTGGTTGTCGTAGCTAAGACGGCTGTTGAAAACAGGAAGACAACACGTAGCTGTCAAACAAGACACGAATCAGCCGAGTCTGTTTACTTCACACTGTAATGCTAATTGAAAATAAATCAAATAAATGAGGACAGTGTCCTGTTTTTAACAGCCATCCCAAAACACGACGACCACAGCTAACGGACGCCAGTTAACAGGGTCGCTCGTTAAACCGAAACACCACAAACGGCAGCGTACAGATTGAAAACTGTGATTAGTTGATAGTTGACGTAAGTGTGAACCATCAACCCTCAGCTCGACGTGCCATCGAAACAGCAACAAACAAACACAAACACTCCCTCCTGTAACCTTACATTAACTTACCGCACGAACGTTAGTGTCCACCCCCTTTACAGGTGCGCAGTCGATCCGATAGAAAGTTCCGTGGTGAAGTAACCGAACAATAAAGTTGAGCAACACGTCCACTGCACGTCGTCCTGCGGAGCCGCGAAGAAGTGAGGGCGGCTGCGCCTTACTGCTGTTTAACACTCTTATGCTGTCTGTGATTGAGGAAAACGGGCGGTTAACGGTTTGACTTTCAAAATAAGAGTTCACTCAGTATTCACTGTTAATGTTTCTATCCACCCATCCGTCCATCCATCCAGTGCTCCCATTGTTCTCTATGTATGAGAGGGATCTGTACAATAGGAAGATTGCGTATTTGTCTCCATTTATCTACACAGGGTTAACTAAAACAAACCTGGGCCCCTCAGATCTGACCTACTTACTTAGAACTGTGATTAACATACTCACACATACTCACTCATAATTATAAATATTAGTTAAGTATATACATGTATATAAAGAAAAACATCGGAGTGACATAAAAAGCATTTCTGGACACAACACTGGGGACCCGTCTGTCCATCCATACATACACACACTGGTGAGACACAAACTTTTAAAAGGTATTTATAGGACCAAGAGACAAGCAGTTGAATACACACAACAGACAACATGTTGATCAGCACTGAGGAGACTAAAGACAATCTTGAACATGACATATCCCTCCTCAGGGGATTTCAAATCTCCACTAGTACAACAGCAGCAACGATGCAAGTAAGGGAATTTTTCCCCAGAGTGAGTTTTCGCCCTTACTTGTACTGTTGTTGGTGTTGTGCTGTTAGGTGGGATCTGAAATCCCCAAAGGGGATATGAGGATATGTTGTGTTCTGAGTGATACATACTTTTACACGTAATATAACAGAAGCACACACATAGAACTGCATAGGGACACACAGGGATACACAATCGCACAGATAGGTAAACACACACACACATAGCACATCCAGGAAACCCCTTTTTGGAGAGGTTTTGGCATCGACAGTATCGTATTCTGGGATGACTGCCAGAATTAATTGCCTGTTCCGCCAGATAACATTCATCGCCAGTACTGGCTTGTTTTGCCAGGTCTCTTGACCAGATCATGGAGAAGTCATGCACCCATACACACTCATGAGACACTCATACGCACTCATGAGACACTCATGCACACATACACTCATTTCTGGGAACTTTTCTTGGAATATTTGGGGATGAACACTGACATACTGCCATAATGACAGTGTTAAGGGTGTTTAACAGTTTAGCTGTAAAATGTTGAAATGCTCTGTGGTATATGTTTTTATAAGTCTCCTATAGAATTTCATTGATCTCTCCTAAGATTACAGCTGAATATGAAGTGCATATGGAGTGCATATTTGTAAGAACTTGCAATGACCCGTCTCTTCGTGAAACCTAAATATCCGTTAGTATTTACGATCTCTCTCTGCATGAAGAATAAACATTCTATAGTATTTATGATATCTCTCTTGGGAGGATAGTGTGGCTCTGCGGAACTTCATACCTTTCTCTTTCTGAGATATAGGGTTTGTGAGATGACCTTTGGCCATCTCTCTCTTGGTAATGAAACAGATGTGGTCAAGTAAGTTAAGGAAGACAATGACGGAAGTTGGTTCCTTAAAGGGACAGTTTTCAGAATGTTTATTCATGATTTTCCTGCATATAAGTCCGAGCCCAGGAGAATTTGGACAACAACAGATTCGGAAGCGATCCGATCAGGGGATGCATCCCAAACTCACTTGTTTCTTTGAATAAAGTTCTAATTATTCAAGTCAAGACGAGTTGCAGCTCTTTTCTTTTCAAGCATCCACAGACCGACTTCGACAGCCATGGAAAAGTCACAACAGCTTCTTTAAGTTGATTGTTGGTCACAGCCACTTAGATATCAGATATGATTAAGCAGCCTAAGGAGCAACACAGTTTTTTGATGGTTCGTCAAGATTGAATCTTGTAACTTTGTTTTTTGCTTTTCAAGTAAAGTTTTTTGAAAAGAGTTACTTTGTAGGAAGATTAATTACCAGTCATGCTTTTTGCAGATGGTTTGCTTAATAGTGGCAGTAAAGAGGATTATTGGACCGATAACAGATTGCCGCTACAATAACAAACTTCAGGATGTTTGAGTCCATATTTGGTGGTTTGGTTATGAAATAGTGGACACTGAGAATGGTTATAAAACGCTGTGAAGTTTGTAAGTAAAGGAGTTCAGATTCGCAAGCAGCTGTCTCCGTGTTTTTCTTTCAAGTTTTTTAAGAGTTTTCTCCACAGCACTCAACATTGAATCATGGATCTGGAAACCCTTTACCTTTCTCTGAGCTTCCTCCACTGTCACTCTGATCAGCATTTTAGGGTCCCCTTTCTGACCCTGATCCTTTACTTATTCAAGGTGTAATTCTGGGTGTGTCCTGTCATGATGAGTGTCAGTACCAGGATCTTGTTTTCTTGTTGTTGTATCTTGTTTCCTGAATTATTTCAGTTTTATGCTTGTTAGAAGAATGAATCTGAGCTTGTATTAAAGCGCATCAAACTTCAGATCCTGGCCTCTTTCTTCATTGAATTTTCAGCTCCATAAAACCATCATTACAATGCTTAGATGTTGCATATTCAAAAATTAGTCTTCCTAGATTATTAAGCCTTTTTAAATCAGTGGACCATTTGATATTATAGCATATAAGAAGCTGTCCACTGTGCAGAGAGTGGTAGAAAGCCAGATTAAGCCACTTCATCATTTTGCCATGTCATGACTCATTTCAATCAGCCTTAATTTGACCAAAATAGCGTGCATCTTTTGCAAACACTAAACCACTGAAACAACAATTCCAGTCCCTAATTTGCAATGGATGGATGAATTTAATCAATGTAATGATAAACCGCATAAGATTTTGTGTAGCATGAAAGGGCCTCTGAAGCCTTCACACATAACACAGTTTGTGGGAGACACAAGGTACCAGGAGTAGGTAAGAAAGGACCTTGTTTGTAGCAGAGGTGATACCAGTGCACTATTTGGCAATGGTGCACATATAATATGTTGCAATCTTGTTTCTTTGTAAGATGAGAAGTTGTAAATGTCAAGGATTTAAAAACTGACTGGATGTTTTGTGAGGTTACATTACGGGGAACATTATTTGGTGAGATGGCTTAAAGTCTGTTGTGCTTGGTGTTAAAATGATTAAATGTGTTTTTTTAGGAACAATAGCAAAAAGGACACACATTTGGCAAACAACAAGATGAAGGGATCAAACCAGTTAAACCAGGGACATGCATGAACATCATATCATATTGTTTGCCACACAGTTATTTTTTTAACTCATCGCAGGAGCAGAGTCTAAACTGGTTAGACATCAGGCTTGACTGCTCTCTTTCTCTCTCTCTGTCAGCAACATTTGCTCTGCATTTAGAGATTTTCACTGACTTATTCTGTAAATATTAGTTTACATCCATTATTAGTTTTACATTAGACAAACCATACAATCAGTAATTGTAATAATTTATGTATCTTGCTTAAAGAAGCTACAGGTTTTAGCCCATACACAGGAGTACTGAACAGTGTAGGGGTAGGTCTTCATTTACCAACACTTAAATTTGAGTTAATTTGTCTAATTTGCAAAGAATGTTCCTGAAACTGTGCCATATTAGGAAACCAGTGAGGTAAAATCTTACTTTGCATGATGATTGACACTTTACACGTGTGCCTTTTGACTCATTGTCTTTATGAAGTACGAGTAAGTGTTAAGACTAATGTTTTGCCAAATGAACTATATACTGTGTAATGTATATCAGAACTATAAGCAATTACCAGTGGTGGAAGAAGTATTCAAAAGTAAAAATCCTGCATTCAAAACCTTAAAAGTAAAAGTATGTAAGAATTATCAGATAAATGTACTTAACATGAAAAGTAAATGTCCTCATTGGGCATTAAAATTACTGTTGCATTGATGTGTATGTAAGTAAATGTACTTTCATTCCACCACTGGAAATTACTGAGAGGATCTGTGTGAACTTTCTGTCTGTTTCATCAAAAACTAGTATTTTCCAGAACATAGGAAGCTTAATATTGTGGAAGAAAGTAAGTTCCTGTCACCACAGAAAGAGATACTGTTTCCCAGGTGCTGTGTTTCTTGAGAGAGTTGTTTTCTGTTAAACACCTGCCTGTCCTGTGAATTTCTGCATGACCTTGAAGCTCCAGCAAATACCGCACATGTGGAGGAGTACAGTCACAACTTGATAAACTGACTCCCTGACCTTCCTCTCCTCCCTACTCTCAGGAACTGTGTGAATAAAAAATGTCAATGGTAAAATGTCGATTTAAATAAAGAAAAAAGTCTCAATCTCAAAAGATCACAAAAGACTTATTCATTTTATTAAATGCTCATTAAACAGCATGACTATGCCAGAGGTGTGTCACAATAAAAGGCCACTCTAAAATGTGTAGCTTTATTTTGAAAAAAGACATTTATTGTTGTGGAGAAATTGCTGAAGTCAAAGGTCAATGGTGAGGTCAGGAAGAAAGAAAGTGTTCAGGAGCCTCTGATGTCTTATGCTGTATTATTTATTGACGCTTGATCAAGGAGAATTAGAGACACTCTCATAATGCATCAGAAGTACCTGAGTCAGTCTCACATTCTGCCAAACTCGTCCTGGTGGATGGACTTTAAACCCCAAGATAACACCACAAATACTATACGGCCAGAATTAGTAAAAGAGAATGTTTTTTACCAAGGATGGTGTCATTGTCAACATATTCTAGTCTGGAGACACAGATGTCTGTTAACGCAGATTGGAACGTCAACGGCAAGCTATCTATTATGTCTAAGCAGGCAGCACTAGATTTCTTCGACCCTGGCCCCCATAGTGTTGAGATAGACTGGCACCTACTGTTCTCAACCAAAGCCAAACAATTAATACTCCCGAGGACCTCAAGACCCACACGTGACCTCGTGTAACCTAAGGATAGAAAATTCCATAACATTTATGACGCCATTTATTAAGAACTCAACCTCCCTGTTAAAGAATACAGTAATTATTGTATCCTCTTATGTAAACTACTCTCTCTACTCTTCATTATGACCCCACAGTGAATTTCCACATTGCATCAGCATTTTTTAACTTCTGCAGTTTCATGTTTATGACAGCCAATTAAAGCTGATTTCCTGTCTACATGTAGACCGGCAACTGAAACATTATGTCTGTATGCAATGGAATTTTCCAGTGTATGGCTTTTCGAAGTAGTGTAACCTCGTGATGCTTTGACCTAGTGATTGTCTACAGAGCAGTAAGGACAATGTACTACACAATCACATGTTCAATAAATGTTTGCAGAGATGTTTGTAAAAAAGTGTCCTCACAGGGGTAGAGAAAAAACACTTTCCAGCATTCGTGTTTTACCTAATTTGACCTTGCAGCACACTTTCAAGTGGGAGTATTACGCCCACAATAGCTGTTGGGAAGCCCGCTTTAACCACAGAGACTTCTGACCCTATATGCCTGTAAATGTATCACCTGCACCCACTCTTCACTGGCAGACTGCATGTACACATTGTTCCTGTCTGTGAAATGTATTTCTGTTCAGAGGATCAAAGACAATCTTTGGCGCAGATTGGCACCGTGTTGTGCCACAGTCAAAATGAAAAGTGTATTAATCAACCCTGCTTGAGCACCACAATGTACAAATAACTTGTGCTCTGTTCAGAGGGGGGGTCAGGCTCTACCCTTTAGGCTGAAACTTATTTGCTCCATTTCATTAATCCCATCTGATTAATGAAATGCACCAAGACAAGAAATTTTCACAGCAGCGCTTTAGAATCATTCTGCATGAGAAAAAGAAAAAATATACTACTATACTATACTATACTACAGGTGTGCTCCAGGTGTCAAGGCTTCCTGCAAAGAAAATTATTTCTCAGTTAATTTGGATCGATCTAATTTTAAAACTAGAACAGACCAAATAAGGAACTGTGAACTTACCCATCATTCTGTGACAGAAAACTGGCAGTCAGACACCGTCTAAGGGGGCAGGGATGAAAAAACTTAAAGTAAGTAAGGGTAAGTTTTAAAAGGTGCAGCAGCATGCAGAAAGTTGTGTTGCATTTAATGTGAACATACACGCACACAAATACATCTTACATTGAACAGAAGATCTCCATTTTACAGGAACTTAATTAAAATGAACAAAATGAATGATAAAACTGCAGAAATCAAAGTACTTGACTGCTGAAAAAGTTTCATTAGGTATGTTAAAAACTAAAAACGGGTACAGAAGCTTATGCTGGTTTTCAAAAAGGTTTACAAACTCATCCTTTATATTTAAAGAAAGCAAACATTTTAAATCTTTTCACAATATGACATGAATGTGGATTATAAGTTTTCGGATGGATTTGAAATCCAGAACTCTAAAGTTGCATGTCTTATGTTTATGTATATGTCTATGTGTAATCATTTCACAAACTATTTCCAACACAAGGTTCCCAAAATGTTAAAAGAGGATTATTTTAAACATGAAAGAGCAGATGACAACAGAACAGCAAAAACATCAATAAAATATTAACACTTCTCTATGACTCTAGGAAATGAAAACTGTCTATTGAACAGAACTATTTGTGGCAAGAAAAACCTGCCCAATATCTGAAAACGAGTAAGACTGGAACATTAAATGTTCAAGATACAAAAGTGTAAATGGAAATCTTGTGTCTTCAAGGTATAACGGGAAGGGGATAATGCAAATCATTTACACCACATGTCCAAACTTTGTGTCTTCTAGAAACAAATACAAAATTACATAACCACTCCATTTGTAAAACCTGGTCTTGTTATCGTCAAGGTCTAACGAGTAGTTTCATGGAGGATTGGGAGCTACAGTAAAAAAAACCCTCAGCGTCAGTCAAAGGAGGAGTTTGTCGGCTGATTTCGCTGTTGGCTGGAGGAAGATAGTGAATGACTGGGGGGTTGATGAGGAGCAATTCTGTTGCTGCTGTCGTTGTTCACAGCAATAAACATTTGTGAATTGTTGGCTTCAGCGATGAATGGAACGGTGCGCAAGTAAGCAGCCTCATTAGTGCCACTGCCATCTGCAGCAGCCAGGGTGGCACTTGTCCATGAGGAGTACTGATGCTGCATTCCTAGTCTTACCAATCCTGGTGGCATTGCAGTTGCTAAACTGTATCCAAATCCATTCGCTTCCTGCGCTCGGTAAATCTGGCTTGGGTAGAAAACCCCTGTAGGGTACCCTTCACAATGGTATACATTCCCAAAGCATACTGGAAGGTTGTCTGGTGTTGAGTAACCTGTGACAGCCTGAGAAGACAGATAACCTGAGACCTGTCCATTTGTGATGTAAGCCATTTGCCTGTACTGACCATAACTCCCCGAAGCAGCTAGTGCGTCACTGGGGTTTACTGTTGTAACTGTGGAGAAACTCTCAGTGACCTGATTTCCTCTATTCACTTCAGTGTAAGCCTGTACATTACTGCCTACAAACTGCTGTTTAGAGGAGTCTGGCCTGGCAGTTATGATGGCTTTGATGGGTAAATGATCACCCCGAGTGCTATCAGTCTCTGTGTTGCTTTGTGGCTGTGGTATCTGACCTGGATTATGGTTGCTGGCTACACAGGGGAAGGGAATCAATTGGACCTGGCTCACAGTACTCAACACGCTCTGATCACTGACATTTCTCTGGTGTTGTGGGTCACTGGTGTCATCATTGCTGGTGGATGGTAACATGGTACTCACTGCCTTGGCTTTTTCTGCCAATACTTCATCTCTTGTGGGCAATTTAACAGAGTTGGTATTAGGTGTGATGAGTTGGTTTTCATAGCCCAAGATTGAAGGACATGCTGTTGAAACTATGCCCTCAAATGAGTTGGTGGAGGGTGGATTTTCCCATGTAGCTTTGAGTTTCTGCCACTTTTCCCATCTGTTTCGTTTTTTTGCTGTTTCATCTTGTAATGTTGTCTGTCCATACTTTGGTTCCTCACTTTTTTCCATACCGCTTTCAGATGACCTGTCAGTGCAGGAGTTACTAGTCCCAGCACTATTTAGACATGCTGCGTAAGTGGACATTCTCTTCTGAGACTTCTTTTCTCTCAGCAGAGCCAACAGATGTGCAAACTTTGTCAAGTCAAAAGTGGATGTGTCTTGTTTGTCAGATACAGGTGCTGCATCTTTGTTTTCAGGAGACAGGAGGGTGGAGGTTGCAGCAGGGTTAACAGGAGTAAACTCTGGGGCTGATTCAGTCCTGGGCTGCAGTGAGACACGTGTGCATTTAGCCGGCAAAGGATACTCGAGTTGGGGATTATTGGTGAAAGTTCCGACCAGCGCTTCAAGAGGTGTAACAGCTGGCCTTTTCCTGGTTGGAAGACATTCATCTCTGGGAGACACAGACATGGTTTGACTGATTATAGGACTAACACTAGAAGAAGATGGGAAATCTGAGTGCGTGTCTTTCACTTGTAACTCAGGGATAGGCCTCCAATCCTGAGAGACCGGTGGTCTGAGTTCTGGTGGCGTCAAAAGGGTCCTGCACGTGTCTTGTGGACTTTGACATGCAGCAGCAGTACGGAAAGGAGAGACAACAGAATCAGCCTTTGAGGAGACACTGTTCAAATCCAGAAGACTCAAAACTCTTCTTTGTTTGATCAACCACTGCAGCGTTCTTGAAATGATGTTCTTCTGTTTTCTGTCCTTCATCTAGGAGAGACAGTGGAGAAGAAAGAGTTTACATTTAGGCAACAGATGAGCCCAATTTTGGAGAAAACTAGCAGCACAAAGCACAAACTAGGACTGTGGGTCACTTTTTTTAAAGAGAATACAAAAACTAACTAGAGGTCCTGCAATTTCAAACAAGTTATTCAGGGACACAATGAAAAAGCCTAAATGAATAATAAATAATATAATTATCATACCATTGTCACTTCTTGGGTCTGTCTCAAGTGCCTGTATTGACTTCTTTGTGGGAAAGATTCCTCTACGACACTGCCGGTCCTCAGGCTGCTGGTCTGTGTGCAAACCAAACCCCATCACTCTCATCATATTCTGCCTGTATGAGTCACTGTACTTAAGCTGTGTATAGAGCAAAAGAAAGGACTCTGTGACTGGCTAATGGAGACTCACCCTTTTCTTGTAGAGTAATGATGGGTATAAAGACGCCTGGTTCTTCCTTGACTTTCTTCACCAGTTTTAAAGCTACAAACACAAGCACAGTTGATACTAATTATTGTATACTCCCATGGACCGTTACTTCTGTCTACCATTGCATAATAAGTTTACCGCTACCTTCACTGAATGGGGCAGTCCGAACATATTCATACAAAGTCTTGTCTCAGCAGGTAACCTTTAAGAAAAAGAACACACAGAAATAGAGGAACAATTAGTGGATGTTTTGTAGGTCCAACCGCACACATGAGGTTGAGTGTAATGATGGTTTTCTGGAGCTGATGATCTCTTCAATGAAGAGATAAGGCCAGGATCTGAAGACCAATGTGCTTTGATACAAGCTCCGGATCCATTCTGACATGCAACAGAATGAACCAAGACTTGTATACCAAGTCTATACTGTAAATCTGTACATTACATACCTTTCTTCCTCACTCAATACCTCTCAGTATGATGTTTCTTATCTACGTATAGTCCTAGATATAGTGTCTATTAACTATCTTACTATGTGGTATAGGTCATGAATACATGGTACAACTAAATACATTCCTTCATCAGGTAAGAGAAAAAACGTGCAACAGTTGAGCTCCAACTTCACCTGTTCTGCAAATATATGATGAAACTGACTCTCATCAGGACCTCCCAAGAGAGAAGGCCAAGAGTTACACTCTGCTGCAAGAAATGAATTCATTCCAGTTGTCAGACTCAGAAATCGCAATGAACAGCACCTGATATAAGCACCCACATGACACAGTTGAAGAAGCAGAGACACATAATGTCAGCTGGTCGTAGGAAGTGCATGAATCAGTCCTTTAATGGTCAAGTGCTACAAAGAAACAACCTTATTGAAATGACCAGAAAAAAGAAGAATTGCTTGGGCCAAAAGCACACAAGGAATGGATATTAGAGAATTGGAAATCTGTATTTCAGTCTGATGAGTCAGGTGAGACTAGGTTTTAAACTGCCTTTCTTTGTGAGATGCAGCCAGAAATGAAATCTGGTCTGAGCATCTGCATGTGTGGTTCCCACCATGAAGCATCAAGGCAGAGGTGTTAAGTTGTGGGAATGATTTGCTGGAAGACACTGTTGGTGATACATTGTTGGTGATCAAATTTCAAGGCACTATTAACTGTATTATCCTGTAATTTGCCAACTTGTCCATCACATTGAACCGCACAATAAGCTAAAACACAGCTGTTAACCACAAAGTGAGTGACATAATTCTGCATCAAATGACCTGGCCTCCCATTCCTTGACCTAAACCCAAATGCAATTGTTTGGGATGAATTGGACACAGAGTGAAGGAAAAACAGCCAATTAGTCAGCCAGTCATGTATTATTTCATAGTTTTGATGCCTTTAATTAATCTGCAATGTATGGACATGGACAATCCACATGACACATAGACCTTATAGGTTACCTGCGCATCTATGTCACGCTCCTGCTCTGACAGCATATGGCAATGTCCTTTAAAAGTTCCTGTTTCATCATATTTGGAGTAGATCCTCCAGCAAGAACCACAAAAAACTGAGACGATGACTTTGCTAAAAAAACAAAAGTTAAATGTTAAATTTATTTCATTATTTGAGGTTTCAATTATTAATTTGAATTATTAAGATGCTGCACCACCATGTATTTGGGCTGGTGCTTATCACTGACTACATGTTGACATATGTCGCTGATGGAGCATCTCCCTGCAGCTCTCACACAAGAAGAATGTACTCTGAGATGTCCTTGACACTCCACACATAGCCCAGACCTGATGAGGACACACCATGTTCAATAAATTGTATGCTGTGAAATGAAATGAAATAATGACAGTGAAAAAGGTTTGGACACACACACACACTATGATTGGTTCTTCGCTCAGGCCCTTCACTTTCAAGTATGAGGACAAATTACTGCAGCCCTGAGTACTTTTCCCTGTGACAGCAATATAGCATAAGTATAAGAAATCAGTGCATTAAATGGCAAAAAAAGCCACACACTCATGAATACTTCTTTATACATATTGAAATCCTTGGGAGACCCTGTGATGCACTGCGGTGCCCAGTTCTTGGAATCGGTAAATGTTCTGCTTTCCGGCTGGTTCTTGATTGTCTTTGCAGTTCTGTATTTACAGAAGCAGCAAGAAGGGGCGGGTCAGGTTCAAGAATTTACAGGAGATGTTTTTCTGTGTATCCTGTATCTCTGGGTCACGTCTCTCTGTTGTGCCATCTCAGAGGAGCCTCTTCAATGGCAACAGGATCTGCACAACTCTGAGGAATTGTCTTCACTTGGGCTGCTGGGAGGTTGGGATGAAGATGTAATTAAAGTAGCACTGATGCAGAAGGAGGAGACACACATACCAACAATAGCAAGATTGTAAATACTAACAATAAAGGCCAATACCCAGAGCCCAAAAATAATGAAATAATGTGTTACAGGCATAACAATCTGAAAAGGAAGTCTCTGTTTACCAGGACTCTCAAATGCAGGAATGACTTTTTGTTGGTAAATGTGTGATAACACACAGACATACCTGCTCTCTTCACATCTCTTGAATACTAGAAGTACCGATGGTGTCAGGTTGATTTATATTCAAGGTCAGACACAAATTAATGTCTTTGGCTTCTGGCTCTGAGCTATTCAAGCTTCCTTCTTCTTTTGAAATGGTTGGTTTTCTGAATCAAGAATAACAATTTTAAAGAATTATTTTTTCACAAAGTCTGAAACAATGTGTGTAGGCATCAAGACAACAATATATCCAAGAACAACAGAATACCCTCAGGAATATGAGCCAGAATTATTAGAAGTTCAAATGTTTTCAGTGATTTTTTTAATTTACCATCTTCCGGGGTTGAAGCTTCACATGGACTCGCAACTCTTGAAACATCTGCGATGTCGTTTGTGGTAAATGATGAGACGTGTGAGTCTCTATGTCTGACCATCTCTTTCACTTTTTCTAAAGCTGGGAATAAAGAGACAATGACTACATAACACTATAATAATAATATAATTATAATTTCCTACAAAGTAAATACTATCATCATCACACCACATTTTGGACTGATATGTATACATGTGTAATTTGATGAAACTAAACTGTAATTTTTCTATTTTCACTAATTAAGATTAATTTTGCATTAATATAACGTGATATCCAACCATATGAAGGTGAAATGCGAGCAAGTACTCATTTTATATGATCCAAATATGTACAAGCAGAAGTGTATTACTTTCAGACAATGCGACGCCTCCAGGAGTAAAAAAAAAAAGTGTTAGTGTTCGTTAGTGCATCACAGAAAATGTAAATCATTGTTGTCATTGTTGTCTCACAGTCTTCAGCCTGTCCCTTGTTCTGCGTGCAACTTGTCTAATTTTCAGGTCCAAATTAAGTCAAATAGTGTTACTCTACTTCTGTAGGCAATAACACAGGATTCATCAGGATTGGCAGCAGATAGAGCTTTTATTATCTTGACAGAAAAAACAAACCCAGTCATGATGGTAAAGAAGACTGAATTTGCTGACTCAGGCTTTTTCTTACTACTAATTTTATGCAAATTTCCTTATGTCAGCCTGTTTTTATATGTGCAGCCTATTTTCATTAAACTTTCTCTATGACAGAGATAGTTAATTTTCCACACACCTGGACTTTTAGGGACTTTCTGAAGCTGATCCATATTTTGGGAATTTTCCACTCTAATGGTGTCTCGTTTTTACTCCTCCTGATCTTGCACTACCGGTATTTCAATTTCACTGAAATTAAGATAGCATTAATATAACATGATATCAACCATATGAGGGCGAATACTCAGCACATATGATCAAATATGTTATATAGCAGAAAGTGTATTACTTTCCAGACAATGGGACACTTATGGCTCAGTATTAAAAAAGTGTCAGTGTTGCTGCATCCAAGAAAATATTAAATGTGGCTTTACAGGCTCCCGTGTCATCTGATCATACTTAGAATTATGTTTCTTACAGTGTCATAGCCTGGATTTCTTGGTTTATCTTCTGCTCTATTGCTCTTCTGCCTGATAATTTCTCTCTGGCTTCACGACTAACACTGCCAAATAGTTCAAGGGCTGCTCTTGGTAAACTTTTCACTTTGTATGTCATGCAGAATGAGATTTATAAAGGAGTTATTGATATATATTTACCTTCAACCTCTGAAAGATTAGATAGCCTTTGTACATATCATTGTCCACTGCTATTCTCTAGCAGAAAGAAAGACAAAAACACAATGCTAATTAAAAACTTCACTCATGTCTACTCTCATGTATATGTGTCTGTTGTGTCCACAGTGCATTCTGTTGCTTAACCACATTGTTGGTTCTTAATTAAAATGACTGATTCTAAATTTATCCATGGCTCACTTATCAAGTGGTCTTGATCTGCTTTAATGGTGTGATACAATACACAATACAGTACTGAGCAGGTGTGAAAAATGCTGTAAACTAAGAATGCTTTAGTTTATTTTCATGAATTAACAAAATGCACAGAATGAACAGAAGAGAAATCTAAATCAAATCAATATTTGGTGTGACTACCCTTTGTCTTCAAAGCTGCATCAATTCTTCCAGGTACACCTGCTCGCAGTTTTTGAAGGAACTTGTGCAATGAGTTGTTCCAAACATCTTGGAGAACTAACCACAGTCGATGTCTTCTGTGGATGTAGGCTTCCTCAAATCCTGATTGATAAGTATCTGCCTGTATTTCTCAGCACTGAGGACAACATTAACCCTGACCAAATCTCCTACTCTATTTGCAAATGCAGCCCCAGACTTACCGGAACCTCCACCGTGCTTCACTGTTGTCTGCAGATACTCATTGTTGTACCTCTCCAGCCCTTCGGCGAACAAACTGTCTTCTGCTACAGTCATATATTTCAAATTATAACTCATCAGTCCAGAGCACCTGCAGCCATTTTCTGTACCCCAGTTCTTATGTTTTCCTGCATAAATGGAGTCAAACGGCCTTGTTTCCATGTCAGAGATATGGCTTTTTGGCTGCAACTCTTCCACGAAAGCGACATCAGCCAGGCCCAGCTGGACAGTAGATTGGTTTCGGTCTGGTCTGATTTCTGCTGGTTCTGAGCTGATGACACTGCTACACATCTTCTGATTTTGAAGGGAAATGTGTGATGTGTGTTTCATCTGCTGCCTGCGGTTCACTGGCTGACCACAAAGTCTCACGATACTCGGCGCCTGTTTTTGTGGCCTCCATGGGTGCTGAGCAGCATCTTGAATCTGCTGAAACCTTTGTCTGGGAGAGACCACGCTGATGCAGTGTAACTACATTGTGTCTTGTTACTGTCTTGCAATCTTGCCATGCTCTGTGACCTATGACATAAAACGTTCTTCCACAACCTCACCTTGGGAGCTCATTTTGGCTGTTCCTCACCCAGTTTTAGGCTTCCTATACAACTGTTTCGGTACCATTATTTATATTTTTGAAAGCATTCTTAGTTTAAGGCATTTTTTCCACACTGGCCTAAAACTTTCCATAGTGCTGTACAAAATTAACAACACACAGGCTGTCAAGTTTGGCTCTCGTTGTGTTACCTTGGGCTGGGATCTACCATGCTACCGGCCAAGTAGGCCACTATCTTGTCAATTCACTTCATGAGCCGGCTTGGCAGTCCAGCCAGGAACTAATTTGCTAGTAAGATTATTGACAGCACAAAATGAACATCTGTATTACTGCCCTGCTTTATAAGCTTTTAATGTTTTATGAAACAGGGCTTCGCAAGCAACACCACATATCTGTACCGGTGGCCGAAGCCGAGAATGTGATTGGACTGTTTCAACGGGACAGAACACAGCTGACAGTAGACTTGCCTCTTTCACTTTACAAGACACTGAAATCAGCTGGTTTAAGCCTGTAAAGACAATAATGCAAAAGAGACTAATTCATAGAGCCGTCCTGACTGTTCCTACAGCTGTAACAATAACAATTATGATAATACTTACCAACTTTAGGTGGGCCTTCACTTGTCTTTGTCTGACTTGTAGAGGTATGCTGATGACTCTGTGTGGGCCTGACAGACAGGTGTGCTCAGGAGGGCAGCTGCATGTGTCAGAATATTTGGTGCGACATCAGCATTTGAGCGCTGAATTCTTCATTGCACAGTTTTGGCTGAGGCTTCAGCTTTCCAGATTGAACTGATGTTTAATCATTTTAACAGTGGCTCCAGTTTTGGATGTTTTAGAGTGTTTTGAGTCTTGTTCAGGTTTGAAGGTTGTACTGTAGCTGGAGTTGGGAGTTGCAGTGGCTCTGGAGGTCGTCTGTACTGGTGTAGGCAGGTTCTCTCAGTTTTGAAGTGGTGGCTTTACAGTGCAGCTGAATAGTTTGTCCACTGTTGTGTTTGGAGTTAGCACTGATTTTGTTTGCCTCTCCTGTTGGATCAGGAAGCATACGGCTTATGTGCATCCCACTTGTGGATACCCGGAGACTTGATGTGTGTTCACTGTTAGAAACAGCTAGGAAGCTGTTAGCACTGGCAGCTGACTCAGACACTTTGATCTGGGTCATTTTGATATCTTTGTTTGTGGGCATAGTTGTACTTCTTCTGAATAGTCATCATCTCCTCTTCTCCACCTTTTGAAATAAAGTAACATATTAAAAAGAGAGCAAGTAGAAAATGCAGTTGAATCTGCTTAAGATGACCAAAGTCCACGGATAGCATAAACCTTTTTTTTTTTATTCAATTAAGTCATTGAGTTCATGTTCATCTGCACATGTAGTGTTCTGAGTGACACATATAGACTTTTAAATGGAATATAATAAAAGCACACACATAGACACAGATGACACATACGGACAGTATTAAATGTTCCTGTGCCACCAGATAACATTCAGTCAGTCTGTTTTCAGGTCGGCCTTCGACAGATTGAAGTCGAGCTCGCTTCCATAGCATAACTATATATATATATACACACACACACACACACACACACACACACACACACACACACACACACACACACACACACACACACACACACACACACACACACACACACACACACACACACACACACACACACACACACACACACACACACACACACACACACACACACACACACACACACACACACACACACACACACACACACACACACACACACCTTTGACCCCAATTCGGAGTGTCATGAGGAAAGTGGGGATTACAGGAACGAACTTGGTGCAATTAAAGAAGTGGTAACTTTAATGACAAGCAAAAGCGATTCGAGAAAAAAAAAAACAAAAAGCAGGCAGGATTAAAACAACCAAGGGCAAACAGACTGAACTAAAAGCAGCTGGAAAACTACAAACAAAAGACTCAAAGAAATAGCACACAGAGAAACAGGGCCAGATACACACAGACACCAAAAACACATACAAGGAACCAGAGAAGGAAACAAAGGAAACACAGGAACTAAATAACAAGGGATGATAGACACAGGTGAAACAAATCAGGGGCAGGTGCAAAATCAAAAAAGGCAGGAAACAAGACAGGAAGTGAGACAGACAGGGTGTGTTAGGAAAATTATTCAATAGCCTTCAAGACAGCGTCAGACTGTTAAGATGGCACAATAGTGACTTCCAGCAGGAACAACTTGCAGACTCTGTGGTTCAGTAATTGTTATATTGAAGCGTACCTCCTGAAAGGAAAGAGTGACACCTACAACATCTCAGTTTCAACATGGGCATTTTAAGCCATGTATGGTCAAAAACCTTATGTGTTGGGGGTGCAGTTGCCGTTACAGCTATCTGTTAATTTGAAAACAACCCTGAAGCTGAGCACCTGGCAATTAACTCTGCACATGTAAGGTGACTGAGTCATCTCTAAAATGAATAAGGATAGTAACATTTTTCCAGCAGAGATTGGAACTACAAAATAAAACAGGAAGACAGAAACAAACTCAAAACTGTGATGCCGAGTTAATTTCTTATCTCAGTTTATGAGGTGACAGTTACAGAACTAGGGGCACACCTGAGCATCTCCATTATCTTGTTCAAACAAACGCCCAGTCTGATGTTTTTTTTTCCCCAGGTCTATTCCACGGGTGAAGGTGGGAGTTTCAGTGAGCCTGATATGAAGTATACACAGGAGAAAGCGTTACTGTTGTACATCCCAGTTTACAGTGTATGAATCCTATTAGATCCTGAGTTACCCCTATACAGGAGGTACTGGATCAGCTCTCTGATTAAAGGGTCCGACCCTCTAACCTATGTGCATTACCATATCAGGTCTCAACGAGTTCCTTAATCAACATTTCAACATGACTGACTTTTGACCGTATTTCTCTTAGTTTCTAACTTATTTTCATGCATTCATTAGAAATTGGTAGCAATCAAATAATCAGTTATAATCGCCTGAGCATGTTTGACTTTACTCTTGTAATGAAGATGTTCAATTACTATGGTAAGCATAGTATGTTAGCAGTAACATTAGCGCTGTTGTGATGTAGTGATGAGCTCACTCGTGTTTAATTCTTCACACTGTATTTTCAGATTTTTGGGGAGTTGCTGATCGCTGTTTCTCAACTTCAGTGACTTAAACATGCAAGAAGTATATAAGGGGAAACTAGTCTTAACTATAGATTTAGATTTATTACAAATCTATATAAGGTCACATGCTATCAGATTAGCCCAGGTGGGTATCCTTGCCCTGACAGTCATGTCTTAAGCCTATCCTTTAACATGTACTCACCACCAGGTCCATCACTGGTGGTCAACTCAATAACATGGCTGATGATGTCTTCCTCGGAAGATCTTCAGAGAGCAGCACTCACAGAGGTAGATGGGGTCTCCTTTATCACAACAGCATTCAAAGTGCACTTAAGCCTAGAAGATATACTGATCAGTATTAATGACATGTTACAGTGAATCATTTTCATTTCCTCCCCCCACCTTCCCACTTTTATATTTGGAAAACCATTTTGAACTGACCAATCACAGGCTCGCTCTTGCTCTTCACATACTGCCACAGTGGAACTGTTTGTTGGTGATTTATGTTATATCATATATACACATAAACATATATACAATAACAGACTGAGAAACAGAACAATAAATAAATTAAGTAAATATGGAATTTACATACTTTTATCCTCTACTGCAGTCTGGTGACTCGGTTTGCGTTCTCCTAGTCTGCGTTGGACCACTCCAGACAAGATTTTTTTGTTCTTTGGAGTAACTGCTGGACATCTTTATACTTTTGCTCCCTGACTTCTTCCATCTTCGGTTTCATCAGCTTTGTCTGTGTTCGGGCAGTTTTCTATAGTGCTCCTCAGCTGGTTTCCCATCGTAGGCTCTTCCATCTTCTCCTCTTTTACTGTCTGACTTCCTGCATTCTTTATCTCTGAACTAGTTTTTGAAACCACCTCTCTTCTCCTCTCTGAATCATTTTCACTTGGTGTAGGGGTCTCATTGTTGGCTCCCTTTCCTGCATTGTCTCCACATTCTGTTTTGGTGATTTTAGCACCACCTTCCACTGCAATCTTTTTCAAGATTAAGTCTCATTGTTGTCTGAAAGAGTTTGACTGGTCTTTTCTCGGACACCTCCGTTATCCTGATGTTCTCCTGACTCCTTCTTCAAGTTTCTCTGAGGACTTAGGTCAGAGTTGGGTTAACAGCTACACAGTGATTTATATTGCTGATATCCATTCTACTTGACTTCACCTTCAATACTGCGTGTTAAGTCATGAACGTCTTAAGAGAACTTCCCTTATGATATTTTTCCACATCTATAGTACATCATAGTAAATAATACTGCTGCACATAAAACATTAAAATATTTTTGGAAAATATAAATATGTTTAGCTCGACTCACCCAGCTTCTTTTAGGAAATATTGGGGTTCAGGGTTCGAGCCAAGTCTCTTTGCACAGCCCAGGATGGATGATGCTGAAACAAAACAGCAAAAGTCATCAATTCAGTAACAAACGTCCACGTGGACCATTCATTCTACCCAATACACGTACCTCTGTTGTGGGTGCATGGCTCCCAGATGGGCCTTTCAGTGGTATTACCTTCGATGAAGAAAAATATTGAAATAGAAACAAACAGAGTGTATGACTAGAAATATTATGAGAGTGTGAAAAATACATTTATAGAATACCTGTACATGTGATATGGAGTGAATTTTTGTTGCCTGTTTGCCAAGTCTCTAATACGGCCTCTGCATCAGCGGCAATTCAGTGAGCCTGGATGAGCAGCTCCTACACACACACAAAGCACGGACAAATGTTTAATCAAGGGAACAGTCAATTTAAATGTACATACAATATCTGTAGTTCTAAGCATACAGTAAAAACAGACAGCAGCATCAGTGTCCAACTTGTGGCTATGGATGTCCAACTTTTCTCACGTTCATGCTAAGTTGCCTGGCCACATATGGAAAAGCCCTTTTGATAGCCAGAAGCAAGAATATAACTGACCTTATGTTAGTCAACTAAATTCATATAGTTACATAGATGCTTAAATTAATAAAATATCCTGAATACCAAGCAAAGCTAGGCTAAGCAGTTTGCCAGTGTTAACTTAGACTAGTAGCTTGTAGCTAACATGACTGTAGCAACAATAATTATATTCTTAATAGAATTTCTGTCTATTATTTACTGATTAATCTATTCTTTTAGTCTATGTAGCAATAGTTGATGTCAGAAAATAGTGAAAATGGTCATTTACTAGATTTTGCTTGCCCAACTGAACTAGCTGGGTTAGCTCAGCATGACAGTGGTGCTGTAACCAGCTAACATTCGCTACATACTGTGATGGTAACGATGATGAATTTACTCACCTGGAAAAGATGTTTTAAATGTTTGGCTTACCTTTTACCTCTGACAGAGAGGTGTATGTGTACTAACATAGGCTGGCCTTTTACACCTATGCTTAGTTCAGCTACATTCAGATACTGATTGAGTCAGATTATGCAGCTAGTTCCGAACTGAAGAGAAATGTTTGAAGGACTAAAGGCTGGACTAAAACAGATTATCTCGTTAAGATGAAAGTATGTTGTCAATCAGCATTTTCCATACATTTTGACTTTTGACTTTTAAACGCTGCGGTGGAAATGTTTGGATCGCATCCACAGGAACAAAGAATTACACTGGTTGGAAATTATCTTATCTTGGAGTTATCTTGTTTTGAGATTATCTAGAATTGTTTTATGGACTGACTGACGTGATGTTTTACAAGTTTTTATTTTTGATGACAACTCTCGAAATTAAAAGGCAAAAATGAAAGAATACTTCAGAAAGTAAATAAAAATACTTACTAGAAATTTTGTAACATGTTCCCGGCTGAACACATGGCGTAACACATTCCACGTCTGGCTTAATCTCACTCTGACAGAGCAGACACAAAATTTAGTTTCTGTGGACCCACTGAAGCTTGACTGACACACACATTGTGCATGACCAGGAACTGTTGACCTGCGATGGTGAAATCAAAAACATTCATATCCGTCCATTCTGATTTCTGACCAGACTTTTTGCCTCCAGTGGTACTCACCGAGCAGAGGAAATCTCTCGTTTTGCTTGAGTTTGCTGTATGTTTCACACCGTGGAACTGCTCACATATAAAGACAGACAAACATGCACATGACAGATGAAAGATAATAAAAGTTAAGTTAGATTTTCATTCATCTTATTTAAAAAGAAATAATGTCATCACTAACCTTCACGCCTTAACAGGGTGTGCTGTAATTCAAGTGTCTTCATCACTGCAGACAGGCGTCAAGAATTAGACAAAAAAAAAAAAAAAAAAAACATTGAAATGCTTTACATCTCATTCAGAAGTAGAGAGCTGCAAAAATTAATTTAAACATTTGTCTGTGCATTAATTAGTGGCACTAAAATAATTTCCTGTTCTGTATAAATCAACTACCTCTGAAAAACTATATTTTAAGTCAATTCCTACCTTCTGGGTAACTAGGGACGAGTCGCGAGAACAACGAACATGGGATATGAAGTACCTAACAAAGTAAAAATTCTCAATTAGCAATGATTAAAGAAAATGATTTAGTCTGCAGAAATGTGCTTTGGATGGTATGATTACTTAAAAAAAAAAACATGAACTTTACCTTCACCACCATCTTATCTGGTCCTCTTTCCTTCTCCTCCTCCATGCCATTGACCTCAAGGCTTCAAATCCAGACGATTGCTCCATGCAAGGGAGCCGCCAGGAGATTCTGGTACAGCTAAGAATTTAATAGAAAATAATGAGTATATCATTTGCAGTCCACAGTTTCATTATATTGCTTGTTTGTTTTTAATCTGATTCCCACAATCCCAGGTGACTTTTAAGCCAGTCTTCTAACCTGCATTATCATGCGATCATACAAAACATTTTTAATAGTGAGATGTGATGGATTCAAGCGATAACGATTGATTACTTATGAAACACATCAGACAATGCATTCGCTCCCTTCACGCCCATTAATACTAATGAACTAATGGTAAAGCTCACCAACGTGTGTATGAGATGTTTTAAGGGAGCTGAAGTGTTGCCTCAGAAGACTCATGAAACAGTCTCTAAACCAAAGCACACATAAAGGTTCCACCTGAACCTGGTGGTGACACGTCACAACCAGAGCTACACCTGAACAAACAAACAAACAATAAATAAAACCACATTTTTAGTTGATAGATTACAAAAAACACAATGTTAAAAAGTGGGTGTCAGCTCATAACAACTGGACTTTTCATCTTCAAGCACTCTTTAATGTACTTGTACAAACTGGGAAAGGGAGTGTAGCCTGTTTAAAACAAAGAGAGCTGAATAAATCGAGAATACCAAAATCAAATGTAATTCTTCTGAAACGATCTGAACACAATGCACTTTATTAATATGAGATCCATCCTGGCCGTGCAAAAGGAATGAACAAAACTCTCCACAACTTCTTATATATCAAGTCTATATCATAACAACTGCAAAACATCACGGGCTACCTTTCTTCATGAAATTAAACAGTTTAGTATGACATTTACTTGGCCAGACATAGTGGCACCTTAACTGTTATCACATGTCTGTAGATCACAGGTTAAATGGTTTGACTAAGCTAAATTCTTTACATTTATTACTTATTTATTATTTATTATATATATATATATATATATATATATATATATATATATATATATATATATATATATATATATATATATATATATATATATATATATATATATATATATATATATATATATATATATATATATAGTGTAAATGTTGAAACAGATGTGTAAGTGTACCTGTTTGGTGAGAACCATCTGGCGCCTTCAGTTGTGAAAGGGGACATTATCCACATCTTAATTTTAAATGAGCTTTTCAGAATATACAGAAAGAAGAGAAAAGTGAACATACCTTTGCCAAAATATTTCATAGACATCTGGGGGAGAGCATTAGAAACACATCTTAAATAAAGTCACATTTTGTAGCATATCTTAGAAATAATACACTTAAATCATCTTGTTCAAACTTTCTGGGAAGATAATGAAAAGTATTGATATACCTCTATGTGTTTCCTCTTTGACAAATAGTTTGCATATTGATATATAGTCTCAAAGACCACATTGCAGTTCTGTCATAGGGTGAAATAAAAAAAAGACATATTTAAGTTCACTGTATGAAACAATTCAATAATATCCAAGTATTTACAATAACATGTATAATATCTCACCTGACAGCGCCAGTTTGCTGAAATTTTGTTCGATGATTATACAACTCTGCTATTTTAGTCTGACACTCTACAAGAAAGTTGTCAAGTCAGATCAAGTGAATTGTACAAATAGTCATTTAGAAAATAAGAAAAAATTTATTGTCTCTTTTCTGGAGTCTATCAAATGTAAATTTACTGTCCGTTTGTGACAAAGGACACAGAAATTCTTTATAAACTCTGGAAGTGTATTTGAATATTCCCATGATATTATGCAGCTATAAAATAGCCTGCACGTTTAAACAATGGTGCTAAAAGAAGGGAGATCATAATACACATTTTACATCACCACTACCAGTGCCCCAGCCTTGAACAGATTATACAATGAAGTAATATGCCGACTTCTCTGGACAGTACTTGTACTCAGGACACTCTTCTTGTATTTCCTTTTGATGATTCCTGTTCCTTCAACACTACAAACCACCATAGGCGTAATTAGTCTTTCATATATATATATATATATATATATATATAAGTTTAACTTAAGATATATGGTTTAGAGCTAAACCATATATCTTAAAGTAAATCAAACTTGGAAGCACCCATCAGCTGAGAGGAGCTTCTGACTAAAAGGCATTCAATTTTATACTACAACACGCTCTCATGTAATATTGCAATAATACATACCCAGCTTGTTCCCTGGTTTGATGTTTTGCAATCAAGCTCTCGTCCTTTGTGATGGATTTCAGTTCCTTCAAGGCTACAAGCCAACACAGGCTCAGTTAATAAAATATCATTTAAAAAGGAACACAGCATAAACTGAGGCATGGAAAATAAAAACCAACCTTCTGCATAAGAAGTGAAATTCACTGATTTGAATTTGGCAGGTTCCAGGATCACTTGCTGCAACAGAAAGTCACACAGTTTCACATTGACGTGAACAAAAGCATCAATGTGGGAAAAACCTGCACTCTTGACTTTCTAGACTATTTACCTTCATGTCAGAGTTTGCAGTGCCGTAAATTTCCTCTGTCTGCTTTGCAAAATCAAGTATCATGGAGGCAAAGGACTCTGTGTAATCCCCGTAGTATTCCTTTGACAGCAAAGTGGAGGGGTGCGACGCTTTCTGCACAGATTAATTAATTAGAATCACACAAACAGACAAACAGGGCTGAGCTATATTAGTAGATTATTCTGATAACCTTGGACATTATTCTCTCATACGTGTCAAATTATCCCAGTGAAATCAAATTTGCAGCGATGATGTAACCCCACACATGATTTCATCGTGGAATTTCACAAACATTTTAAATTTAAATAGCAACTTCAACACAAGATGACAGAAGTTGTATGTAACCACCAAATGGTCAATGTAACATGATCACAACTTCACTCCTGTCACACAGAGAATCCTAGAATGGGATGTTGGGAGTGTTGGTGCTTAACAGCTGTATTGTTTTTCTTAGGGGAGGGGTCACAAACAGGAAAGTTTTTCAGTTCTCTGTGGAGCGGGTGAAGTTTTTACAACGCACAATTCAACTGCAGTTCATACACTTGATTGCTTCACTTATAACTGAGGTTAGGCTCTAAGTGCGCTTGTTATCAATGCTTTGCATGCTCAGGCTCCTGCTTACATCTGAATATACTGAACTCCTAATTATCACTGCATGAGATCCTCTGACTTTTTTGAAGGTCACACAACAGTGGCATGTCACCTCATTTAGGCTGATTAAACCTCTCTGCGTTATTTGGAATCATTCGTTTTTCTTTCATTTCATAGCTACTTACAAAGTAAGACAGGATGTGGTCAAAGCTCAGGACGTGTCTGATGATCATGCGGGTGGCCAAACTTAGGTTGCAGAGCGTGCAGAGGTAGTATCTCCTCTCAGTCGATCCCGCACAAATGCATTCAACAACGTGCTGCATACCTACAAGACCATGGTCGGAGAAGAAAGAAGAAAGTTTAGTTCAAAAAGAAAAGATACAGAAGAACAACAATGTCTGTTCAGGTATGATTTTGCTTCATGGATTGGTTGAATTGGTATTGTACACTATAAACCCTTCCTCATATTCTTATTGCATCATAACAAGGGGGCATTCTAGTAATTTTATCCATGTTTCCAAACACTTTCAGTATAGTGCCCCTAGAACTCATACATGCATCTACCTCAACCCTAAATCTGTTTTCTGTTTCCCCCGACAGACAGTACTCAGTACTGAAATGAAGGCAAGGTTGTTACTGGGGTTAACTCTCTTCAAACAACAGACTTTTCGTGGTCTTGAGGAGCTGCAGCATTTATTAAAATTACACTATAAATTTACTGCCAGATGGGAGGGAGACAAGACCTGTTGAAAAACAGGCAACAGGCAGCGTAATAAAAGACAGCTGAAGAAAACAGCAGAGTGTTGTAAAAGAGGACTCTTGCTTTGATTCTATCTCACCAACCATCTTTTGGTCTCAGCTTAACTCATTTGGACGCTCAACAGAGGTAATTTAAAAAAACAAGATGGAATGGAGTGATTTTATTGGCACTATCCACAATGTTTGGCCTAATAGGGGTCAGGGTGCAAGAGGAGACCCACTGCAAGAACCATGAGGACATCAAGGCACCAACAGTATTAAATGCATCAATAAATGATCACTGAATTAATCCAGAAGATGAAAAACTGAATCATGTGAGATGATGTGGTGTGTACATTTACTGACCAAGAAGCGGATGCTTCCTGTTGCTGTCTCTTTGGTATGTTTGTATCATCGTTCTCTTTGGCCTGACAGCTAGAGGGGGAAAAGATGACAGAGGTAAAGCAAATGAAAAGAGATATACAGTATTTAGTCAGAAAATACTCGACAAATGTTGTTGTTGTTCTTAAATTTTAAAAGTGAAAATGTGTATTATTTATTATATGACTTAGAGCTACAGAACAGCTACTAAATGAACCTTGTAGTGAGATATGCTGCTGCTGTTTTCAAGAACTTCAGCAGATACATATTAACTCGACAGAGTGATTATTATGACACAGACTCATAATGCACAGTTTGGTTTTGGGGACTGAACTCTATCCTGAACACCGTACCTCCCTCTGACTAATTAACCGTTCGGCAAAAATAAGAGTCTTGAGAAAAAATGTGCACACACCTTCATGCAGCTTCACGAGCTTGTCATTTTCACTGAGAGCGCCCATCACTGTGGAGAAGAATCAGATCATTTTCATTGACATACATTTAAAAAAAAATCTCAAACAAATATTACATAGTGAATCCATCACATACCTTCAGTGTAGGTGCATGTTTCAAGCTTGTGCACCAGATTTTCAGGTAAATCCAACATCTGCAAAGAGAAAAAGTGATGAAGACAGATAACATCACCTATAATGTACAAAGGCTCATCCCACCAACACAAACATCCCACTACGACATACTCATATGGCACCTGTGTCACCGTAGAAAATTACACCAATGCATCACTGACAATGCTGATCTTCGACCATGCACATTCAGATATGGTATAAAGACAAAATGTAAACACAATAATGTTTACACTGTTTGTTTGCCATTTGGTGAAGTGAATTGCAATATTGGGTCTCCTTTTAGCCCTGTTTTAATCTCTATCGCCTACTGAAGGAAGTATCTGGTTCTTAAGATGCTAAATGCTCCACTATGTTCACCAGATAGTCGCTAATTTTGCCTGTGCACTATTTGGTTCTGAGGTTTAAGAGCTTTTTAAACCAAGAATAAAAATAGAAAAAAAAATAGTAAAAATAGAAAAAAAAATAGTAAAATTGTTTGATACATACATTTATGATCCCAGGGCTCCAGGTACAGACCTGGAGTTGCCCGGGCCCTTTTTCTTTTTCTTCCTTTGTTAGCCGAGCCTGCAGAATGACCCTCATATCCATGCTGGGCATCCAGGCAAAACTCAGTACATCGGGGTCTGTGTAGTTCTAAAATATAAAATATAAATGAAACTCTGCTTCCAAATTTTAAAACATTGGTTCATTTTTTAATCATATTCAGCACTCACAAAGTAGTTGCTGCAGTGGTCATGAGAACAGACGTGGGACATAATCATGTCTGATGCAACGTTTTCCTCACAGACATGACACAGGTAAAAAACGCTTTGTTTCTCTGGACTGAAACACAAAGTCAGCAGAGACGAGCCTGGAAGAGATTTAAATTAGAATAATTACATTAAACGTAATGTTCACCTTCATCTACATTGTCACTGAATGAATGACCCCACATGACACATTGCTTGCCTTTAGCTATGACGACTGTGTGCCAGGATAGATTTCTAGTTTGTTACTGAAATAAAATGATGTTGCTGCATTTACATAGAAGTCGAAACTTTGTGTCTGAACATGAAATTACATGAATTTACTCTCATGTCAATGAAGTGCACAATGTTCTCCTGTGTCTCATCATTTCTTTACACAGAATCAACAACCTGAAACTAGGTCTAATGTGTCTCTTACAAGTGTTACACAGTGAATATATTGGCCTCAGGTCTAGGATATAATTAAACATACACCCAACTAAAGGTCCACTTACAAGCTTTTATTAGAGCTTTCAATCATATTACACACAGCCCTGAAAAAAAGCTAGTAAGCAGACCTTGAGTTTGTCAAAAATGTACCTTGATGTTGAACCTTTTCTTTGACAGTAAATCTGTATTGCATGTCATGTGCACTTAAGATGTTTTACTAACCTATGATGGTTCTGCTGTCACATTTGGCTTTTGGACCCATCAGCATAACAAAGGGAAAGAAGTCTGTGGAGAAAACATAACAATAAACAAAGGAATATTACACTTGAGCTGTCCAAGACAGCCAACATCACCTCAATCTTAAACTTACACTGGCAAAATGACAGTGACATTAAAATCTGTAATCTTCCATGGAAGCATACCGTGACATTAAAAAGGTACCCTGTGGAGTATTTGACAGTTAAAGGTGCAAGGGAGCCATCGGTTATCAGTCCACATTATGTTTGTTCTCATGCAAGGTCACACGGTGAATGCACAGGATACACAGTTCATACTCAATGTTAATGTAGCTGAGGAATGCATGCATTCGACATATCTGTTAAACTGTAAGCAGGAACTCCTTTTAGAGACACCTTTAAAAACACCAAACAAGAAAGCAGACTTACTGTGACTTGACCTGTGCTTGAACACATCTAAACAAGCAGAGGGGGAGAAAAAAAAACAAAGATTAATGAACTAGACATAAAATCTAAATAAGAGATGCTGGAAATGCATGCCAAAATAAGGTTTAAAAAAAATGTTGCAATACCTTTCGTGAAGACTTCCCCCATTTTCTGTTGGTGAAGAACAGAGAAAACGTGGTGAATGATTCAGGCTGACAACTGTGTGCGAATGCTTTGAGAACCACCGGGTTAAATGTACATGTAGTTTAATGCCCACCTTTTGATGTTTCCTTGAGTGCACATGATTCTTGAAATCAGATATCCTGTTACAACTGGTTAGACAGACCTAAAACCAGAAAAGTTGTTAGTCCTCACTTTGAAATGGGTGGATGTTTTCTCTTCTGGAGGAAACCTCCACCTCTAGACGCAGCTCGAGGTGAGAGGAAAATGTACCGCTGTGACTTCAGTTGGAAGAGTGGCAGAGGTTGATGTTTCTGGATTCATATTTTGTTCTGACATTTTTTTAAGATGCGGCACTTTATAGTTGAAATTAGCAGCCAGAACCACAGTGAATAGACAATTACAGCAGAAGGCAGAGACAGCACACACCTAACTTGAATTGAAGTTTATAGAGTACGCACAGCATGAGTAGACTGTGTAGAGGTCATAAAAAGAACAAAAACTGGATGTGGACGGTGAGAATGAATCAATTAGATAATATGATATCATTTACAGGTTATTACACAGTGAGTGTGTCTGACACTGTGTGTCTGGTGTTCGCTGTTCATCACATAGACGGCCTGTGGGAAACTGTCTTTGGGTGTGATTTCCTGACTCTCGACATGACCTGACAGAGAGTCACTACAACCAGCAACACAAAAGCAACGCGCCACCCGGCCATTCACAAGTAGGCTGCAAGTAGTAGAAAGTGAGTGCATGGGAATATGTAAGAACGTGTTGCTGTGATATAAAAACTTGGATCATAAAGGCTGATTACTCTGTGTGTCTGTGGTTTATCACTACAGCGAAATGTTAGCGGAAAAACAGACGCTCGTCTCTCCTGCGGAACCTGCACTGATGAAACTGAGGACACAGTTCAGCCGAAACACCGGTCCACATGCCCCGCAAGTAAAAACATCTCTCTATATAACATGTGCAACTATTAAAATGTTGATATATACACTTAAAGCTGGAAACCACCGTTTCTTCTTCATGCTGTCATTGGAAACCACAGATAAACCACACACACACACACACACACACACACACACACACACACACACACAGTCTCTTCCTGATGACACTCAACACTGATTGTTTTTAGCCGGACAGTGAGGCTGAGTTGCCGCCACATGAAGAAGTCAAAAACATGTAAATATCTCCCACCTGGCAGCGTAGTGTGCGCTGGCGCTCCATGACTTGAAGTTACTGCGAAACACTTTCGCGCCTGACAGGTTATAAGCGGGAGAGCACACCGCCTCCTATTGGCTAGGAGGGTGGAGATCCACGTGATGAGATTGTCTGAGTAGTGATGGGTCTAAAAACAACAACAACAACAAAGAAACAAGCCAAGTTGAATTTTGTTTACACTGTTGTGCTGTTGTATCATCATCGTGTGTATCATTTTGTTTTGGCCTGTAAACAAAAAAAGTTACCCCCTATTTCCTTAACCTGCCTATAATATATAACCTACCAACCCCCATCTGATTTCCCTGAAGTTCTGCCCTGAGCTTTCCAGAAACTAAATTAAAGGTCCTGTGTGAAACATTTAAAGTCCGCAATGTTGAACCACTATGTTTCCACAGCACCAGAGAAAGGGCAAACCAAAACACTGGCTCTACATGGGACCTTCTGCGTTTCTTTTTTTTACAAGTTTCACAGTCACTGTAGTTTCAAACAAGAGCGTGAAGTGAGGGGTACTCAGTCGGCTGCAATCTGCAGCTTTGCCACTAAATTCTACACATTATACAAAATTATACAAACCACCGGTTCTCAAACTGGTGGTGGTAAGCATCCCATGTAGGTGGCTCCAAACAGAAAATATTTGGAAGAGAGATGCCGGATCAGGATTAGAACACCAAATAAGCCCTATTAGCTTGTTGTTGAACAGATGTCTGGATCTTGAGCCAGAGACTGACTTCTGTAACACTTTGTTCAACATTTAAATCATATCTTCAACGTGTAGTAGAAGTTCATTCCTTTCACAGAAAATGAAACCCAAGTCACACTTGGTACAGATGTACCTACCTTGCAGCTTACACTGCATCTGGTCATTATTTTAATGGTGTCTTTTTATCTTTTTCATATACAAATCATACTTAGCAGCTGTCTCTGATAGTGTCTGATAGTGGCCTCCTCTTCAGCTGCCCCTCCTTTACACTCCTCAAACTCACTTCATTCCTTTGTTAGGTGTTGATGGGTCAAGAAAGGATTAGCTTAGGTGTCTTGGTCCCTGCAAAAGTCCGACTTCAGTGCCAATCAGTTTAATTGTATCAGTCTTCAAGAAAGGACGCAGGATTCATCAAAGTTGGCTGTAGATGAGCTTTATTATCTTCACAGACAAACAAAGCCTGAGTCTCCCATGGATAGACTGATCTGTCTGTCCCCAAACATCTCCTTTTATACCCTCAAATGTTACTCAACCATAGCAAGTCCAGCCCATTTTGCATCTTCCCCCATCTATGACATGATGGTGTAAATCTGTGCCAGGTACAAACTTTGGGGACATTCCCTCTTAATGGTATCTAAATCTTCAGGCCATATCACAGCAGCCTTGGGACTCTCTTATCACTGCTTGTTGCATCTTATCCTGACCTAAAGGCAGAAGCTGAAATCTGCTAAATCTGGTCTCAAGACTGTGAAGAAATGGACCGACAATGCCAAAGTGGAATTACAAGCCTGCTTTGACTGCACTGATTGGAGTGTTTTTGATACCGTGACATCTTACATCAGCTTTGGTGAGGACATGTGTGTGTCCACCAAGACCTTCCGCACATACAACAACAACAAACCCTGGTTCACTGCAAAACTCAGACAGCTTTGTCAGGCCAAGGGGGAGGCCTACAGAAGTGGGGACAGAGTCCTGTACAACCAGGACAAGAACACACTGATGATGGAGATGAAAGCAGCTAAGAGGAGCTACGCTCAGAAGATCAAAAACAGTCCTTCAGTCAGCGACCCGGCATCATGTGGACAGGCCTGCAGAACATCACCAACAACAGGAGATCATCCCCCGACGCTGCACTGAACCATCGACTGGCTGACGAGCTGAATGTGTTTTACTGCAGATTCGACACAAACACACCTCTCCCCCCCTCAGACATTAAAGACCCATCTACAACCCCTGCCATTCTGCCACCTCTTCCTCCGACCGCCCACCAGCACTCAAGACCTGTGAAGAGGATGTGCGTCAGATTTTCCACCTACAGAAGATCAGGAAGGCACCGGGCCCAGATGGTGTGTCACCCTCCTGCCTGAAGGTATGTGCTGACCAGCTGGCCCCCATCTTCACCCAGATCTTCAACAGATCCCTAGAGCTGTACGAAGTCCCCTCATGCTTCAAACACTCCACAATCATCCTGAAGAAATCCACCATCACAGGACTGAATGACTACAGGCCCATCACCCTCACATCTGTAGTCATGAAGTTCTTTGAGAGACTGGTGTTGTCGCGCCTGAAGGACATCACAGACCCCCTGCTGGAGCCCCTGCAGTTTGCCTACTGGGCAAACAGGTCAGCAGGTGATGCCGTCAACACCTCAACTCTGCAGGGACATATGCCAGGATTCTGTTTGTGGACTTCAGTTCAGCGTTCAACACCATCGTCCCAGACATACTCCACACCAAACTCACCCAGCTCACTGTGCCCTCCTCTACCTGTCTGTGGATTGCAAACTTCCTGACTAACAGAAAGCAGCAGGTGAGGCTGAGGAGCATCACATCCAGCACCCAGATTATCAGCACTGGCACCCCCCAGGAGTGTGTGCTCTCCCCACTGCTCATCTCCCTTTACACCAACAACTGCAGACCCATCTGTTAAGCTCCTGAAGTTTGCAGATGACACAACGGTCATCAGCCACCGGAGTCAGGAAACAGGCAGACACATCTCTGCAGACCCTTCTCACCCCGGGCACAAGGGGAGATGTCATCTATGTCATGTTAATTTTTCATGTAGCGCGTGATTCTGCAGCGCGTGATACAAGTACAGTGATCTCCTATTCTAGCTTCATTAGAAATGAACTTATATGCCCCATTATATTCATATATATTTAGTCTTAGTTAAGTTAGATCATCACAAATCATCAGTATTGCTTGTAAAAAAAAAAAAAACTAAACTGCCCTGAAAAGATTTTTCGGCATAAGTAACAGCATCAGACTTTGAAGCGAAAGGGAAAGGGCCATGAACTGAAGCCATGAGGTGCTGAGGCGTATGAAATCAGGCCCCATGGCACTGAGGTTGTAAATTATGGAATCAACTAACATGGTGTCTGGTGCATAAAATGATGATTAGAAAAGCCAAATATGGAAGAACCTGTAGGAAGTAAAAACTGCTGGCATCATTATTTCTAAGAGCTGGCGTAGCGTGGGTGTAGGGGCGAGCTGGAATATAAAAAAGGGTGAGCTGCTTCGTCCTCTATTCGGGTCCGGAGACAACTCAGATTTATTTTTTGCAAAAGAGTAAACTATTGCTGAAACTCTGAGAATTCTTTTTGACTCTTTGAATCTTTTTTGGACCTTTCAAGACTTCTGTAACTCTTCACCATCACTGTAGCTATGGGCTCTGTTTGGACCTTTTGAAACCTCCATAGCTCTTCACCTGCGCTGCAATTACGTGTTGGAAAAGAGGTCCAGATTTATGATTTTCCTAACCCTCCCCCTGCATCAATTTGATCCTCTTCTTAACTGTCCATCACGAGTCTGACAATGTTATTGCAACGCTAAATCAGTGGAGTAGTTAAGTAAATGTGATAAAAGTGAAGTTAAAAAGTGTCTAAAGCAAACACAGACAGAATCAATCACATGTATTTAGGTCAGGTCATTTAATCAAAATTTGTGCTGACATTGTCGCCAACAAGCCTCAGTATTCTCCTGAATGAAAACATAAAACAAAAACAACGTTCACACTTTTTTTTCTCTCTGTGTCACTCTCTCTCTCTCTCACACACACACACACACACACACACGCGCACACACACACACATGCACACACAGTAAGGTGTTGACACTGAAGACAAAAACAAGCGGTGTGCGATGAACTAGTTGACCAAAAGTGACTGAAAGACTGTAAATTTTTGGGGACTTTTCAGTGTCATTTTTGGCTGATCTGAACAGCAGAAAACACAGAAGGCATCCTGACATATAGAACACGTGGAGGGTGTAAACTATGTAAATCAAATTCTAACTTCTAAGCGCTCACTTGGTAACAAACGTAACGTCCCTCCATCACAGTATATTACAGTGAGTGAGGCCCGACTCATTGCTCCTGGAAGACAAAGTTTCACGCACCACCACAAAATGCTAACAACAATAAAAGTCAGGAAAGAGTGTTGAATGTAGATACTGTGGAGTGAGGCCTTGGTTTGTTCTCTCATGCAGGAGTGCTTTTGTACCCTTCAAAATAAAAAGTCATATAAAACAAGACAAGAACTTGATGGGGGAGGAGGTAAAAAAAAAAAAAAAAAGTCATTCACTGTCATTAAAGTCCTCAAATTTCTTTCCAATATTTAGCTTTCATTCCTAAATGTTCTCTCTTTCTTCTCAGACTCATTTGGCTCTTTGAGGACAGGACGCCCCCCGACCATCATATAAGTCTTCAAAATAAAATAAAAAAAAAACTCTCACCCCATCCTCACTCCATCTTTTCCTACTCTACCACCCGCATTTGAATTCTAACCCCCCACTGTCTGACCCTTAAGCAGAGACCCTGATCTGAGTTTTTCACTCAGTCCCGTCATAGTTCGTCATGAGTGGCAGATTCGTCTGCTTTAAGTTTGAACTCTGCCTCTGTGATCTTTCCGTCTCCGTCGCGATCCTGGTTGGAGAACATGTTGTCAATGATGCGATAGGGGTCGAAGCCAGGAGCCAGGCGGCCTTTACCCTCGTTCACCTGACGCAGGATGTAGTCAGTGAACTGTGGAAGCAAAGGAGGGACGGAAGAGGTTAAATTAAGGACTGTAGCAAAAAGGGGTAATAACAGTGACAGTAACAGCAGGTTATCACGTACCTCAGAGGGCTCCACCTGCTTGTCGTGGTCTGTGTCCATCTCAGCGAAGAGGTCAGGTGACACATCGTCGTTCCAGATGAACATGTAGCCCTCTGGAAGTCCTTCCTCCATCTCTATCAGCTCAATGTCAAACACCAGCACAGCGCTCCCGGGAACTTCACCAGCTACACACACACACACACACACACACACACACACACACACACACACACACAGAGAGAGTTCAGTTAAACTTGGGCCAAGGATTGAGTCATTTTTGGTCCAAACCCAGAATTTGTAATGGATTTCTTAAAGCTCTTAAATGTAGAATTACATTGTATAAAAACATTTTCCGATTCAATTTTAATTCTGTGTATTTGTCACATATAATCACAGAAGAACAATCATAGTGAAATGCATTTCCATGACAACAACAATAATAAACAGCTTTGCATACAGACTGGAAACAGCCGGCTTGGCTGTGTGTGCTGGTTGTCTGGCAACTGAAGACTCCAGGAAGTCCAACACCAAAACATGTGGTTTTCACGCTTGAGTTTTTGTGTCAAATGAGCGGTAACATGTTGATTTGTGAATAGAGAGGCTGTAAGTGGATTTTGTTAGGCTAGATCTCTCCTCCACTTCCCAGTCTTTGTACTAAGCTAACCGGCTGATGGCTGTAGAGATATGAGAGCGGTATATTGAAGTATGTTTTGTTCAGGCCACTGCATCAATGCCAAAAATCTTTTTTTATGCCGTTTGGGTCCTCTCTCTCAAGCAAGATAATTTAATTAATTTCATGTGAGACAGACTTTTATTTAATCAACAAATTATCATTTCTGTAGCAATGCGATATATTTGATTACATGTAATACTTGTAGGTTATGTGTTTATTATGTAAAGAACACAGTTTCCTTCAACAGTGTAAATGTGAACTTCTGCTTTAACTTGTTGGTCTTTGTGTTGGGTGTCTGGGTTCAGACCTGTTTCCACTGAGCCTTCATAATTCAGCCTTCAAAGTTTTTGTTCATGGAGAAGTTAGATATCAGAAAACTCCTACACTCAATTGTACACACTACATTTTTGTTATTGTTTCAGGATTAACTGTGTATTACATGTGTGTGTCAGCCTGTGTAGGTTGATGAAGACGAAACATTTTCTCTGTAGAGGGTTGTACATCCTTGGTAGAGATATCTTCAGTAGTCTTCTTGATTTAATAATTTATTTTAGGAGCTTGATAGAATGACCACACTCACAGCTTCATGCTTCAGAAACCACCACGCCAGACACATTCTCTGTCATTACTGAACTAAATCATGTGTGAGTGTCTGTGTGCGTGCGTGTGTGTGCTTGTGTTAAACTTACTGACTCCTCTTTCTCCATAGCCCAGGTGAGGAGGAATAATAAGGTGTCTTTTCTCTCCCACACACATTTCCATCAGCCCCTCTTCCATCCCCGGGACGACCTGGTTGGCTCCAAGGACAATGTTGTACGTCTTTCCATAATTATACCTGAAACAGATCGAGGGTCAGGGTGAAACAGAGAAATACAAAATAACTACAAATGTCATTATTATTCTTAAGCAAGCACACGTATTATTCAGTTTTACAGTCCTTTAACTGTTTTTCCGTTTGCAGAGCTACAGCAGTTGTTTTTGTTAATGATTTTAATAAGAAGAATTTGCAGCAGAAGGTCAGAGGATTTATGGCATGTCTGCCTTTTATCAAGTTGTTACGTTGGTGAGGTGCCAAAGCCCGGTCTGAATCCAGATAATGAAATATTTTTGAATGGTGAAACTGGTGTCAAGGACAGTCAAGGCAGTCAAGAAGGTTTAGCTTATCTTTCAACTCAACTTTTGATTCATACCAGTCTGGGCTGCATGTTGCAAGAAACTTGGCAGACTATGACAGATTTCATCTGCAGAGGAAGTGAAACCATGTGAACCAAGAGCAGCAGAGTAATGGTTACATGAAGTGAAAATAACATAAAACTATAACTACTAGAGATTTTTACAGATTACAACACTAAAGTGTGATGTGTTGTTTAACAAAGTGCATAAATTGCGCTTATGCTAAGGTATACTTAGACATGACATGAGAGTGGTTGCAAACAACATTAGGAAACTGACTGATATAGATGATGCTGGTACTAGATAATCCCATGTCTTTGTCTTTTATCAGTCGGTGAAATCTGGTGCAGACATTCACAGCCCCTGAACTTTGCTAAACATCACGTCACACTTTAGTGTGGTTATCTGCAATCTGCTGCAGTAGCTGAAATCTCCGGTTTTGCTATGACTTGCAGTCCTGTAGAGATAATACGGTTTAAACTTTAAGTGCTATGTTAATTTCCTCTTCATATGACTGTTATTAGTGATTTAGTCTGGATTGCACAACGTTTCCACCCCTCTGCAGATGAGCTCTGTCTAAATGTACTGATTTTGTCACTTCCACTTATTAATAGTTGGGTTAAATGTGTTGTCACGACAGCAAACGTTCTTTGGATATTGCAAGATCTTGCACCCATGACAATATTCAACACAACATGCTCAGTCGGTAGAACGGTCGCCCCATATGCTAAGGCTTGCTGCGGCTGGCCTGGGTTTGAGTCCCGACCTGTGGCCCTTTCCTGCATGTTATTCCCCATCTCTCTCCCCACATTTCCTGTCACTCTTCAGCTGTCTCTATCTAATAAAGCTTGGAAAGGCCAAAAAATAATCTTAAAAAAAACAAAACGTTCAACACAACATAATTCATTCATAATAAAACCTTCTTATGAATCCACAGCGCCACACAGCACTGGTTCCTAATTGCAGTCCTTATCTGAGAAGCTGTGATCATCTCTCTAAGATGCCATCTTACACAAATTTACTCACGTGGAGTCGATGGACGTGCCATCCATCAGAGTGGCATTGTAGTGATATTTGACAAAGTCTCCCTTCTTAGTTTGCTTATCACACTCTTCCGGCTTGTGAGTGACGACGACCTCAGTGCTGTCTGATGGATTGTGGAAGTCGATGATGTGAACGTCAAACACCAGCACAGCTGAGCCAGGGATCTTAGAGCCTGAGAGATGCGGTGAGAGAAAAATTAAAAAGAAGCTGCACACAAAGGAGTATGAATATTAATTTCATGATTAAATTAGAGTATTTAAGCATTACGCACACACCTGTGCCCTCCTCTCCATAGGCGAGATGTGGGGGGATGGTGATGGTGCGTTTCTCTCCGACGCAAACTCCAATCAGACCCTCGTCCATGCCGGCAATCACGTAGCCCTGACCCACATAGGTGTCATAGGTACGATTGCGAGAGTAGCTGCAAGACAGAAAATATAATAGAATATAAAATAGTGTAGGATGTGTCAGGATGTGACATTGTGTTTGAAAGGTTGGGTAATGTTCCAGACAGGGTAAGGGCTGGAGGACTGCACAAGATTTTACTTAACACAGAGTGTTAAAGTATATGTATGAGGAGATGTGAGAATGTGTGTGGTTTAGCAGTCTAACACATTAACATAGTCAGTCAGTCAGGTTCATGAGTCCTTGACGTCTGTACAGAATGTGCAGACGTCAAGATGTTTCTTGAAAGTAACAAGAAACGTTACAAGGTGAACCACAAAGCTGTGAAGGTCTAAGTGGTTTCAGTAACTTCTGTAAATTATATTTTAATACTTTAAAGATCATATTTTGCATAGTTTCATATCTATATATATAGAGGGAGATATCATATATATAGCATATAGACGTTGTCTGCCTGTCAAAAAGTGACCGCACCTTGATTTATTCTCTGTTGTGAAAGGTTTCAGAATGATTCAGAGGATGCAGAATTGTACAATGCAAACAGGAAGTTTTCAATAGTGCTTTTTAAGTTTCGTCTCTTTATACTCTTCAGCGCGCAGACAGATGCTGCCACCTTGAGGCCACGAGGAACAACAGACATCAAACATTCATTTCTATTCCTAATCCAAAGATTTACTCTTTGCATATTAAACACTGACACACACCTGGAATCAAAAAATGTTCCATCGAGGAGGCTGCCATTGTAGTGGTAGCGTACAAAGTCTCCGGCAACGCTCTTCCTTGTGCAGGGCTCAGGCATTTCCTGATTGGTCACTGTGATCCCGTCTCTGGGGTTGTGGAGGTCCAGCAGTACGACATCAAACACCAAGGAGGCCTGTCCTGGGATGTCGCTGCCTAGAGGGAGAAAAAGAAGAAAAATAAAGGTTGAAGACATGAATCAAGACAGGAATGAGGATGGTGATAAAGGATGAGATGAACCACTGAAATACTCTTGATCATTCTTCTTCTAACCAAGATCAAATCCTAGCACTACCCAAGTAAGTAGTGAGTGGACCTTGAACATGAAAAGCAAACAAACTATATTTTTTATTTGGGTGATGTTAACTTTAAAATATCTGGCATTAAAAATGGTTTATGTTAATTGGACTTATCTTGGATTGTTGGACTTAGGTCTATACAGTAAATATGACTATACTGGAAGTGTGGGGGAAAAACTCGCAGCTAGAAAGCAAATAAGCTAATTTCCCAAAAATGTTGGACTATTTCTTTAAAGAGGTTACACAACAATATCACAAGCTTTAATGTGTGCTGAGGGAAAAAACTTCTTCCTGATTTGATTGCTGTTATTAGTCAGTATCTGGTGAGCAAGCTGCAAATTGGATTTCAATGACCTGTCACTCAACTGAGAAAAGCAAAAGTGCGCTTGGCTGGAAAATGACAGCATCCTGAAAACTATATTTGTAAGATAAAAGATGTGAAACGTCGCAGTTTTTGCAAATAAAGTGATCAGGGTTATGGTTTGGGATAAGACTGAGAGGGTACATGAGATGTATAGTTCAACGTGTGTGTGATATGCTGCCACCTCATGATTCAAGTGTGCAACTGCAGCACCTGTTTCTGTAATTATCAATCTCTTATTAATGATAAAGCTCTTAAAGTCAGTCACAATAATCAGATTCAGGGAATGAAATAATAATAGAAGATATGTTCATACGCACCGTCTCCATTCTCTCCATATCCAAGTGATGGTGGCATAGTGATGATGCGTCTCTCTCCAACACACATTCCCAGAAGTCCCTGATCCATACCAGCGATCAGCCACCCAATCCCAACGTAAGTGTCATAGGTTCGCATGCGGGTGTGGCTACAGGATGGATGGATGGATGGATGAGAGAGGTTACATTAGTGTGTGGGTGTGTTTTGGTGTGACTGTCTGTGTATCAGTGAGATCTTACACACAACGAACCTGGAATCAAAGAGCGTCCCATCCAGCAGGGTGCCGTTGTAGTGGTAACGAACAAAGTCGGACACCTCCACCTTTCTGGAGCAGACTGTTGGTGTGTGGTAGGTGTTGATCTGGACGCCGTCCTCTGGGTTCCACACATCGAGCAGCAGGACGTCAAAGTGAAGGATGGACTCAGGAGGGATGATGTCACCTGAGAGGAGAGAAAACAAGCGTGTCAGTGTACATAGTTGTTGACCGATTGTTTATTATGGTTAAATTTGGGTCAGTCAGGGCCTCATACTAGCATTAGTAAGCAACAGAAAATGAATCTGCAGCTATCTTGACAACTGATTTATTACATCAAATGTGTCAAATTGCTGCTTTTTCTTGTCTTAACATTATAGAAAACTGATTTTTTTATCCAAAACTAGAGATGTGACAACATTAGTTGGGTTCTAGAAAACCGTGATGGTCATTTTTCACCATTTTGTGACGCTTCATACCAAATGCTTAATTGAAAACATACTACGCAGATTAATCAATTTGTTAGTTGCAGCCCGAGTAATGAGTGCGTGCAAATTAAACTCCTCCTCATGGCAATAAACCCCCCAGATTTCCAGAAATAGGACATGACTGTGGTGTCCTCAGTTTTAGCTGTCTGTCCAGTTAAATCTGCCCTCACCAATGCTTATTTTGGAGCATGAGTCACTTATTACTCACTCACTATTTCTACAAATAAAAGTAGTTGCCCCTCAGTGTTGCTCTTGAATGCATGTTGACTTTCAAAGAGTTAATAAGAGACATAATAAGGAGAAGAAGCTATAGTAAAGGAGATGGGAGTGGGAGAAGGTGGAGAAGGGGTGCGAGGACTGTGTTAAAATCTTTACTCTTGGTGAGGTGGCAGGTCTCCTGCCGGTTTAAATCTCAGTCTCTCTCCACCAAAATCTCACTTCTGTGTTTTCTTCTTTCTCTCTGATCTTCCTTCTAATACAGACAGGCAGTAGAGGACGGCAGCCTCAGCTCTTACCTGTCCACACATGCCTCCTCTCTCTAACTATTTCAAGTGCACACACACACACACACACACACACACACACACACACACACACACATACCCTGAAGCACAGGTCTCTATGTGTAAACAGATTTTTCTTCTCTCAAACATTTTCTGACACAGAAACACTCTGTGGTGAATGATCTCCAAATTTATTTATCATCATCTACTGACTGGATCAATAAAGTTTATCTGCCTGCTGCTGATGCTCCAGCCTCTGCGGTGTAGTAACTAACAGCTGAAAGTCTTGATCCCGTGCCGCTTCCTCTGCTTCCTGGTCTGTGATGTTCGTCTGACATCATTCAACATGGACGCCTGGGAGCAGCCCACTTCCTCTCTGCTTTGCTAGGCTCTAGTACAACACACTACAGTGCTGTCTGTAGGAAGCCTGTATTTTTTTTCCCTTTATGCTCCTGCCAGTGTCCGACCAAATTCTCTCATTGTTATAGTGAGCAGTGCCAGCTGTGTGTTCACTCATCTGCGTATTTATAATGACTCTCGGGATGAATAAACACTGGCCTGCCCTCAAACTTCATGGAGAAAGTGTTAGATACTGTCCTGATTCAGAACAATCAGTCATGATGCAACACTAATATATGACAGGAAGTTTAAAACACACCATATCCCCGACTTCCGTAGGCAAGGTGAGGGGGGATCTTCACCAGGCTCCTCTCGTTGACGCACATCCCCACCAGAGCTTTGTCCATCCCTTCGATCAGCTGCTTCTTGCCAACAAACACGTTGTAGGTGCTGCCACGGTCGTAGCTGAAACAGATCAGGACACGGTTACACTTCTTCTTGCCTTGGCAGCTCATTCAGAAAATAAACTTGAACATGATGTCACACTGGAGTTCAGAGTTCAAGATGGCCAAGATCTCCTTACAGTGTCTCATGCAAATTGTACTTTTGGACTAAAGTCGTGCAGAAAGTGAGCCTTTGCAGCCTGTCATGTCTACAGATCTATCATGCAGGTAAACATGACCTGATTAAAATGTAAAAAACTCGACTTTATCTCGGAATAGATGTGAGCGCAAGGTCCCTATGCACAACTTTATGAGTTTAAAGGAGATAAATGTGCAGTTACTTAAAGATCATAGTGACACAGGTGCGTGACACTCAATGAATCTGGGGCATCTGGGGCCCTCGGGGGTCTGGGGACCCTGGGCAGGTAATTACTGATACTCTGTTACTATTGTATGACTGTGACTATGTCAGTGGGTCCCAAAGTGGTCCTGGCAGCAGGTTCTATAAGTCTGTAAGGACTTGGTCCACAGGTTTTAATGAATGAATCCACTGTGATCAAGTAAACCAATATTAATCCATAAAGTTTAATCTAATGATAAAACTCTCCTTTCTAGCGTCCTTGTGTAATCCCTGTGGGGGTCGTTGATATGAAAAGGTTTTTGAGCCTTTGGATTAAGCATGTATGAATCCAGAGCTCAGTCAGCCTGCCTGCCTGCGTGGCTAACAGGGACGAACCACTCAACGCGCACTTTTACGCATCGCGCACGCAGTCCGCACGGTGCAGCCGGTCTGCTCTGCACGGTGAAACTAATGTGAGAAGAAACTCACTGTTTGCTCATTGATACTCACCTGGAGTCGAACTTTTTGCCGTCCGGAAAGGTGCCGATATAATGATACCTGACATAATCCCCTACTTTGACTGCGCGCACACACTGCTCTGGCACGAAAGTTTTCTCAATGAGAATGTCGTCTAACGGTACCGGAGGAGCGTTGCAGGCGGCGAAGGCCACCAGAACCGACAAATATAACATGCCCTGCACGAATTGGGTCATTTTCACTGCCGACAAATCCTCAGCCGATGGAGATAACAGTGGCTACGGCCTGTATGTGTACGCGCTGCCTCCCTGATCTCTGATACTTTGGTTTCCTCTACTCCGACTTGAACAGAAGTCCTGCCCCCAGTCCCATCACAGGAATGATCACGTGTCAAGACAGACAAAAAACGCACAACATCCGGTGACATTTTGAAGCTAAAACCTCCATTGATGACCGAAATGCGTTGTTTTATTCTTAAAACTCAAATAAAAGAGGGTGCAAGCGTGAGTTCCAAAGTCCGTGTGTGATGGAAATAAATACAGAGAAGGCTGACATAGCCTTTTGTGCTTTTATTTTGAAATTAAAATCCACATTTCCTCTTTCTCCCCCTGCTTCTTTCTTGCTGTCTTGACTCACTTCGGGATTGAATGGGATAGTTTGGGGCACCACGTATTGCTCCTGCGCAGTGCAGCCTCTGAGATGTGTCAACGTGGTAACGTAAGGGTCTCCATACAGCTGCAGGCACATCCCCCTCTGGAGCCATTTAAATCACTTTTACGCACACATCTGGATACGCCTCTGCAGTCATATTTTAACAAAGTGTGGGACACTTAAAGTTTGCTCTTCGATGATGTTCTGCATTTGTTTATGTTGTGTTGATGGGGTTCAGGACTTTTGGAGAGGGGAGGCAGACCACGGAGGAATGTCTCTACGTGGCAGTGGGAGGGGGAGGGACGGTCCACTCTCAGCAGGGGTTTAATTAGAGAAAGACAGGAAACGAGTTCTAACTTCAAAAAGAAGTGTTTTATAGAATAATAAGCTCTGTAATCCTCAAACACCTTGACCTTAAAAAGTAGAGCTATTTCTCCCTTAGGTCTGATGATAAGTCATACTCTGTCAGGTTTTTACATGGACTGTATATGGGCAGAACAACAGCACTGATTTACTTTTGTGATTTGGTGGGAGGAGCAGCTCCAGCAGCCCCCACCCGCCTGAGCCGACTGCTCCAGTTCTGCGCCCGGGGGAGGGGACGCTCTGTCCGGATACGTGGTGGAACTTGAGGCGGTCCTTACAGACCCACGCACACCGACAGCCCTTGGATCATCCCAGCCAGCCAGCCCCTCCACCATTACCAAACTTAAAAAATGGCACCCTCCACTTTTTCCCAACTCTTCTCTGCGCTATTAATCGCATTTTTCGCCTCTGGTGTCAACTCTCAGTATGAAAAATACAGCTTCAGGAGTTTCCCAAGGAATGAGCTCATGCCTCTGGAGTCCGCTTACAAATACGCACTGGATCAGTACACTGGGGAGAAGTGGAAAGAGACGGTGGAGTACATGGAGGTGTCTCTGCGGCTGTACCGGCTGCTGCGGGACAGCGAGGCCTTCTGCAACCTCAACTGCAGCTCCGTGAGGCTGGAAGACGAGGAGAAGTTTGCGGAGTTTCCAGAGCTGCGGGCGTTTGGTAACGTGATGAAGAGGGCGCAGTGCCTGAAGCGCTGCAAACAGGGGCTGCCCGCATTCCGACAGACCATGCCCAGCCGGGACACTATAGATGAGTTTGAGAGGAGAGAGCCGTACAAATACCTGCAGTACGCCTACTTCAAAGTAAGCAAATATGTGAATTATGTGGGGGGTCATCATGGGGGGGTCAAGGTGCTGATCCAAATCACCTATCAAAGCCGAACCTAGAGGAGTTCACCTGTTTTCTTTGACTTTATGATTATCAATATAAGGTGATGGCCAGTGCATCCACAGTTTATACCTCAACGTCAACTGAGTCCTTAAATACGTTCTGACGTCATATACGTGCCACGGATGCACAGGGCTGTTCTGGAAAAGGGGAGATCCTGAACTTTCACCTGTGCATGTTTGTTTCCTCCAGAGTGAAGATCAGCAGGGCATCAGGGCTCACTGAATGATTTGAATTGGTCTTCAGCCATCAGATGCCACCCAACAAGACCTTTTTCACAGGAAATAGTAGCATAAACACAGGTGTTACCAATTATACTAATTACGGTTCCGTTCCATTCAGGGTGCTGCTGTGGTGCGTGTTGGCTCACTGGGAAGTCTCTGCTGCACTAAATGGAACTGAGCCTAGTACCATTGGCAACACCTGTGCTGACCCTGCCATTTCCTGTCATAATGAGTGCTGTGAAAATAGATGCTGCTCCTATAGATGTCTTTCTAGACATCTATAGGAGATTTTAGATGGACACGTTGAAAAGCTGTCCTCACCACCAGCAGCAAAATGCTAAATGAGGAAATGTCTTTTGGTGGAAAGGTGTTTGCCTCTCGTGTAAAGTTACAGACTTGTGAGTTCATTAAGGAGCACTAAAGCTGTTCCAAAGGCATGTTCACATCTCACTTGTTTTTATCAGTTTAGTCTTCATTGTGTTTATACAAGTAAAACAGAAACATAACATTGTAGCATATAACTCCATGGAGTAATGCACTTTATAGTACTAAACCTAAACCTCTAAACATTTTCCGTTTTCAGCCCTAGAGAATAAGTATTTTTTTCCATCATGAATATTTCCTGTACAATATCTAACCACTGACTATGTCTGGGCCAAATAATTGTCTTCCTATAAGCGGTATAAAATGGAACACTTCTTGGGGATTAAACACCCTAATATCCTTACTAGAACACTTTATGTTGTTTTTGCCTTTAATGTGTCACCTATATATAACGTGGGGATTACATGACTCGTCTAAGGTAATGGTTTTAAAAGAGTGTGGGTTCTGGAGTTCTTCAGATAGACTTAAAGTTAGCATTTACTCTCATTATAATATCACTCTATAGATAACACAATGGCACAATGGCACAATACATCCTGCGATATGAAACAGTAGGACTCCTAATATGGGGCTTCAGTGGTATAAAATGTGAACCAACCAACCAACTTGTGTCTTTTCTTTTTGGTTCTCTGACATGAGAAAGTATAAAATTGTTAACTTGACACTTAATGATAAGGTAAACAAAACACTGATTAGTTAAATAAGTGACCAATAATAATTTACTTTAGTTATTCAGGTATTATTTATTGGTGATTATCATTTTCCCCATTGATGTGCACAAAAATAAGTGTTTACTGTTTACGATGTGTGTTTGTGTTATTTCTCCTAGTCTGATAACCTGGCCAAGGCGGTGTCTGCTGCCCACACCTTCCTGCTCAAACACCCAGATGATGAGATGATGCAGAGGAACATGGCGTACTACAAGAGTTTGCCTGGGGCCGAGGAACACCTCAAAGACCTGGAGACCAAATCCTACGAGGTACACACACACACATACAAAAGCACCCATAGAGGCACGGTGAGAAGTTAACATGAAGAGGCTGTGTGTATGCAGGAGTCACACCCATCCCCACATGTCTTTGTGAACATATACACACACACACACACACACACACACACACATCCTATTATAGGCTCTGTGGGTGTGCTGATGTGGTCGCTGCCTGTGGTGAACCAGCCAAGCTAGCCACATCATGGGAAGATTCATTCACAGACACCAGTGTTTTCCAAAAATAGGGCCTGGGGACCTTCAGTGGACCTTGACAGGACTGTAGTAGTCACATTAAAATAAAGGTTTTTATCACTACCATAAAAAAGTGTATATGTTTTGATACTTTTTATATTTTTTGTGATATTCTCTCAGTTTTTAATAACCTGGTTCTGAGAGAAAGAGTATTTTATTCAGCAGCATGACGAATAAATTTGAACACATGTTCTAATGCCAAAAATTTGAATGTTAACTGACTGACTGATAATTATTGATGACTACTGTGTGTTTGCTATTGCAGACATTATTTGTGCGTGCAGTGCGGGCATATAACGGAGAAAACTTCCGTACCTCGGTGTCAGACATGGAGCTGGCTCTGCGGGACTTCTTTAAGGTCTACGATGAGTGTCTGGCTGCGTCTGAGGGCCCCAGGGACGTGAAAGACTTTAAAGACTTCTACCCTTCCGTAGCTGGTCAGTTCATGCCTGATTCATCGCTGTTTTGTTTCCTGTTTCTTATTATTGCTAAATTTAATCTCTTTTTAAATTCTAATTGACTCTTCAAGCAGCAGTTTAGTGCAGAGCATTGATATTGTTCCTCTACAGATCACTACATAGAGGTCCTTGACAGGAAAGTCAAGTGTGAAAATGACCTGACACCTGTCGTAGGAGGTTTCGTCGTTGAGAAGTTTGTGGCCACCATGTACCACTATCTGCAGTTTGCCTATTACAAATGTGAGTAGCATGTTGTGACCCACATTATGTGCATGCTGAAGTGTAGTCATGAAGTCAGAGCACTCCCTTCCTTTAGAGTTGCCATGACTGACATGAAGGAAGATCTCTGTATGAATGTGCTGTAATTGTTGTTTTTCAGTGAATGACCTGAAGAACGCAGTACCGTGTGCAGCCAGCTACATGCTCTTTGACCCCAGTGATGAAGTTATGAAGAATAACGTGGCCTATTACCAATTCCATAAAAGTGAATGGGGACTGACAGAAGAGGACTTTCTCCCCAGATCAGTGAGACATATTAATGACTACTAACCTCGTGCACCCACACTGAAGCACACTGAGTTCCTGTCTTTTGTTTGTGTCAGGGAGAAAATGGTTTTCAGGGATAATGAAGTGAATTATATTAAAAGTCTTTATTTAGTCAGGCTTATCAGTTTGAAATGAGCTTCAAAATGAACAATATGTCTGACTAAATAAAGGTTTTTAAATAGAACATGTAGTATCTGTTTGCCTAAGAGTACTTGAAGAACATTTCCTTCTATGTGAAGGAAATGTTTTTCATCTTTAAAACCATCTAAAAGATTAATTTGACAATTTGGGAAACACACAAACTCTCTTTCTTTGCAATAGTTAGATGAGAAGAATGATACTACTTTCATATTTGCAGGTTGCCTTAACCTCAAGGTGACTCCAGGAAGTCATTGCATCCAGCCAGGAAAATAGAAATAACCGTCCATGAAACCACACTTTGCTTTTGCACTTTAATTAAACAAATCGGTAGACAGATTTTGTTACCATTGGACAGAGCAGGATATAAAGTTTTCAGTCTTTATGTTAAGACTATGTTATTTGCAGAATATGGCAGAAACTGAGTGATTTATCAGTGTATAATCACATGAAAATACTACATAATACTACAGACACTGAGTCTACACCACTAGATGCCACTAAATCCTGCACCCTGCTCCTTTAAGCTAAAGTAACTGGCTGAAGCCTGCCATTCAACAGTCAGACAAAGAAGTGGTATCAATCTTCTTATCTACAGTAACTCGTGGCAAGAAAGCAAGATGTTGAACTACAGCTTTAATTTATTAAAATTAGTCACTTAGATGAGACATAAGACTGATACCATTCTCATGTTTGTAGCTGAGAGCAGCAAAAGGTGTATGATGAGTCCAAAGGTAACAAAATTCCCCCACCGAAACGTATAACGCTCACTAATTAATGGGTTACATCTTGTCTAAATATATGCGGCACAGTGGTCACCTCACAGCAAGACAAAGGTTCCAACCAACCAACCAAGGTTTGAACCTCCCAGTAAACTGGGGCCTTTCTGTGTGAAGTTAGCATGTTCTCCCCATGTTTGTGTGGGTTCTGTTCAGCTTCTTCACACAGTCCAAAGACATGCAGGTTGATTGGTGATTCTAAATTGCCCATAGGTGTGAAAATAAGCATCTCTATGTGTGAGCCTTGTGATGAACTGGCGACCTGTGCAATCTCAGCTGGGAAGGGCTCCAGCCCTCTGCGACCCTGAGAAGGATAAGCGGTTACAGAAATGGATCAATGGATGTCTAAAAAATGTGTGAAAACATCAAGTTGTGGTTTTATTGGGGTTATGAGCATATTTCTTGCCTGGACGCAGATACTTGTGGCATCTATAGACAGAACCAGGGGAGCTGTTTCCCCCCCATTTTCTGTTTTGTGCTTAGCTAAGCTAAACTAAGCTAATCTGCTTGCAGGTTTATATTTACTGGACAGATGTAAGAGAGGTATCAATTTTCTAATGTAACTTTTGGCTAACTATTTCTGTAACTACATGTGGAATTGATTTAACATTTGGCCTCCTCTCCCTGTTTTGTCTTTGGGTCACTCTAACACACGTATTACATGTTGTTTACCTGTGTGTTTGTGTGTGTGTGCTACAGGAGGCATTGCGGTACTACAACCAGACCACCATGCAGATAGAGATGTTGGAATTCTCTAAACAGCGCCTGGTGAGCGACGATGAGGTGCGTGCATGTGTTTACTTATTTTGGTTTGCTAGTTACAGGAAGCTTCGAGCCCTCTAGTCTACACTTAAAATAGTCCTGCATGACTCGCATGAAATCAGTTATGACTTTGGATTAGGTTGTTTGTGGCTCTCACAGGCCCTGTCCTTGTGTAACTTATGGAAAAACCCTGGATAACTTCACTCAGGTCACATGATACTCTGCAGTACAATGTGGGCCCTGTGTCCATCAGGCTGCAATATGACAGACAGCCATGGGGTGGCAGCATGACACCGGCATTTCTTAAAGTTATTTTGATGCAGCACAAGCAAGCACCTTCGCCATCAGTGCAACCCAACATAAGCCAGGATTACATGCTGTATGTGGTGAATACCATTCAGTTCTTGACTGTAAGCTCTTTAGTAATGCCAGGTAGGAGAAATCACAGATAGAACAGTGAGTGGGAGGATTTATGCTGATTCATTTGGTGCAAAATGTCATTTTGGAACAAAGCAGACCCTCCTCACTTTTTTCCTTCTCCGTGTATGCGTCTGCAGGGGGAGGTGGTGGAGTTTATAGATGAGTTCCTGGATGAGGATCAGTACCCCACATTGGAAGGTCCACCGAAACCCTGAAAAACAAAACAGCACCAACACTCCCCATTTTGTATTTTTGGATTTTGTGCGAGGCTCTGATTGATCACTGTGTTTTTACCAGCAGATCCACATCCTGAATATTTTTTTAATTTCCTATTTTGTGCACTAAATATCCAGTTGAGTGCTATGGACATACAGCACAGTGGCTAAATCATTTAAAGACAAAGGTGATCATAGAGATAATTATTTAATAATTTAGCAATATTTTTACTACCTGTTTTATGGATTCATTCCTCCACTGTGAATCATGTATGTTGTCTTTCAAAGTTGATCATTTTTTTTGCAATGAAATGATAATAAAACTTACCAAACATTGGGTCTTTCAAGTAATTGTTAGTGCTGTTATACAGTTTCTGGCTTTAGGGACGTGGCCAGTTGTGAATAACATCCCTTTAGTTTAGGGCTGTAACCACATCTGTGGGGGTTTTTTTCCTAAAACTAAACTGTCAGTAAACTGAAATATTTCAAAGAAAGCTGAGTTCTCCAAATAACTTGTTCTACCTAACCAGACATCCAGAAACACAAATATGATCAATTTACTGTCACATAAGGCAGCAAATCATCAAAGCAGAGGAACTGGGACTAGAGAAGAATTTTTAGTATTTTTGCTTGAAAAACTGCTCAAATGATTAATTAATTGTTCCAACAAAAAGAGGACAGCAGAAGAGAAAGGAGTGGATAGAGGGCTGAAAGGGTGAACAAGCAAAGCAGTGCCCTTTAGATGAAACCCGGGCTGTGCTGAGCAGAGAGACATCCAGAGAAAACACTGAGTTGTTTAATAATGTTTGAACATTGAGTCTCTGTGCAGTTTGTCACACAGTGATGTTAAAAACCCACTGAGGAACATTCTCGCTCTATTACAGTGTGTCTCTGACTGCGTTCTCATTCCTATCCTGCCTGTATTTATCTGTCTCTTTTATTACTTCTATTTCTCCCTTGCCAATGCCTTATCTGTTATCTGTACTCTTGTTCTTTTTAAACATTTTTGGAACATATTACAAAAAAAAAATGGGGGATGATGGTTGGTAGAAGATAAAGAGTTGATTGTGAGGAGAAAGGTCACAGGTTAAAGTCACACCTAAATATTGGATTAGTGTCAGATTGACCTTGGCGGAAATAAAAACAGAAATCAAGAGTTAAAACCACATGTTTAAGAGTTTATTGTGACGAGAACACATACAGTACACATTTCATCCTGACATCACACACATCAGGCTGTTTGAGATGAAGAAATATTAGCATCATGTGAATGAGTCAAAAAAAAGTCCATTTGTCATGATTTTGCTCAAACCTGGTGTGTATGACAGGTTATTGTTAGTTATTGATAGTTGACAATGTGGTCTTTGTTTATGCTATTGCTAGTATTGTGTTTAAACAGCAGTGTCTAATAGTAGGTGAAGTGAACGGCAGTAGAGTAGATCTTGTGTGGATGAGCTGACCTTGTGTAAGACATGAAGAGGTAATGTCTACTGTCAACTTTTCTGTCTTGGTGAAGAAACACACCACCGGTGATGCTACAGTACTGTGTGTACAGCAAGTTACGACAGTTCATATTTACAGAAACACGTGGACAACAGGTACTTTATTCCCCATGCCCTCACCACATTATGACATTAGTGTCGATTCGCAGAACACAATATGGAAATTAAAAACAGTGGTGATTAGCAATTTGAAATAAATCAATTAAATCATCGTCTGGGACCGATGACACCATGAAGTGCCTCGTCTACAATCCACCACCCACGTTTGACATTAGTTACATTTTTGTAGTCTCTATACATGACCAGGATTATAAACTTTAAACCCTCCTATGTCTGAATGTATTAATTTACATTTGGGCTTTTTTATTTTGTATTTGCGAGTATTTTGGACAGTACAGAAACGTGAAGAGTATAAATATCACAGAATCAATCAGAGATATAGTACAGTGTAATGTCCTTTTTTTGTAATTACGACTGAACATAAACCAATACAGACATTATGAACTCTTAACCAAGCTAAACTTACTCATATTGCAGTTTTTTTTAATGGGCAAATAGTCCCAAATATTTAAAATTAGAAGAACTACAACAGTCACTGACATTAAATTAACATTTTTTTCCCTAGTCTAGCCCAGATTACCCTCTTTAACTTCTCAGACTGTGATTTTCCAGACAAACACAGCAGAACACAAGTAAAGGAAAGGAAATACAATCCACGGATGTACTGAAAAATATGTCATATTACATTTATCATTATAGAGCTAAATGTAACAATGTATCATACATTTTTGGGCATGTGGTCCAGCCCTAATTTTTTAATCCAAAGTCATAATTTACTAATCTAATTACCCTAAACCATCAAACTATTTCTAATCCTTTAAAACTATAACTGGGGGTTGTGACTTAAGTTTCTCTCTGTTGCCATGGCAGCAACCACAATGTTTGATCTCTTGTTGGTCTGAATGCCGTCAGCAAACACAGCGCACTGCTGACTGGCGGATTGCACAGACCTGAGACACACACAGACACACGTAAACACACGCAAACACACACACATACACAGGGGCTGAGTCTGCAGTCTGGACGGACACCCGCTCCGCATCTCTCACCAGCCGCCCGTCAAAACCAACAGAGGCAGGAAGATCTCAAAATGTTACACCTGTCATCCTTCTTTCTCACACCTTTCGGTGCATACTGCTCATTCGACTCTCATCTGTTGTAATCATGATCATCTTGTTTTCCTTTCATGCTGGTTTGACAGAAGCCTGGTCGTTCATTTGGGACTACCAGCCCAAACCTGTTGCGATGAGCTGAAGTATTCTGAACTTCAGCCCTCTTGTCGTAGAATAACAAGTGGAATACAGTTTTTTTTTCATCATCACGATACACAGACAAATAAAAAAAAAAAAGTTTGAGAATCAAAAACAATACAGCAAAATCAACAATAAGACAAGTCAACAAAAATAACAGCAAGGTAACACAGAGAATCTTTACCACAATGTCCAAGAGCTTTGGAGGTCGAAGTCTCAGTTCATATGTTCAGGCGAGCAGGCATGCCTTCTTGTGGTTTTCCTACATGGTCATTTCCCTATAACCTCCTTTTTCAGTTCCTGGAGTTGAGTCCAGTCCAGACACAGCCCCCTCACCAGACCAGCTAGATGTCAGACTTTGAAAATGATGGGTGGGTATAACAAAGATGAGTAATATACGTTAAAATCAATGAGTGGGTGAAGGAAAACTGCTACCATCATGTTTCACTCAGGTGTCATGATAAGCATCAGTTCTTACTGTTTTACCATTTCTCCCCAAATCTGTTCATACCCACCCAAAATCTTTAGTTATTGCTATTTTCTAGCAAGATGAGGGGCTGCGTGTTCCTCTCAAATTCATCTGAATCTTCCCATCCCTCCTAAATGTCTCCGTCAGTGTCCCTCGTTCCTCACTCTTACACTTTTTGCTGCATCTCTATCTGTTGGCCCTGCCTGGTCTGACTTTGGCCCTTCCCGTTCATCTCGTACATTGAGCTCTTCTGCTGCTGCCGTCGATAACACCACACCCCGACGATGACTGCTGCAGCGATCACACATACCACCGCAATTATGGCTGCCACTGTGGGACCTCGGTTTGAGGAGCTCGGAGGAGGGCAGTTCTCGCCTGTGCAGATCGTCTCCCCGACCTCTCCCTCCATCTCGCCCCTCTCACCGGTCTCACCAGGCAGATTGTACACAGTGTGCTCCTCCATCAGGATGTCATCGTCGTGTACTGGTGGAGCTGGGTGGCGATCGAGGAAAGGGTGCTCGGTGAGTTCATCCAGCCAGGAGTTGGTGGGAGCTGCCTGTTGTGTGTCGTAGTCCAAGGAGTATGAGGGGGAGTCTGAGGGCTGTGAGTGGTCAGGAAAGGGAGCAACGGTGGGGATGAAGGCAGGCCACTTCTCCTCCACTCCCCCTTGCTCTAAGGAAGGCTCTGTGGTAGGAGACTCAGGCACCTCTGGTAGGCTGGTGTAGGGGACAGGTCTACGAATTTCCACCTCATTGGGTCTGTCTGTTGTCCTGACAGCTGTCCCCCTTTCTCTATCTGCTGGTTTTACCCTTTCCGTTGTGGAGTCACCATTTTGTTCTTTCTCTGGAACAACAGGGTAGCCATCCAGCCAGGTCTCATCTGTCGTGGCCTTTCCTGCTTCTCCTTTCTGAGTGATGTTCTGACGATCATCTGTTGCTATAGAATAGATGACGTGCTGATGACTACCATCAACGTCTTCATGGCTATCATGATCTTCATGGCTATCGTGATCATCATAGCGGTCATGGTCATCGTGTTCATGATCACGATGACCATTATTGTCCTTATCACCCTCCTCCAGGTCATAATGCTCCTCACCGCCATCATGGTCATCATGGTCATCATGGTCATCATGATCTGGATCTTCCTGAGAGCCATCAGGATGTTCCTGATCATTTTCACCATGATCATCGGTCACATCTTCATGCTCTTCATAGCTTTCATGTTCATCGAAGGTATCATCTCGATCATCGTACTCCTGGCTGCCGTAGCGAATGCGATCACGGTCATCTTCATGTTCACCCATGTCATAATGGTCATCATGATCTTCGTGACTTTTGTAGCGGTCCCGTCTATCCAGATTATCATGCTGAGCTGGAATGTAAAGTTTCACACGGTCGTCATCGTGTTCTTCCTTGTCCTGGTGACTTTCATGGCCATCTTGGTCATCGGGGTGGCTGTCGTCATGGGCATCCAGGTCATCATGGTTGCTGTCAATGTGATCATCTCGGTCATCTGTGTCATGATCATCATAGCTTTCATGATTGTCAACATCAATTGGCCGCTGGTGGTGATGCGTTTCTTGGCTCTCATGCTCTTTACTCTCCTCTGATTGAGCGCCTGAGGCCCTCTGTGTAGTCTGTGTGGCTGGATTGGTGGAGACAGGATGTCCTTCATCCTGGAAGGAGGGGAACCAGAAGAGGTGTTTCTGGGAGAGAAGAGAGACGGGTGCTTCTGTGGCTGCCACTGCAACAGTCGTGACCACCTCCCTCCTTTCCTGCTCCCACCTTGGATGGCCTACAGAGTCCTCAACAGCTCGCTCCTCCTCTTTTGATTCTGCTTCTACAGCTTTTCTAGCAATCAGCTCTCCTGCCACATCAGGCTCTCCATGTTGGTCTTGGTGCTCCTCTTCATCTTCAACTCTGAAGCTTGTCTCTTGCTGCTCCTGACCCATGGTCCCCTCTGGGTACGCAGCTCTGTGCACCTCCTCGTAAACCTCACCATGAGCTTCCTCTGGTCTTTCACTGTGGCGTTCTGCCGCTCCAAAAGAATCTGTGAACTTGTCCTCATAGTCTATGTGGCTTTCAGTCTCATCTGCAGAAACACAGCAAGGACACATTTACTTGATGATAAAACATTCATGATATACAACTCAACTTAAAGAGCTATTTGACAATTTATACACAGATTTTAGATTCTGACAATGTGTTTGTAATTTAGAGCGGTGGTTCCCAAACATTTTGGACCCCTTATAGTAATAATTTGACATTTTGGAAGATATTTGCTTTCTTCTCAAGAGTCAGATGCGAAGATTTATACCACTCTTGTATATCTCAGTTCAATATAAACCTATGGCTACTTAGCTTAGCTTATTGTAAAGACTGGAAACACTGGGACATGCTCTATCCAAAGGTAAAAGAAATCAGCCTACCAGCACATACAATGCTCATTATTTTCTAGTCAGGAACAAGGATGTTCTGTAGCCTACTGGTCACATCGAATTTTTAGAGTTGCTGTTACTTTGGACAGAAACAGGCTACAATTTCCCCCCTATTTCCAGTCTTTATGCTAAGCTATGCTAACGGACTGCTGGCCACCACTAGAGGTGTCAACTGTCTCATCTAACTCTCTTCAAAAAGGCAAATAAATGTAAAAAAGAACTATTCTTTCAAAGAAAAGCATCATCCACTTATGTTACATTACATTACCTATATTACATGTTGTAAAGGTTTAACTATGTGAAAGTATCCAGTATATCACATGAAAATAGAAAGTCTACTTTTCTTTTATGTCTTTCAATCATCTTGTGACACCTTCAGGTTTATTTTAAGACAGTTCAGGAACCAGTGAGCACAAACACAACTCTAACTCTAACTCTGTTAGCTAACCATGGACACAGGCCTGGCATTCTGCATTCACAGACAGCTCTTGCCCCTTCTCCCTCTGCTATGAACTGGGCCACACTATGGCATGTCACACTGAGGTGTCATAGCAGCCATTTTCATCCCAACTCACAACTGAGACTCTGTTTTCCAAAAGCCAGGAATCAAGCACCGGTCACCTAACAACAATGGGAGCTAACAAGCAGGAGGGTGACCTTAGTGTGGTCTCCTGTCTGGGTCAAAGCTTTAAACCTTTGAAGAGGTCAAACCTCGTCTCTTACACAATTTAAAGACCTTCTTACCTTTAACACACATCTCCACCAGTCCATACCACTCCCCACAGCTGTCACACAGCAGGCTGAAGGCACTGTGCCCACTAGGCATTACATAACCTGGCACACATGTATACAGCAGCTCATCTCCCATCTCATACCCAGAGTGCTCCTGTAGACGGGCATTGGGAAAGGATGGAGGGTCACCACACGGCACACCTGTCAGCAGCAAACACAGACAAAAACACATTCAACATACAAAGCAGAACAGAAATGCTTTGAATTGTTAAACTATTAGATAAAGATGAAGATGATGCAGTCCCTATTTAATATGCCACGGTGTGGTTAATCAAACGTGACTCATTATTATGATCCAGCTTCACAGCATCAATATCCCATTTATGAATAGAAAGAGATAAGAATGACTCAAGGGACAGGAGGCATTTCCAGAAAATGTGTCTGTAATTTTGGCAAACACAAAGGCTAACAATGCCACTGGGATGAGATAAATGCTATGTATTGTCTGGTCTAATTTTTGATGGTAATTATACCAAGGCAACACAGTTTATTTAACAAAAAATAACATACTGCTTGACCCTAAAGTGTGTTTTCAGTTATCTTATTCAGTCTCTATTTACCTCTTAAACAATAAATATCAGGTGATTTTCTTTCCAGAATGAAGTTCCAATAATTGTAAACAGCAATTTATGATTTGCTTACTTGATTTGCAGCTGTCTATATGATAAATTATTATATTGTTTATTATCTTAATCTACATTATGACAGCTGGGCAAACTCCAAAGACTTAAAGATTAAAAGCTAAAAGTGTGATTATTTTGTCGTCATTGTCGTCAATAAAGCAAATTTTATTAGTTTATTAATCTATCTATTAAGATAGATTAGAATAGATAGATAGAATATTTATGATTTAAAACACATTAAAAGATCATAAAACTAGCAAACTAGCAAAACAAAACAAAAATGAGTGGTATTTTATAATACATTATTGCATTATAAACACATTTATAATACTTTGCCAACACAGTTGATATAATTTACAATAATGATCATGGGGCACCTCATACAACATCCTGTCATAATGGTAGCCACAACCACAGGCCTGACTGTGAAGCTGTGTCATCGCTTTAAGTGGATCTGTACTGTTCATTTTTTTCCACAGCAGAGTGTTTGTTCCAGCCTCAGGGTGTGTAGCATATAAACATCCACAGTAGCTCTACTGTTTATGAGGAAGGACTACAGATCTCGTCTGGATGGTGTCCAATAATAGTCTGATCCAAAACCAACCACCGACCGGCCCCCTCCCCTCTCAGATCCGTGCCAGTGGAATAGGTGTGTGGAATTTCGCTTCAGCTCCGTCAGGGCTTACATACATTCATGGATCGAGTTATACCGTCACATACACATCACACGCTCAGATATTCATGAGAAGGCGGCAATATTGGTATATAATGACAGAAATGAGTAAAAACATAGAAGTAGTGAGCAAAAACACAGGAGGGTGTTGAAAGTGGAGGTGTAGATGGAAGGAGTGCAGGAACACAGCCTCTTTCACACCTCAGTAAATATGGCAGGATATAAAACTACACACATACGCACACAAATACTCACAAAGCTCATCCATTCATATCCTGATCATAACTTCCATCTTTATGAGCAGATTTAAAAGTATGAGTGTATATCTGTGTTTGTTTGTTGTACTGACCTCTGTCTTTGATACAGAAGGCGTCCAGGTGTGCCGCGTCCTCTGTGGCATTTTCTGTTCTCACGTCCACTGCTTTCAGTGCGCTGCCCACAACATTACACACTGTGGTCCTACAAATCGATAAATAGACAGATCAACTCATGTTGGAGAGCTTTCACATACACACCAACATGCTCATTAATTACTATGTGATTGTGGGAACAAATGTCCTACGGCGAAGCATTTAAGCACCCCTCAGGGACTCAGGGATTGAGGGTGGTCATAATTAAACCCAGTGTGTTTACTTTTAACACACTCTCACACTCAACTCACACTCACTCATCTATTTCAGAGGAAAATATGAAGCATTTTAGTTCACTGCATTTATCTGACAGCTTCAGCCACTACTTACTTTTCAGATTAAGATTTAACATAAATATAATGAACTACTATTTATTGATTATTTAAAAATCATTATGTTTCCGATGTCTTAGAGTTCTTAGTTCTTAGAAGCCCAAAGAAGTAAAATAATCCAACAGTTGACAAAACAGTCAACTAGTAAGTAGTTACTGGAAAAAAATCATCTTATGTCGTGACCACCTCAGGTTTATCTCTCTCTGGAGCCAGTCTCAAGTGGCTGTTTGAGGAACTGCAGTTCTTTGGCAGTTTCAGTGCCACAGAGGTTGCCGCTTGGTCAGGACCAAGGTCAAACCTCAGGTTTATCCTGTGACTCTTTAGATGGGGCTCAACCCTCAGGCTGCGAACCAGTGGATGAAGCTACCTAACAGTACATAAAGTAGTTAAAACTAGCTGCATTTTGAGCAGCCACAGCAGCAAAAATTCTGCTTACACAGTAATGTCTTATATAATGATATTTCAGTCATAGGGGACATTTTTCTGCAGAACAAATACTTCCACTCCTACATATTGGTACCCTTACGTTAAATAAAGGATCTGTGTATTTCTTCCAGCACTCCTGATAAAGTGAAGTGAGATTACTGCTGAATAAAATTGTACGTAAAGCTGCAGCTCTGGTTTATATGTGTATACGGGTAACATGACGACACACATGGACAGATACGTGCAGCACTTGCTTCCCTCTTGGTCGCCGCCTGATTTGTTGCTTATTCAAATATTTTTACAGCATGACTTCAGAGTTCAGGAACACACATCACATCTCAGACATGCTGCAGTATCAGCAGTTGAAGCCTGTGGCACAATATTATCACACTGTAATACATTATGAATAGATGTTCCCATGCAGAAGCCTTCGGTCATAGTCCACTTCATATAGAATAATCATAACATTGGGGACTTATAATATAATCCCCATTCCCCATGGACCAAATGAATAATGGGGCCAGGGCGCAATGCCTACAAGTGAGCAAGAAAAAGCTGAGTAAATAGTCTAGTCTAGTCTATTTTTGTTGCCACATTAAGGTTTATAGCATCATTAACCTATTTGTCATCCAAAAACACCAGATAAGGCTGACGCAGACTTCCCAGGCCAATCAAATTGTGTTCCCATAGCAGCTGCCGACACCAATCAACGTTTGTTCAATCAAACTTAGTTGAGAGACGTCATTAAAAGTCAGACATATTACACTTTTCATTAATAACAGGTTTGACCGGCAATCTTATTAATCAAGCATCATTAAATGGAAAAGGTGCTGGGTACAGACTGAGTGTGTGTGTGTGTTTGCGTGTGTAACTGAGTTAATCAAAGCACCAGTAATTGAAAAGAATTTGACTGGCAGTGCAGCTAGACTGTGAGTAGCAGCGTGAGTCATACTGCATGCTTGTGCCATGCTAACTTCAGCTTATAAGGATAAAAGTCTGAGAGAGCGAGAAACGGCAGCAAGACAGAAATCGCCAAGAAAACACTCGAGAGAGACAAAAAACACAAAGACTGTTTTCACATTAAACTATAGCTCCTGCAGACATCTGTGTGTGTGTGTGTGTGTGTGTGTGCCTGTGTGCGTGTGTGTGAGAGAGAGGAACTGACCTCTATCAGGAGCAGGACCGATGCACTATTTCTAAAAATCCTTACCTTAAATGACACAACTATTACCCAAAGGTGTGTGTGTGTGTGTGTGTGTGTGTGTGTGTGTGTGTGTGTGTGTGTGTGTGTGTGTTTGTATGAAACCGAGTGTTAAGTCAGTCTGCTTGTATTATTGTGTTTGGTTACCGGGGCAGCAGATCTATGATGGACAGGTAAGAGGAAGACGTCAACGTAGAGGAGTCAGTCTGAGAAGAACTTGTTATTACGCAACAGACCGAAAAATGATGTCAGTGCATCTTTGGCTATATGTTCAGTGGCACTAACGGCCGAGCGTTACCAGCTGGAAAACTGAAAAAAACAAACCACCAAAAACAGCACAATTCACACAACATAGAAGTTAGTGAAAGCCCTCCAAAAACCCTGAAAATGTTTAGCTCACTTATGATTGTTTAGGTGTTTTACTCTGCTTTACAGTTAAAATGCAGACTGACAGAAGAGGATAACATGCAAAAGAGGTCCATGGCTGGACAGCGGATGTTGCAGTTTGGATGTCCATGTTGTTATTGTACTAAGATGAGTGTCCACATGTGCTCTAAACTCCCTCCTCGACTGCTTTAATTCCAATAAAGAAGAGTGAGATGACAGAGATACCAAAAGGAGATGCAGAAAACAAGAAGAGGAGGTGAGTACAAGAGGCCACGGAGGTCATAAATCATACTTTCTCTCACACCCTGTGTTTCACAATCTTACCCATAAATAACAAGTGTACACCATAATTAAATAACCACTCCAACAACAGCTGCTATTGTGACACACAGACTTTACACACAAAGTGTTTTGTGTAATAAACATCAGTATGTAAGAAAAACAATATTAGGATATTAGTTTAATATTAGTTTAATAACTGATCTCAAAATGCAAAACAAAATTAGATTTCATCATGTAGTATATGACTTTATGGTTATGAATGCATAAATAATTTACTCTACCAGAACATACCTGAAATTCTACCTTTGTTCGTGATTACTATCATTGCTCTAAGGTGTACAGCTCCTGACTTTTACATGAAAACATGAGTGTTCAAAACAGTGGCTAACACTGACAGATCTACGACAGGGAGCAGGCAGCAAAGAATGAATGTCCTATTGGCAAGAATCAAAAAAAGAAGAAACAATAACACAGATGAAGAAGAACAGAGACATTAATCTCCATTTTCTTCAGCAGAACAATAAGAAGAGTCTAGGTGGAGTAGGTCTAAGGGGCGTTGGAGATGGATTTAGACACATATAGATGGGTAATATACTGTCAAATATGGCAAGTGGGTGTGAAAGCCGATGTCCACTGGCCAACTCATGGTGAGCAGGGACTGTGTCAGCTTTTCCCCTGACCAGGTGCTCGTCATTCTTAGGGCAGCCGCCATTTTGAGGCAGACGTTTGGTGACACTGGTCATTTCTCCTACAAACATTGATTTTGGAAAACATTGTTGTTTCCCATGAATCATATATTCATTTTCAAAGTCATTCATAAGAAGTCATCATTTACAATATGTGCTATATCTGAACAAGATATGCCATATCTCATTCAGCCCATTTGACACATTTAAGGGACGTGTGGAAGATCTGTAAGGACTATTTAGTCTACTTAGATAGCTAGCTATGCTAGTGGCATGGCTCTAGGGATATGTGGTCTTTCACTCAGTCCAATGCTTTAGTTCAAGCATTGGACTGCTCTAATTAGCAAATGTTAGTTAACGCGCTAACTACTTGTGAACCTTATATGTGCTGAACATTAGCATATTAGCATATTAGCATCATTGTGAGGATAAGCGTTCTAGTGTTAGCATTCAGTTTAAAGAAGCTGTGCAGCTTTCCAAATCCACGTACACTCTTTGTCTTGTTGTTGTTCCTTCTGTGTTTGTCCTTATATTTGTGGTTTTGTAGCAAGCGGCTGTGAAGAGAAGCCTATGTGGAAGTGCAAAAAACTTGAGGTTGGCTACAGAACATTTCAATCCCCTTAGGCGCCCATGTTAAAACGTCCAACTTCACAGCAGAAACATGTTTACAGCCTGGTACAAAAAAGTTTTGGTCTCTATGGCTGATTTCCCATTCATGACAACTGTACTGTGTCTGAATTTTCATAGAACTCACCCGTTCAAATGATATCAAGGCTTAAAGTTATGCAGAATTAACAGCATGGCCACTTTGATGAACAGGTAGGTGCCATTACAGGTGGATTGTTTGAGCACCCAGGCATCATTCAGCCTGCCTCAGATCAGCCGATGAGCCACGTCAGATTATGAGCTTTAAAATGGCTCTTCAAAACCTACCAATGACGTCACACATACGCTGTCCATTCTTTATGTACTGTCAGTGCTTTGTAGCTTAAAGTACAGATGGAACTTTTAGTCAGTGAACTTTTTGGATTGGCTGCTTTTCTCTGTTTTCTGTGGTTGTAAATTAAAGACCTTGGCCTCTGGGAAAGTGTCTTGGTATTTGTATTGCTATTTTCTGTTTAAAGACAAAACAATGAATCAATTAAACTAGAAAGTAACTGGCAGATTAATAGATAATGGGAATAATAGTTGCAGCATAGTTTAGAAGTTGAGTCAGAAATATGTGTCTGTTTCTTCTGTCTCAACATGAACTATGTACTCAATTCTCTTTCACTTTCTCACTTTTGAAAAATTCAGCACAGTATTTCAGCTCAACTAAGTATCTAAGGTTTCTAAAGTAGTATTGAAGACTATATACCATACAGGTCTATATTTGAAACCACATAGACCAAGACAACTGCAATACTTTCGGATTGTCCTTTAAGATTCAAGTTGTCAATCTCCCTCTGTTCTATCCGTCTGTCTGTCTCTGGGTGCTGAAAGCTGTGTGTCATGTTACCGTGGAGATGAGAGGTGTAAATGGAGGCAGTTGTCGACATGACACCCCGGCTCAGAATTCCCTCCTCCTCCAGGAAGGAACAGAGGAGTCTTTCTCCCTCTCTTCCTCTCTCTTTTTTCTCTTTCCCCCCTGAAATGTGTCACTCTCTTCTTCTATCTTCCCACTCGCTCTATAACTGCCGCTGATGCCTTCACTTCCTTTCGCTTTCATCCATCCCTGCGACCTCCGTCGCACACACAGAGGCGCACTCACAAAAAATGACCTTTGACATCTTTAGAAATCTCAAGTCTCCCTACATGTGCCCTTAAAACAATAAAGACCTTCATGCACAAACATTTACTTACACAAACACTTATTTGCTTACCCAACTGTGCCGCCATAGAGCCACCCACGGGTGCACTGGGAGAAGAAGCACTCCACCACAGCATGACGGAGCTCAGCCGATGATGCCAAACGGGCATGTCTTGAGGCACATGCACGCTCAGCATCTCTGAAGCCCAGCAGGCCAGTGGAGTTCCTCAGGTCCAACACAAACACCCGACCTGAGAAGAGAGAGAGAGAGCAGGGAGTGAGAGGAAAAACCTCTGAAACTTCTTATTACCTGTCATAAGCCTCTTAAATTGCACAATATTGTTTTCTTTTCTGTGGCATGAAGACAAACTACGGAAGCATTTGTTCACAAAAACACCTGCAGATTAGATGAATTACATGAATGGAAGATGGGTATACTGATCTTAGGGAAACTTTATTCTAACAATAGGTTATATTTGTGCTTTAATGTCCTCAGCTGTGTGCCAAGCCATTTTTGTTAATATGGTTTCTGGACATCTACTGAAAACCACACAGCTATACTATTGAATCCAATAGTGAGATTTAAACAAGCAGGTCATACATACTTTAGAGTAGGAATGTGCAAATATAGATTTTGGTACCAAATTCATTCCTAATTAGGTGTGCCATAATACAGCTTTTCGTTATAATGTCTATCCTAAACTGGAATAGGCCCCAGCTGTGACCCTGATGAGGATAAGCGGTTACAAATAATGGATGGATGGATGGATGTCCTAACTGAGGTAATTGGTTATTATCACATTGAGTGACAGTTTCTAGTAAATGTAACAATATAGTACAATAATCTTTGACAGCAGCTGCTAAAAGGATGACAAAATACACAAAATATGGCACACTGGAGAAGTGCTCAGCATAGAATGATTTCTGCTTCCACCTCCTGTAATGGTTGTTTGGCTACAGGTGTGATCAATCACATTATCACCTCCTTGTCACGTCATTAGTGCTCAGAAACACTAACAGAAATGTGTTCTTGTGCTTTGAGAGTTAAATCTTCTAAATATTTGGATCTGTTCAAGCTTGAAGCAAAGACGACTGCGCGCGTATTTCCATTACGCACGGCTTTATAAGACGCATTAGGCTTTTTTGGCTGTTGAATTGCATTAATATTTATTAGAGAGAAAAGAGAGAGATGAGGGAGTGCACGTGCGCACTGGTGGCGATTACGAAACGCACGAGACTACAAGGCAGGTGCCAATAATTAGCGCGCGTAACAGTTAGTGCATCACTAAACTTTGATGATAAAAACTTATTTAATATTCAAATAAAAGCTTATAAATATGACTGAGAATAAATTGCAAGTTAGTGATGAAGTCTGTTTTTGTTGGCACATTTCTTTTTGTATCTTTCATCATTTTCTTCTGTTATAAAGGCTTAAATTATATAAATATACTAACTTACCGTCTGCATTCACAACAGAGGTCACCACAAGACAAGCCAGGCATCCAAAGAGCAGTAATAGGTGGTTATAACGATCCAGCATCTTCATGCGCTCTTGGTTAAATCTCACTTTTTATGTTGGCAACAAAAAAAAAAAAAAAAAGAAAAACTCAAGAAAAAAAAAGTTCCAAACGTATTCACAATCTTTCAGGTCGGGGAGACGATGGAGAGCAAACTCCCGGTATTTCCCTCCTGGTGGACAGAGGTGGACTGAGCAGGAGGAAGGTGTTCTTGTTGACAAGTGCGGGTGATAACGGAAAGAAAACGAGTCAGAGCGGCTCCGGAGCGAGGCGCAGTTTATCTCCCCCAAATAGTCGCCCTCGCAAGCAGATGGAGCACCGGTGTGAAAACTCGCGTGTCGGTGTCGGTAAATACGTCACGGCTCAAACTTTTGAGGGTGGGCAAAGACGGTGAGATACCGGCGGACTGCTCCTTTATTACAGCGAGAAAGAGACGGGGAGAGAGGGGAGGGAGGATGTAAAAAGCTGCTGCTGAAGTAAATGGAAGTGCCCACTCATAACCTGTTAGCTGACACGGCATAAAAATTCTTAGAAAGTGTGTTTGTGTTGAATAATAACACACTGGCACTGTTGTTATTTAAAAGAAATGTAACACCCAGTGGTTAATAAGGGACCTCAGGTTTAGTACAGCTGATCCTTAATCTTAATTAGGGTTTATTGTCCCCTCTGTTAGGCCAAAACTTCCCTCTATTGGTCAGTGTGTGTGTGTGTGTGTGTTTGTGTGTGTGTGTGTGTGTGTGTGTGTGTGTGTGTGTGTGTGTGTGTGTTTGTGTGTGTGTGTGTCCCATTTGGTGAGGGAGATAAAGACAGATGACCATAGCCCATAGAGAGGCATTTTGGAGCTTGCAGTCATTGTTTCAGTGAATCTGCAGGTGAAGATAACCAACCCACGTACCCCTAGTCCCAGTGCACTCAGGATACACACCACTAAACCCAAAGCGACGTTATATCCTATAAAAATTTTACACGCACACATTAAAAGTTATCACAGTGTGCACATATGCTCTTTTGAATAATGTCTTCACACACAAGTCTGTGCATAAGCATCACGCACACGAGGATATGTTGCAGTATAAGAGCTGACCGCCTCTGAGTGAATGTTTTTTGGCATTTTCTCATCTGCAAGCGACAAAAATAGTAGTATTTAAAAGATTAAAGTTCATTTTTGAGAACAGTAATTGATGAAACAATGACACCACAATGTTCATTTAGAGCTACTCTGGGATTTTTACATAATCTTCAACAGCAGATGTATGTCGTCAAGTTGAAATAGAACTGACAACATCTGTCCCTTAAGCCAAGAAGTCTATAAGGGGGTCAGAAAAATGGAAATCGCTAATCATCTACAATTTTATGACACCTGGAATGAAGAAGATCATGTGATGAAAGCACCAGATCAGTTACAACGTGGTAGTAAGATTGTCAGTGGTGGGAGAAGGATTAAAATCTTTTACTTTTCAAGTAATAGAAATACCACAGTGTAAACAAACGGCATTTAAAATGTTACTTGATGTGGTGACAAAATGTATCTATAACACTGAGAAGGTAAAATCTAGGACAGCTGGACTTGGTTGTAGATCTGTGAAGATCTCTTTCTCATCCAACAGACTTCTACATTTCTGACTGACTCGTGGGGAAACTCAGGTATAGCCTCAGTGGGATCATCAACCAGGCCATCATTTCCACCTTGTTACAACCAAGTCCAGTTGCCCCAAATTTAACTGTTCTCAGAGACTGTCAAAAATGGGGTAGTTCTTCTTCTCTTCTGTGTCTCTGTTTAAACCAAAGACGAGGAGGAGAGAAGATGAAGAGGCAGCAAACGAAGATGAAAACACTTGGAGGAAAGGACTGTTCCTGCTCACTGCAGTAAGAAAGATGATGATGTTATTTGTAAGGAGAGAAAACTGCCGATTGTGAGCGACAGGAGCAATATACACAGCGTGTGTGTGCAGGCGTGTGCGCGATCAAATGCAGGATTTAAACATGGAAAACAATTGAAATGACATACAAAGAAATTCCTTGAGGAGGGACACCTTTATTGAGGATTCACACATTCTCATCTCTCTCCATTTCTTTCTTTCACTTCCCACCTTTTCCATTTTCATAATTCTCCATGTTCCCTCCGGAGTCACTTGCACTGCTCCCACTGATGTTTTCCCATTACAGTCAATCTTCTCTGTGTTTCCCTGTCATATTTTTTCCACTCTGCTCTCATGTAATGCACCTCTCATACTTTCACCTCCTGTTCAGAGGGGTTAGGACGGGTTAAAGGTGGGTTTAGGATCCTGACTCATGCACAGGAGCTATTTTTGGAGACGTGAGGGTCGTAGAGGTGCGGGAAGAGAGATGGCGAGGAGGAGAGAGACAGTGATTCACACCTGCACCATCTTAGAGTGGCTGGTGAGAATTATGTTTGCTGCAGGAGTCCGGGCAGCAGGGTGGGGGGGCTCTGTTAAGGGACAGACGCACATCCAGACTTCACACAGGTGTGTAATCTCACGGGGCCTCCAGTACACACCCATCAGACAATCTGCGCTGTAAAGTAAACACACACACACACACACACACACACACACACACACACACATCGACCACAAGATTGCTCTGAGTATGTGCGAGACCAGTGACTTCCCATGTGAGACATGTCCTGTCAGAATGAGGTGTAGTGCAGGTGTGTGGCTGACTCAGAGGAAATCACTGGTCATACTGGTGCAGGCCAGGGACAGAGGGGAGGTCTCCATGGCAACAGCCTCCTGAAACCTTCATGAGGAGTGGCGGGTCCAGAAAAACAGCTTTGAAAGCCAAGAGTTGAAGCTGCATGCAGGGAAACATGAGTGATGTGTTTATGTGTGTGTGTGTGTCACTGCCCTGTGAAGACCACATATCTCCAAAATTCACGAGTCAAGGAAAACAGCCCTGTGGTTAGCTTTGTGACTATGCACTTTTGAGATAAACCAGCTGGTTTTGGGGAGGTTTGTTCAGGTTAAAGACATAAACACTTAAATATTCAGTTAAAATGAAATATCGCCCATTTGGACATTTTAATAAAACAGTGATAACAGGCACGTACATGTGTCTGAACCTGCTGTACATGTGTGTTTTAGCCACAGTATACAAGCATGTATGATAATTGTCACTTGTATAGCACTTTAAATGGAGTAAATGCACACAGTAAATATAAAAAACAGTAATAAAACAAACAAAATAACATTTAAAATAGATACAAAATTGGAGGAGGTGATAAATACATATGATGGTATGACAGAAAGGTCAAAATACACACAGTATATGTCCTTCAATATATCGGATGGTAGCTCAAATCCTTATTATTTTCATAGATTCAAACTGTATCAGCTAAGGTGTTCAACAGACATGTCCTTGTTTGACACCAAGTGGAGTGACTGCGATCATCAGGAAGCATTCAACACAAAGCTGCCAGCCACAGCAGAGTCAGTATGAGAAGGGCATGGAGCTATTCAAAGAACTGAGATAATTAATTTGACTTTTGATGAGAGATTGCTAATTACCATGCGATGCAGTGTGATGGCGTGGCACAAGGATCGAAAATGTGTTGCACGCAGATGAAAGACTACGTTTTAGCACAGACATCATAAAATGTATGTGTCCATGCCAACACCCACACGCACAAAGTGTTTCCTCCAACCGAGTCATCTCTGTTCCATGTTTATGTGGTGGAATAATGCAGTGTGTAAGCTTCAGGAATAATTTATATGATTGTGTTTGCAGACAGCAGAACTCAAATCATGCCGTGCTTGCTACAGCCATCAAGGAAACTCTTATACTCCTGTGATCTTCGCCCCCGGAGAGTCATCACAGTTACATTTCATGACTTGCTTATGTACTGGTTAGGCCGTATAAATCCCAGAAATAAGTCTGACATTTATGTTCAGATATTTATTCCTCACAATATAATAATAACAGACCTTTCTAAATATCACAGTCAGTTGTTGCAGGGCTGAAACAAAATCCTCACAGAAGCTCTGTTAATCTTCAGTGAAAGATTAGCCCGGCATACCATTCTGCCAGGCTGCATACCTCCCCTGACAAGCTCCACCAATCAAATGGGTATGATTTCAGCTTTGGTTAGGATTGTGAAGAAGGTTGGGTTTGTACTCAGCCCGGCAGGTTTTAATCGACCCAACAGGCATTAGCAGCAGGAGAAGCACAGGTGGACGCCTCTCTGTTATTTACTAAATCATTCCAGGGACCTGGCATGCACACCACCAGAGCACACCTGATTATAAATCAGTTATGTTATTAGTTACTCCTGTCTTACATGAGTCAGCAGGTCTGCTGTGAGAAACGCATTGAGAGCATTATTCACTGAGAAGCACACCTCTAACCAAAGAGGAGAAACTGTGTAGCCATGGCAGCATTAACCTGTTCCACCCCACACCTTCTGTCCAAAGTACACCCACACAGGTGTTTTCACTTACTTTGGCTGTGTATAAACTGAGCTTGACTGACATTTGCCTCACTTTCCTGTCAGCATCTAAGAACCTGCTAAGAATGAGACAGCTTCTGGGAGGATTTCTTCTTAAAGGCAGTTTTCATAGCAGGCGTGTTGACTAGGAAAAGCACAGGTGTTACTAATAACTAATGACTAATGTTTCCATTCTATTCAGGTGTCGCAGTCAGTCATGACAGTGAGCCAGCTTGAGCAATACCAGGACCCTGAAACTGAAGCAGCAATAGATTGCAGCCATCATTCACTTTATTGTGATATGTCAAAATGTCTGCTGGGGAAAAGATCGATTTCCTCAGAGTGAACTTGTGGCCCTGAGGATCTGAGGCAGGTGCGTTCTTTGCAGCCATGTTTGTAGTCTATGGACGTCCTAGAAGAACTTGCCTGCTGTATCTGTCCTACAGTGTTCTCAGTGATGGAAGAATTACTCAGATCCTTTAAGTAAACATTGCAATATGACGTGTTTTTTTTTTTTTACTTCAATGTATTTGTCAGATAAATGCATTTAAAGGTGCAGTGTGTAAGATTTGGTGGTATCTGGTGGTGAAATTTCCAATTACATTGAACTCAGAAGTCCCAAACTTCTAACAAAACACAGTTAGCCAGTACTAGCTTCTTCTTCTTCCTCTAAGTCACATCTGTTATCTTCTTTTTCTACTATTTGTTTTCCCACTACATCAGCAACACGGTCTGTACAGCCCTCTGTCCATTCTGGTCTACTCTAACAAACATGTATGTTTTTGTAGATGTAGATAAAAAGGCTTATTCTAATAAGGTAATTAAACATAATAACATAATTATGTTATTATGATTAACATAATGATGTGATATTTAAGGAGTTTATATATCACTGAAAACATAATTATGTATGTTATATTCCATATCTGCCAAAGGATCACCCTAAAACCCTTTGTACTTAAGTCTCTCTCTTTAACTCAGTCACTGCAGATGGCTGCCCACCATTGAGCTGGGGTTGTGCCTGTTAAGAGGGAGGTTTTCCTTGCCGTTGTTGCCAAGTGCTTGCTCATGATGGGAACAGTTTGGGTCACTGTAAATATGGAAAGTGTCATGAGATAAGTTTTTTAATGATTTGGTGCTATATAAATAAAATTGAACTGAACTGAATTTGAGTTACTTGTATTTAACTGTACATTTTATGCCACTTTGTAATTCTGCTCTACTACATTATAGAGGTACTGCACTTTTTACTCCAACTATACTTATCTGACAGTTTTAGTTACTTGTTACTTTTCATACTCTTCCTGTGCAGAGAAACCCATGTATATGCAAATGTGGTGATTTCTGGTAACCTGAAGGATGAAGTGCTCCTTAATGGCTTGAGAAAATGAAAAGTAAATATTGTGTACAAGTGATCATCCTCTTGTTGTAACACATCAGGTTGGTTGCATAAGATCGCCCTCTAGCCGTGGGTGTTGAGAACGACTGTAAAGATATTATTTTCTGGATGTGTAACTCACACTCTGGTCTGTCTGCAGCCATGTCCACAAACGCTGCAATAACAGTGGTTGAAGAAGTATTTGGATCTTTTATTTAAGTAAAAGTAGTATGTAAACATGTAAAAAATAATTACAAATAAAAATCCTGCAATTAAGTACCAGATGTGTGTGGATGTAGGTAAATCAACACGTTTAAAAAATGTTCAAGACATTAGTTATATAGTTATATTAGTTATTATTTAGAAAACACTGCAGTACATTTACATTATTTACTGTCAGATTACAGCAATGGCAGATAATAAATACGATTTAAAGACTTAAATTACTTGATAGGGGTCAGCTGTCAGACTGTTTAACACCAGCGTGATGTATACATATATTTGTATACATATTTGTATACATGTATACATATTTCTTATTTATGAGTAATCGTATTTTATCTTATCTTGACAGTTATAGCTAGTCTTCATATAAAACATGACGAATTTCTGAAACATGATGTATTTAAATGATGTAAAAATGAACAAAAATCTGCTGTTCCAAGTTCCAATGTAAATTTTTAAACATGTTTAAAGATTTTTTTTTTCTTCATAATTCTGATGCCCCAACCCGCTGATGCTCATTTATAGATTATGTTTGTTGATTTAAATTAAAAACAGTACTATACTGTAAAATAAGTTCATAGGACTCAGTTACAGACAATAAATATCTTTATACTTTTCAGATTTTTGCAGATTAAGCTGCCCAACACTGTAAAGAAGGCCCTGTTACGTTATATTTTACAACACAAATGCTCAGGGACAGGAATCCTATAATATACATATAACACTATGAAAGTGCCTCAGTAGTACTTTTGTTACTTTAAGTACATTTTTCTGACACTCACTTAGTTTACATAGTTGTATTGATATTTGTATTTCAATAAAGGAGTACTTCTTCCACCACTGTTGATACATAAACAGTTTACATAATGCAGGGGTGACACAGGAGTCAGTCAAAGTCGTTTTGGGTGTGTGTCTGCAGGTTGAAGCCTTAACGTGACGGTGTTGCACATCTCTACCGCAGACAAACTCTTGGATCCTGGATCTGGCGTTCACATATACTGAGTGTTTCCTTCGTTTAGTCAGTCCCGCAGGTTCGTGTCAGGTCACGTCCCGGTGCTGGTGTACCCGTGACCAGCACGGTGAATGCGGTCATTAAGGATACTCGTTGTCGTTATATCCCCAAATCCCTGCAAGACCCCACAATCAAAACAAATCGACCACGCGTGCTTTTCCCGCAGCAATTACGTCACGTAAGCCCTCCCCTTCCCCGCAAGTAAACAGAAAACACGGAGGAAAACGTCCATGTCAGTCGCCATACGTGTGTCTGGTGCGGTGGATGTGCTGCGAGTGATGAAAGCGGACGTTAAAGTGTCGTCTCCCGTGTGTTTGTAGCAAACTCGGAGGATTTTGTGGCCAGCTGACTCGCGCTGGAGCGATGAAGGGAGAGGCGGAAGTGAAGTCACTTGACAGACCGTCCATGTTATTATTGTTATTTTGGTAGCCCTGTGATGAGACAGGCTGGGGAGCCGTTGGTCTCCGAGACAACGACCGTTAACGGTTACCGCCGCAGGACGCCTCGGACCGACACCGCCGCCGCCGCCACCACCACCACCACCATCAACACCACCACCTCACTGACCCGGAGACAGGAGCCTCGCTGACGGCTGGGTCAGGAGGGGGGAGCAGGAGCAGGAGGAGGAGGAGGGTGTGAGGACCCAGCTCCAGCTCGGCTCCTACACTCCGGCCGACCAAAAATAAAACGGCGACAAAAACAATAACGGCAGTCGTCAAACGGCTCGACTGGTGTCTGTGCGGTGTGTAGCAGGGACGTGCCGCCGCAGACATGAACGGTATCACCAAGGGCCGGTTCGAGGTATGACAGAGGGAGTGGAGCACCAACGGTTAAACTGTTTGTTTCTAGTAGACGTGGGAGTCGTGGGCTTGTATAAGCAAAGTGTGTGTGTACGTGTGTGTGTGTGTACGTGTGTGGTCGACCGTGCTCCTAATTTTACATGCAGTCGGGAGCCGAGGCGTTTTGTTGGTCAAGGGTAATCCGAAATCCTGTTATTGTCCTGCCGCACCAGTAGACAGCGACAACATGGAGCTCAGGACTGCGGGACAGGAGGGCTGTGGCTGAGGATAGTCAATATATCAGGGCCGAGGCTGGCTGGCACTGTCGCCTGAGGTTACAGGCTTTCAGGAGAGGGGCGGGGAGAGAGAGAGAGGGAGACAGAGAGAGAGAGAGAGAGAGAGAGAAGGGGGGAGACTGGGGCTGCAGATGGAGAGTAATGTTGTAAATACAAGCAGTGTAGCAGCATTCAATTAGTCATCACTCGGGTTTGGCACAAACCACTGCAAAAACCTGTGAGACCTACTGTGATACCTGTGAATGACAGGTGCCACAGGTTAGGATGGCTTTCTGGGTGTCACCGCCACCCCACAAGATGGGTTTGTAATAACATAGAATGTAACACGAGTGCTATGAATTATTATGTCACACCCATAAGCTTTCCATGCATCCAATGTAAATATTGTAGGAAAAGTGGTAAACACACACGCATGGAGCTCACTTGAGTAAACATAACAATGTCTTAAGATAAAGTGCAAAAGTAGAAGCAGTAAAATGTGCTGCAAGTATCAAAAGTAAATGAATAATGCAGGGAGAATGATACCTGTCGTATGGGTGTTATTACTGTGTGTGTAGCCTTTGAAGCAGGTTTTACTGCTTTGTCATAATTTCCATATGATAATCTGTTTTGTAAGTGCCTACAGCTGTCAAATAACTACAGTGGAGTAAAGGGTAGTATAACGTGGCATAGTCTTGTCAAGCACATGTACGTCAAAACTGTGCTTGTACTTGAGTAAACATGCATGTGGTTTTACACTTTGCTTTGAAGTGCAGTTTAGTTGCCAGAACCTTCATGCTGAGGCTGATGCCGTTGCTATAATAATTACCACGTTTTGCTTTGGGACCTTTTTCAGAATCGCGTACGCTCCTGACCAACTGGTCCTGTAAGCTGTGAGCATTATTCATCAGCAATATCATTAACACATTGTTGACATTCTTCAGGGTTTGACTTGATGGTACTTGATTTTCTCCGTCAGGTGTTCAGCTGCTGTAATCTTGTCGGTCGTATGAACATAACAGTATGTGTCTGCATGTGAGTGAATGAGAACAGAAGGTGGTAGTGGCGCTGAGGTGTGTTGCCATATCAGTGGATTTCTCAACAGACCTGTAAGCTTCTTAGAGGCAGATGAAAACCAGCATATGTTGGGAAAACAAGCTGGTGTGTGTCAGAGAGAGGCTGAAGAGTAGGGGGGTAACAGAGTAGGATTTGGTTGACTAAGAGCCCAAAATTTGATGATGATGTTTTATAATGAACACCTGGCACAAGCCCCTTGTAGTTGTTGCATTGCAGACCAGATATCAAACACAGATCCAATTTCCTCATAGCTGCTTTAATGTGGCAAACAACTATAAAACCTGAGCTGTGCACGTTCAGGAGCCAGATTTGCATATTCGCCCTGTCGTACACTGTCTAGGAATAGGAGTATGACTGCAGAGAGGAACTCCCTGCTTGGGAATGCTGCTCTGCTGGCAAAGGGAACGAGGGCACCAGAACACTGAGGTGATGACTTTAATGAAGCATGCGTACCAGAGATGGCTTTCAACCTTGCTGTTATAATGCCATGCCTGGCAGTAATAGCCAAGATTCCACTCCTAATACTGTCCTCATGCCATTCCACCTGGCAACTTCTTCCATGGGGTTTGGTTTATGCAACACACGGAGGGCGGAGGAAGATAGACTGTATCAAGGCTGCATACAAACATCTTCTTTTTCCTAGATTAATTTATAATAAATAGTGAAAAATGTCCTTCACAATTTCCAATAGTTCAAGGAAACATTGTCAGGTTGCTTGGTTTGGATGACCAGCTGCCCAAAACTCACAGGTTTTTTTGACAAATGGTTAATTGTTAAAGTCAACTCATGGCTCTAGCTTCTAGTAAACTGAATATATTTGGGTTGAACAAATAAAGATATTTGGTGACATCACTTTGGGTCCGCTCTATAAAATTAGTCATAGTTTTATCAAGTTTTATGCACCAATCGGTTTATGGAAAAATTCAGCAATCAGCAAATGAACCAATCATGACATTAAGCGTTAGCAGCAGCCCTAAATGATACAAAAGAAAGAATAGCAGCAGGCTTGGACCAGAAAATATTTGGTATTTTACCTGATTATTAAACGGTTGATGATTAATTGTTTCAGTGGTAATCTGAATCATCTGAATTTTAAGTACTTTCCATGTCTCGCAAGTCTGAACAGAGCTGGACTTAATGCGATTACACAGTTTTGTTTGTAATTTTTGTTCTCTGCCAGTGTCTAGGTTTTGTCTAGATTGTGTAACCATGTGTCTGTTAAAGGAAAGGTCAAAGGTGAGCGATGTGTTGCAGAGGTGGTTTGGAATTAAGTCTAAATTTAATCCTAAATCCTAAAACACCTCTGGCTTTAGAGAGACGCCGAGTTAAGACACCATAGGCCTCATCTGTTGACAGATCAACTTCTCTATGTACAGGTCAGTTCACTTTCAGTTTACTCAATTCACACAATGCTAAAAATGACTAAAACCAAAAGTCACATGATGATGATGAGCACTTTATTCAGAGCTTTCGATAGAAGTAGGTGGACCCAACCCTCATGGGTAGATTATGAAAACGTGTTATTCAATACAGTGTTATGTGGGAACCATTGATGGAAAAGGTTGCTAACTATATCCTGGGGCTATTTTAAGATAACCAATAGGTTTGGATGTTAAAATTCAAACCAGCTTAGTTAATCTTTTGCTGGACCATGACTGGACAAATACCGTCTCCTTTGTCTGTCTGATCCTTGCAAATGGTCTTCCCTTCCCCTCCTCCCTGCTTCTCACGTCTCTCCTCTCACTCTGATTTCAGTAATGACGTTTGTACAGTTTTTCCTGTAGCCCTTGACCGTAGCTCCATTTCTTTGTTTGCCCCCGTCTCTTACTTCCTCCTGCACTCCCTTCCTCCCATCTTCCCTCGCCTTTTATTGCTTTCTCTTTCGAGGAGCTTGCATCTGTCACTGAGCTAGCCGGAACCAAAACGGTTTCAGCATCAACCTTTGCTTCCCCTCTTGTGCCTTTCCTTACTCCCCTTTGTGTTTTCTCATTTCTGTGTTTGAGTTTGCGTGTGACACAGCGGGGAGTCCCCCTCATTAGACACAGTTTCGGAGTCTTTGAGGATACAAGTGTATCACCGGCAGAATGCGTGTCTGCAGAGGCACTGCAAATGTGGGTGTTTGCCGTAATTTAAATTCATGGCTGAATACAGCCCACCTGATCTAGAATGTTCTTCGCACACAGAGGTCTGACTTGAATCACCTGCGAGCATGTAAGTTTGTGAACGTGTGTGTGTGTGTGAGTGTGTGTATGTGTGTCCCACTCAGCAGATGGCCAGACATCCAGCGAGTAGACTAATTGAGATAAGCGTGCCAACAAGCTGACCAGGCTAACAGAATTATAAGCTTGTACGGAGGGGACGCGAAAAGCCATGTGTAGTTCTGATTTGTTTATTAGCATAGTTTAACTGTGAAAATAGTGCAAGGGTCTATTTTTACTGAAGGGTAGGTCCACATTTATTTCAAGCCTGCCATAAACCAACACCTAAATGCTCAGATGTACATTAAAAGTGGTATTGGTCGATGTAATGGTTCCCTTTGTCCATACTGGCTGCAAAGAGATTTTTTACTATGTAAGTGAAGGTGGATAAAATTTATATAAATACTATTTTTATGCAAAAAAAAAATCTCATATCTGCAGCATTAGCTAGTCAAATCAAATGGGTGTCTTCCAGAGTTATAGACTTTTTAGTACGATTTGGTCTCTTTGTGTTTCCACAAAAAGAGAAAAGTTCATATTAAAATGCTGCTAAAAACTAAAATTTGATTTAAGTAACTGAAGCTTTATATTGCTTTTGCTTTAGCTGAACTTTGGTAGAATTGTTTAAACCCAAAGAGCACTGTGGATGTCATCTTTCCTCCCTTATACTGAAACTGCTTTACGAGGTGATCTTTTTGTGGCCAGTATGGGCAGAAGAAACCATTAAAGGGACCAGGGAATGTGAGGATTGTGTTCAGTGTGAACTTACCCTTTAAACACACCTCACGTGAACAAAACAAGACAGTATTTTCCCAGAGTCTGATTAAGATCTGTATTTTCTGCGGTGTTCTTCTGATGCTCTAATGATGCTTTCTATGTTTTTATCGGTGTCTGTCTTGTTTCCGTCTCATTTCTATTGACACACCACACACACACACACACACACACACACACACACACACACACACTCATTGTTATTGTTTATCTTGTGTCTCGGCAGGTGTTCTCAAACAGCGATGAAGCTCCCATTAACAAGAAGCTCCCCAAAGAGCTTCATCTTAGGTAAGATTAATAATACAGAGCCTCCACCCTCCACACACACACACACACACACACACACACAAAATACAACATACCCAAGGGCTTAGGTCAGGGTTACTCATTAGCTGAAGAAGCCTTGAACAGTTATGTGTAGGAGTGTGTGTGTGTGTTTTTGTCAGTTTGTTTTGTCTTGTAGCTATCTGTGTATGTTTTGTATGATGTTAGCCACCAGTCTGAAATGAGGCTCTGTTGCATGCATGACTTACAGACCAATATTTGGCCCCACATAACCTATAAATATGACATCAAACACACACACACACGCCCATCCTCAAACTGATTTATATGTGGTTTTTGTTGGGTGTGAGTGCACACCCAACATAAACAATGCTTTGAAAAGGATGCACCTGCATGCATCTCTGCAGACACATGATGTGGACTGGTTATTTCTGCATTTGCGTATGTGTGTGTGTGTGTGTGTGTGTGTGTGTGTGAAATGCTCCTGGGCCTATGCAAACTGTATGTCTGTGTATGTGTGCTATAAATAGTTTGTCTTAGCTGGTGGGGAATTCTGCAGTGCTGTGCTCTTCTGCTGATTCCAGCTGTGCTCCACCGAGACTACCAGTACACCCATTACCACCAGCGCTACTTTCACTGACGGACAGAAAAACATGTACTCACTCATGCACTCGCTAGCCACAACACATGACCTACTGTCACATGGGTCATGTTGAGACACTTACACAATGTCAGCTGTGAGGAAGACTCATTCTTATGACAGTAAATCTTGTTTTTAAACCGTGGAAAGTGGGCTGAATGGAGCCTTTTTTGTTTGTATTTATAATCTTGTTATGCCCCGTCACCATGGCACACAAAGATGATTGTTGTCCCGGGTGTATTCGTATAGCAAAAAGTAGCTCAAAAGTAGCATATATAAACTAATTCATACGGTGTTTATAACTAAACATTATTGAGGGCTATAGAGTAATCTCAAAAGTGGTTGTAATAAATATTTGACACTTTAACCTCAAGCGTGAACATGTATTCAAAAGACTATTTAAATTATTTTCATTATTGATTAATCTGCAGATTATTTTCTCACTTTATCAGTGAATCATTTTGTCAATAAAATGACCGAAAATAGTGAAATCTATCTTTTCACATAGCCAAAGGTAAAGTATTCACATTGCTTATTTTATTTGACCAAAGGTTGAAAAGCCAAAGATATGGACAAAATATGACAAAGAAACTTACTGCTTTTCCTTCAAGCATGACGTAAGTTAATCATAGATCATCAAAATAGCAGCTGACTAATTTTCTGCAGATCAGCTAATCAGCTGATTTTTGGTTGAACTGCTCACACTTGTGAAGAGGAGTTTTAGGGGGATCTATTGGCAGAAAAGTTATATAATATTAATATGTTTACATTAGTGTATAATCACCTGAAAGTAACAATAGATGTGGTTGTGGTAGTTGAGGGAGTCCACCATGTTGCCATGCATTGTCTCTACAGTAGTCCAGAAGTCACAACCAAAACACTGACTCCAGATTGGGCATTTTGTGCTTTTTTTCGCAGCCATCGTAGGTTCCCCTTTAGGCTAAGAAGTGGAGGGTGAGGCAAGGGGTATCGAAGTCGGTTGCTCTCTGCAGCCTCACTGCTACATGTTACTAAATCCTTCACACTGGACCTTTAAGGGACCAGTAAAAAAAGGATTTGAGAACCACTGGAGTAGATCATCCATGTGGTGTTGTCAAGCACTGTATGTTACCGTAGGAACATCTGTCAATTTGACTGATTAGTATTCTCATTAGCATTACTGTTTATGTTTAATGTGTCGCTGTGAGCAAGCCTGAGTACCTGACTTGTTTTTGTGTGCATCTGCCTTTCAGCTGGTGCATTGTAAACAGCTGTTATCTAGGCCAGCGCAGCATGGATATATAAAGTGTAAAATCTGTGCCGTGATATAGTGGAACCTTGTCTGACAGATGCGCCTTTGATAAAGTTTGTGAGTGGTTCATGGTCTTCTTACCCAGAAGCACTGACTCAGCACCCATCCCTGCCACCACCACCCAAATTCATGTCTAACCCGAGTTACTATAGCAACCGATCCTAGACTCACAGTGAAGGCTTGACTCTCTCTTATTAAGCCATGCTTGAAGGGCCAGGTGTACATTTTGTCAACACATGGGACTATGCTCCATTAAAATCCCATTATGTACCATGTCAAAAAAAAATGGGCATACCCAGGCAGGAATGACGGAGCAATCAAAGCTAACAAATCAAAGCTGCATCGGGGCTTTCTTGTGTGAAGTGAAAAACATACCCCTGATGTTGTACGTCTGAATTTGGCTCTATTATGTCACCTCGCCATTGTTGAAACAGAAATAAAGAATAAATAGTCAGCATCAAACACGAGGGCTGTTCTCAACTGTTATGCTTTTATTATGAAGTGCGTACGTCAACCACTCAAAACCAGACTCAATAAATCATATTGAGCGATTACTTCCCTGTGACTATGATTAACAAGAATTTCTCAGTGGTTGGTAAAAGGCCTTTCTCCTGTATATAATGGAAAGTCAGATTGTGTTTGATTGAAACAGACAGCCAATCAATGACCGGCGTCACAGCCATTAACCAGTTATTAGCAAAGGGAGATCAATAGGTTCATCTCTGGTGGCTTGCAGTCACTTCAAGGACTCTTGTGTATGTGTGTGTGTTTGTTCAATGGGTTCAAGTGCACTAGTGTGAGTGTCTTTGCATTGTTTTGTCAATTGTGTGCATGCACTTCCTGACACAAGACTGCGGTATAGATTATGCGGACATGTCCCAACATGCCCCAGGCCAGCACACATCAAACACACACAGCCTTTGTCTGTGTCTATATGAAGAAAACAATGGCCAGCTCCTGTTTCCTAGGGTTAAAAGGACATTCAGACCCCAGCTGCCCTCAAAGCTTTGGCACCATGACAATTCTCTGAATACCTCAAATTTTCTGTAGATTGGCCCTTTAAGTGAGCAGTAACAGGTCATTTAATGACAAGATATATATATATATACACATTAGGTTTCATGTACGTATACGTGTCCTTCTGTATATGTATGTACAGTATGTTTGTCTGTCTGTGGCCTTGCCTGTCTGAGTGCCAGAGATTACTCATTGGCAGATTAATGGATTGAGCTGACCCAGTAGCCGGCTGCATGCAGCCCTTTGTGGCTGCCCGAACGGCCCACAGCTCAAACACTGCCTGTCTGTGGGGCTACCGACCTAACACAGGGGATTGTTTTGTCTTCTACACACCTAAAAAAACATATTAAATTATACAGAAAGTGTAAATTAAGAGTTTAGTTAGAAACTGAGCTCTTTATTTGATCAATGATCTGACACAAACTCATTCTGTCTTTTTGTCTCTCTCTAGAATATTCTCCTATCTAGATGTGGTTACACTCTGTAGGTGTGCCCAAGTATCCAAGGTAAGCACTTCCTCCCTCTACACATCTCCAGACCACTCACTGTGGACAAACACACTCATGTTAAGAGAATAGATTGATGTAACTCTAAACTATGGTATGGTTCATTTAAAACCGGCTTACCATTATTAAATCCTCTGTAAATGTCTATAACATAGTGCCATCTGCTGGTTATTTGTAAGTGGACCACTGCAGCTGAAAGCATTTATGAATGAGCTAACTGTTAATAATAACAGGTGGACTGTTAATGCAGATCTCGTTAACGTGTTTCTATAAGGGAAATGTTATTTCTCTCTGTCTGTGATGAATCACACAGTTTACACAGTGTCTCTAATATATGTTGTTGTTGTTGTTTTTAATTTTAGGCTCATTTATCTCTTGTCTTCCGAGCTCCACGCAGGTGTTCCGTGTGCCTAAATTTCCAACCGTTTTTATGGTTTATGAGCCAATTATTTTTCTGATTAATCAAGCATTTATTTAGACTGTAAAGTATCAGACAGCAGTGATAAAAATGCTCATTAGAATTTCATAGAGCCCAAGGTGACATCTTCAACAAAGATTTTCAGTTTACAGTGATAAAAACCGAGAAAAGAAACAAATCTTTACATTAGAGAAGTGAGAACAGCAGCTAGTTCACTGCTCGGAAAGTGTGCATATAGTTTACATGCACCCAGTACAGTAGAGGTAGAGGTTATCTTGTGACGTTTATTGATTTCTCTTGCATATTATGATAACAGAGTCCACATTCACCTTTCCCCCCAACCTGTCTCTGTGCACAACCTGTGTGTCACCCTCTCAGGCGTGGAACGTCTTGGCCTTAGATGGCAGTAACTGGCAGAAGATTGACTTGTTCAACTTCCAGACAGACATAGAGGTGAGAGGGTGTGTTTATGAGAGAGAGAAAAGGAGAAGAGTGAAGGGGTGGAATGGAGAGTATGTATGTGCAAGTGTTGTGCCTGTATGTGCTGCACGTGTATGCTTGTTGAGTAGCATTATCCAGCACAAGGCTTAGTGCTGGGTCAGTAGGCTTTGGTGCCGACTGTGACGTCACAGCTGATCCTCTGTCCATCTCTTTGTCTCTTCTCCTTCTTCTTCTTCTTCTCTGTCCCCGTGTCTCTCAGGGCCGGGTGGTGGAGAACATTTCGAAGCGTTGTGGAGGCTTCCTGAGGCAGCTGAGCCTCAGGGGCTGCCTGAGCGTGGGAGATGCCTCCATGAAGTGAGATCGTGTCTCTGTACTCTGATGTAAACACTGTGGTTCTGCAGTGACTTTTACCAAAAGTCTTGTTGGTTTGATCACTTGCTAAAGTAATTATGGTCACATGTAATTATGTTTAAAGTTTGTGCCTCTTTAGTCCCAGGGGACTCGAGCTGGAAGGCTCTTTTTTGATACTGTTAAATCTGACTTTACTGAATAAGCACATAAGCAAGGAGAAAAGAAGAATGAAGCTGTTTATTTACATGGTTTCACTTTAAGGCTTTTATCACATATATAACCGATTTAAAGAAGTACAAACTGCTCTTTTGAGAGTAAAAAATAACACACAGTAGCAGCACAGACTCCCGAGGGCCCGTAGATGACTCTGTTAATTGGCTCCTGAGCAGCTCCCAGCATCTGACTTCTTATTCATTCAATAAAGCGACTCTCGTGTAATTCCCTTTCTCCCTCTTTACTGTTCGACTGTTTCCCAGGACATTTGCTCAGAACTGCAGAAACATCGAAGTGCTGAACCTGAACGGCTGCACCAAGATCACAGACAGCACCTGTCTCAGCCTCAGCAAGTTTTGCTCCAAACTCAAACAGCTAGATCTGACCTCCTGTGTGTCCATCAGCAACCACTCCCTAAAGGCCCTCAGGTAGCACCTGCACATTTGGCATTGACCTGGCTGTTTAAACCCAATCCCATATTACATAGCCAAGTTCTAAATTTCCCCCCCAAGCCGTCATGCACCTTTCACATTGTGCAAAATGTTTTTTTTTTTTTATTGAACTGAAACTAAAATGGTCTAAATATATATCCATGTGATGTTCATAACACATATCTCCACTTGTTTCACATGTCGTGTGTCATGTGTGTGCATGCTCAGTGATGGGTGCAGAATGCTGGAGATGTTGAACCTGTCATGGTGTGACCAGATCACACGTGATGGCATTGAGGCTCTGGCTAGAGGCTGCAATGGTTTACGAGCACTGTTCCTCAGAGGCTGCACACAGGTACTGTAATGGCAGTGTACATGCACACAGACACACACACACATACATGGCAGGGTAAGAGTTTCTTTTTGCTCTCAGTTGGCATCTTAAACCGTCTTTACTGTTCAAAAGTTTGGAATCATCTGTTATAGTGATGTCTTTCTTCTTTCTTACAATAATGTCTCTTTGAATGTAGATAAAAACTGTATAATCAGAGTAAGAATATTATTTACATTTGAAATAGTTGTGGCCCCAAAAGACCCATAATTAAATGATTAAATCTTCCATTTAGTTGATGTCCCCACAGTGTTGCGTGACAGGAGAGAATACTGTTAACCATTTTGCCCTTTTTCAGCCTTCGATTTCGAATTTGTTTTCCAGTCCAAAAGAACATGAGTGACCACAGATCATTATTGAACAACCTGTTTGTTTAGACTCTCTGCAGTCTGCTCTGGTTAGGTTTAAACTGTGATTTGTCAGCTCATACTGTGTTCTGCTGATAGTTCATGATGCAATTCCAATAGTGCTAACCCTAGACTAACTATTCTACTAGTTCTATTTCTATTTTGTTTTAAGAATAGCTTTGCTAAAACAAAAAAATACAATTCGAATTAAATACTCATGTAGTCCAACTATGAAAAAAAGAGTTTAAAGATAACAAAGGGTCATCTTTTTACAAACCTTTAAAAAACCTTAAAACCTTAAAAGGACTAGATTGGTTAAAACATTTTACATGTTTTGGTTTTTATCTTCTGTATCAAGAGGTTGTGTTACCTGCTGCCAGAGGACACTGTTCACTACAGTTTACTGTAAACAGGGTCCTCTAGTGGTGAAGACAGCTCACAGTATGCTTCAGCTGAGGAAAGGCTGTAAAACTTCAGAAAACTCAAAACAAAAAAAAAAACCAAAACTATAAATTCCCCTTATATTAAAAAAAAACAAACATGATATACCCCACAAGCCACACTTTTTCCCCGTTGCTGAAAAATGACTTACTGAAGAGAGATGTGCCTTTTCCCAGTACATTTTCCATCCCATGGAATTTTGTTTTAATCTCATTGGTCCACTTTTTGTTGATGTAGTGGTTTGTGTCAGGCTGGCATTTTCTTTTTCTGCTGCCTTGGTAGAGCTAGTATTTCATTCAGGCTGTGCTCCATTGTTGTTGTTTTTTTAAGCGAAGTCTAGTCTATTTTTCTTGCCTGGAAAAATACCATGAACCCTCCATGAATCATCTTTTGTAGTTCATAAAAGTCACAATATATTAGTTTAACTAACTGGAAAAACAGGACCAAGTCATTAACTCACAAGCTACTGTTGATTATTACAGATAACACACATATACACAGTCACATACATAAATTATTGATCTGTTTGATTAACAATACAGTGTATTCTTTATTTTAACCTAGCTGGATGATGGAGCATTGAAACACCTTCAGAAACACTGCCCAGAACTCACCACCATCAATATGCAGTCTTGCACAGTAAGGCAAACATTTGGTCGTGGGATGTTGGGAGGAAGATAATAATGCATGAGGGACGTCTCTGTGTGCCTCTCTGTTTTTCTGATTTGTCTTGTGTGTCTGTTGCCTTCAGCAAATAACAGATGAAGGCCTGGTCAGTCTATGCAGAGGATGCCACAAGCTACAGATCCTTTGTGTGTCTGGCTGCAGTAACATCACCGATGCCTCCCTCACTGCAATGGGACTCAACTGTCCCCGACTCAAGTGAGAAAAACACACATATGAGGACACGAGGACAGCTTGCTACAGTATCCACAAAATCTCCTTCTCAAGCAGTGTTTGTTGGTGGTTTTGCAAGTAATTTAAGCTGAACCTGAAAATGCCACAAATCCACAGAAAGGCTCCCTTCTGTCCTTCCATATTCAGTAGGACTAAACGCTTGAAAATAAACGACTGCTCAGGCAAGGGTAAGATCTGACAAAGGTGTGTATCTGTGTGTTCTCAGGATTCTTGAAGCTGCACGATGCTCCCATGTTACAGACGCTGGGTTCACTGTGCTGGCCAGGGTGAATTTCAGTTTGTTCTTTTTGTCCCGTTTTCTCTTCTTTTTGTTGGATCATCCCTCCATTTCATCTCAGTAACCCATCGTTAACTTGAATGGTTTCTGTTTTTATTTACAGAATTGTCATGAGCTTGAAAAAATGGACTTAGAAGAATGTATTTTGGTAAGACAAGTCGGTCGTTTCCTTATTTTTTCCCAAAACATTGTGCTCGTGCTTTTTTATTTATGCCTCGATCTGTGTGTCTGGGTGAAGATTAGATTGTAGAAAAAAGGCGGATGTGTCTGGGTATGTTTCCTGCCAAGAGGGAGAGAGCGCAGTCCAGTGACCTCAGTATTTTAATTGATTGTGACAGAGAGCATGAAGGAAGACAGGAAAAAATAAACACATGAAAAAAAAGTTTTAGCTGGATATAAAACTAGATACAAACATGCAAAAATAGTGAATTAAAACTCCCCAACTGTCTTAATATATATGAGAACAATATGTTGATCTAGTTTTCCTCTCCACAGGTGACAGATAACACCCTGGTTCAGCTCTCTATCCACTGCCCTCGCCTGCAAGCACTGGTAAACCTTTACACCTGCAGTTCTAATTTTGTGCCACGTTCCATAGACGTGAGAAGCTTTAATCCATCTATCTGTGTGTCCCCAACCCTGTCTGCTGTGACAGTCCCTATCCCACTGCGAGCTTATCACAGATGATGGCATCAGAGCTCTGAGCAGCAGTACTTGCGGCCAAGAGCGCCTCACCGTGGTGGAGCTGGACAACTGCCCCCTCATCACTGATGTGACCCTCGAGCACCTTAAGAGCTGCCATCGTCTGGAACGCATTGAGCTCTACGACTGTCAGCAAGTCACCAGGGCGGGCATCAAACGCATCCGGGTCAGTGGAAGTCACGGAGAAACAAAGGCTGTTTTTGATCACATTGAACCTGCTCATGTTGGGGAGTGAATCTCTGCTCACATATTCTGTCCATTTTGTTTTGTTTATACTTACATTAAATAGATAGTTTAACAGTTTTGGGAATTTCACTTATTCTCTTTCTTGCTGACAGTGGGATGATACCACTCTTCTGCATATCGGTTAAATGAAGGCAAGGCTATGGCCAGCAGCTGTTTTTCTCACCATATAGTCAAAAAAAGAGAGAAACAGTGAGTCTGGCTCTGTCTCAAAAACAACAGTTTTACTGGGAGTTATGTAAAGTAACTAACCAGCAGTGACTCCAGGAAATCACTGTATCCAGTCTTTGTGCTAAGCTAAGTGAATCGACTGCTGGCTGTAGCCTTATATTTAATGGACACATCTTTGTCAGAGTGGCATTGATCTTCTCATTCAGCTGTCGACAAGTACACGAGTAAGTGTATTTCCCAAAATGTCAAAGAACGGTTGACTGAACGCAGAAGAGAATACCGATTTTATGCCTTTTTTCTGTGTTTTTTTTTTTTTTTGTTGATACCCCTTGTATTAACACACATCTTCCCTACACAGGCTCACCTTCCAGAGATTAAGGTCCATGCCTACTTTGCCCCAGTGACACCCCCTCCTTCTGTACATGGAGGTGGCCAGCGTCTGTGCCGCTGCTGCATCATCCTCTGACAGTGGAGGGCCAGGGGGGGCCACCTCTGTCTACAGGTCCTGCTGCTCTGATATGGGCTGAAATGGGTTGGGATGTTGTTGTTGGTGGTGGTGGTGGGGGGGCTGGGGTAGGTATAGGGGAGAGGAGGGGCTGGACCCACTCACTGCTCCTGATCACTGATCAATATATAGACTGATCGCCGCTGATCCCTGATCAGTTGAACCCGCCCCTCCTCTCTCCTCTTGCCCGCCAATCAGCATTGGGGCAGCCCCGGGTTTGGGTGTGGAGGGATGGGTGGAAAGAACATGGATGGATGGACTATTTCTCTCTGTCTCATTCTCTCTTTCTCACTGTAAAGACAAAAACAGGTTCTCCATTCTGCTCCTCACACCCCTGACTCCCCACCTGTGGGCGTAGAGGACTGCATCTGGACAGCTGGAGAACTACAATGCATCATGTTCAAGCTAAAAAAAAAAGAAGAAAAATGACGATACTGTCATCTTGGAGACAACAGTTCGCTCTCTGTGGAGTATCATCTCAACCAATCACATGACACCTCTATGTGACCATCCTGTGATTCATTCTGCTTTGACCAATAAACACGCAGCATGGAGGCAGCGCTGGGTTGTGGGAAATGCAGATCTTCTGGATATAAACAGTGAAGCTTTGGCACAGCCAGCTCAATTCTCTAGTGTGGAAGAGTCGAGGAAATAAACAGGAAGTACCGAATGGAACGTGTGACATATTTGTGCATCTGAGAAACTTTTGTTGAGATTTCGATTCTGTTCATACAGAGAATGTTTTGCAATGGAAAATAAGAATTACACTTATGGCGACTCAATCAAAATTGGGTTAGGCCAACAGAAAATTTGTTTTCTTTACTTTTTTCAGTGCTTATTGTAATTGTCCATGCCTGTCTATCCAGAGAGGGAGATACTGTATGTTTGTCTTTCTTTTTGAAAAGAAGAAACTGTTGCTGTTTGACAAAAAAAATGACCTCCGCATCTAAAAGCATTATGTTGACTCTGTATGCTACTGGGATGAGTGGTCTCTCCTGTGCACTGCGTGGTTATGTTGGCTCGTAGGCCCTGATCCAATCCTGTCAGTAGCCCTGTGCACTAGCTCCTACTTGACCATTTGTTTACATCCTGGATTAGGTTAGCGCTACAGAAAAACTTGTTTACGCCAGTAGGCTTCCAGTCTCCCTACAATTCAGAGTGAGTTTAACTGGACTGTTTTTAACTGGACTGTGAAGTTCATTATCCAAATTTATTGCTGTTTGTATTTGGATATCAATCAGGGCTAATGGTGGTGCAACTTTGCTTCAAAACGAAATGGAAATTTGCTTAAAGCTGAGCTAATAGATATGAGAACGTGAGCAAAGGCACCTCAACGTTTTGACAATCACATGGCTTTATGTATTTGAATGTTAATTTAGTGTAGTTTTGTGTAATTGGCAATTTATGGATGATGTAGAATACAATAAATTATCTATATTCAGTATACTTTACTCACTTAAAGCCCCAAGCAGCACAGGAGGAATTATTTAGAATAAGACCCAGGTCTGATGAGACCTGCCAATCTACTTAATTGGTCAGTAATGAACAATTACCACTCATCTAATCCTACAAAACACATGTTGTGACAGCAGGAATGTCAAATGCAGTGACTGGAAAGCCTCAGAACCAACAGTTTATTTTACTCTATACAGACACTCCTTCAGAACAACAGGATCTTGCCGTGCCGAGTAACACCTGTATTGAGCATGTACCACCACTACGCAAAGCACTGAGAAAAAAAACAACAACAAAACAGAAGCAGCTCGCAATATTGCGCTAAACAAGAGACTGATGAGTGCTGTGTAGTGCCAAGTGCTCAAAGACTGGGGAGATTGGCAGAAGGACGGATAGGACTGAAAGAAGGAGAGCGGACAGAAAAGATGAAGATGGACTCGGATACATAGCTGACTTGACTGGCTGTGATACTAATGCCCTCTCTTTGACAGCTGTTTTAACAGTTTTATGTTTAAGAAAATAAAGAAATAAATGAAAAAAATAAACAAATGAATAAATAAAAGTGACTAATAGTAAATGTGCTTTGTCTCTCTGGTGTGAGATTTTGTCTCCTTAGTATGAATGAGTGCTTTAGATTATGTATATAATTTATAATGTAGAGAACATTCATACATATTTTTCATATATTTTGTATTATATTATTATAAGAGATTTTTTATGCGTGTTATAGTGCTCTCAATGTTAAGCTGACCACTTCCTCTTGTCCAACACATTTCATCGCATTGCTGACCCTGTGTTAACCTGCATATGACAAATAACCCTGAAACATGAAGACTAGTGATGTGTCGGTTATGAACGAGCTGGTTCAAAGAGCCAGCTCCGGTACGTGAGCCGTTGAGTGAAAAAGAAGCAGCATTTCTATGCTTTTTATAGTTTTTATAGGTGTTTCTATCTGCTTTGTGTAGCAGAGTGGTTCTACAAGCAATTTAGTGCATTCATTGGGCGAGTTACAATGGTCTGTAAACACAATGAAAACAATTGGTTATAGCAATTTATTGATATTAGAAAATGTCATTTTTTACTTTGACTTACTTTTTTTTACTTTTACTTTTGAATACTTCAATACAAAGGGTGTATTGAATATATACGTGATACATGTGTACACATACAAATCACATGTCAAAACAGTGCTAAATTTGGCTGAATTATGAAAGGTGTAAGTGGTAACATGATAAGCTGTTTGGGAGCCGGAAGAGTCGGCTCTTCTTGGTGAGCTGGGTCAAATGATCTGACTCCCTAAAAAGAACCGAACTTCCCATCACTACACATTTCATTGCACTGCTGACCCTGTGTTAACCTGCATATGACAACCCTGAATCATGAAGACTTGAAACTCAACAAACTGCGGCACACTGATAGAGACCACACCGCAGATGAACCGCCAGATGTCACCCAAGAGCCGTGCAGGAGGCAGACACACCCACATAAACAGTGCGGTGTGTTTGATTCATGACTGTATTACAGAAATAAATTTTTAAAAAATCAAGCTATAAGTAATGGCACTATACTCTACTGCTCTACTCTATATTGAAGCACAAGTGCGCTCCACAGTGCTTGGCGATAACTCGACATTTTACATCAGGCATTATGCTGGCTAGCTGTGCGGTGCCCGAAGACCCATCGGCCTGGTCGTTGGTCGGTCGCTGGTGAGCTGCAGTCCTCCCCGGCAGCGCGCAGACTGACAGCGCCTCTCAGCGGGTTAAACGGTAGCTGTGATTATTCCTGGATTAAAGAGAAACCGGTCACCGCGGGACTGGAGCTAAGAGCCCTTATTGTGGAAGTTTGGTGCAACTTTACCGCTGAAGGAGTCCACAGTTGAAAGCTCAGCAGACTTTCCAGCCTGTGGTTATGGACTAGAGGAGCGGAGCGGAGCCAGGCGTCAGGCCTGCGGATAACGAGCGTTAGCTGGCGGAGCTAGCTGATGTTAGGCGGTCTATGCTTGTTTGGGTCGCTGTGCTAACTAGCTAGGTGGTGTTTTTGTTAGCATAACAGATAGCCAGCACGGGTTGCTAGCTTGTTTTGATGCAGGTATATTGAAGGAACCTTTCGGGCTTCACTGTTACTACATGTTTCCTGAACTTTCGTGAAGTTTTAAGTTAATTTGTGGAGCTAACGTTTGTATAGTAAGTGAGCTAGCGAGCTACGTCTTTGTCATACAAAGTTGAGCTTTTGATTTGGACAGAGGGGTGATTCGTCAGTTAAATTAATGTATTTTTTCTTACAAAGGATTGCATGTTGATGGTTAAATATCAGTCAAACGCAGTCCAGACCGCACAGTCTATCTGCTCCTCCGCGGGACTACAGTTAAAATCTTTTTCGGACCTCGTCGCACCGACCCCTGTCTCCTGTCTTCGGCCGGCTTCAGAGGCTGGCCACACGGCACTGAGTGCCCAATGGAGGAACATGACAACATGGACTATTTTTACCAGCAGGTATTGCAGAAAGATGTTACCCGCAGATTGCAGGTCGGCCAGGACCTGATTGACTACCTGAATGATCCGCACCGCTCCCCGGACGTGGAGCAGGACAAACCCCGGCTGGATAAGACTGTGGATGAGCTAACGGGATGGGTGAACTCCAGCAATTTCAAGGTGAGAGATCTTGGCTAGTCATCGTATGAGAGCATCGCAGTGTCACTGCAACACTAACCCCCACTGGCATGTGCATAAAGTATTTTCCACTAGTTTACCCAGTGAACCAGAGGGGAGAGAGGGGGGGGAGTAATGGAAATTTAGATTTGCCAGGAGTTTGGTTTGACTTGAGCAAAGACATCTGAAACGAGCTGTCATCGACTTAGTGGTGTGAAGGAGCCTATCTGACCGCCTTTAACAGAGATGTAATCGATCTAGCAGCCAGTTTTCACGCATCATCTTATTAAAAGACAGAGAAAGCTGTGGGGATGTTTCTTTTTTGAGCAGTCTTTGTGGATCACACAGAGGCAGACATATTTAAAGGACATTTGCAGGGCATTCCTGTGGTTTGTTGAGTTTATATTGTTTTGTCTGAGACTGTGTGTCTGTAAATGGGACCCATTGTCAGCACTGTAGACTACTGGAGCACTGGATGGGATGGGGGAGGGGCTGGAAGACTCATTGTTACGACCTATGCTTTCTCCCCATCTCTCCCTCTCACACTTACAGTCACACACACATACTCCCTCGTTTAGCCCGTTCACTGTATTTTTTTTTCTCCTTATCCTCCCTCCTTGCTTCACGCTCTGTGTGTGGTTGCCTTGTCTGCACTCTCTGCCATATCTCAGGAACACTGGAATGTGACATTTTTGCCAAGGTGTCATGCACCGGTCCAGACAGAAACTCACAACAGTCTGAGCTGAAATCTCTTTCCGAGGCGTGCTGAAATTAAACTCCCAAGTCTCTCTTTGAATAACAACGTCTGCGCTGATATGCGAGACCGTAAGAGCGTGGAAATTGTGAATTCAGCATAACAAAGGCGTCATCTCTTGGTCTCTTTTTCTTGTGGTAGAAAACGCTCATTTGACATCTTAATCTTTAAAATGTAACCCTGGAAACTGATTCCCACTTAGTACTGAGATGTCGATATGATGCTCCAGTAGTGCTAGTTTGATTGCCTGCACTAATTTCAATTACCAAACGTCTTTTATTGACAAATGAAGCATGCACATATCGGACGAAACATTGAGATTTTATCAGTTTTCCCATAGCATTCTCCAATTTCTGAATAATTGCAATTCTGCAGACTCATGATGTTCTGATTTTTCACTTAACTGCTGTTGACATTCATAGAAATGTCTAAAAAGATCTTTCCAAATATGAATAAACCATCTTGGGATTTCTAGACTTCAAGATGAATTGAAGATGAATGTGGTTCAAAATAGGAGAACTTTTGCTCCATGTAATGCCAGAATCATGTCGTATGATGCAGGCTTCTCTTTCAGTTCAGTGACCCAGCATGTTCGATGTGAAAAAGCGTCCCATCGCCATCTCTAAGCCCGCCTCCAAGAATGTCACCCCGAGCTGCATAACAAGCCAACATGTCCCTTTTGTTCAGATTCGTTCTTTGCTTTGTGGGTGACACATACTGTAACTTGAGCTCAGATGAGTGTCTGCCAGTGATGAATGACTGAGCCTGATTGTTGATTGGCTCCCCGTCGGGCAAAAAGGACAGGGCGCTTAGCTCCGCTAAGCAAGATGCTGAGTCAGCATATAGAGGTGATGAGAGAGGTGGGGAATAAAGAAGTCAGAGGGGGAATTAAACACCGGAGCGATGAATGAGTTCGAGGTCGGTGAGTGGAAAACACAAGTCACAAATCATAAATGCATTCAACGTTCAGATAAGGCGACTGTCGCAGTCAAGTTCCTCTTTTAGGGATGGACAAAATGCTGCATTTGTTTTTTTTTGTTGTTTTTTTTTGTCAGTGAGTCATTTTCACCCTCTAGTTTCTTTCCTCTTTTGAAAAGGTAGAACGGCAAATTCACTTCATACACTTCACTCTCAGAATATCACAGAGGCTTCAGCTCCTGTGTGAGACAGCAAACAGAGGGCATTAATATTACATGTTGCATTTATGGGAGAGAGCAAAGCCAGATGACTAAACACTTACTGCACCGGTTGAGAGTTGATACTGCTACCAGACCTCCCTAACCAGACACTCTGATCTTTGTGATTTTGTTTAGATTAAGTAGAATTATATTGGCATGAAACACATGGAAATCTTGATAAAATGTGGAGCAGCAGAGCAAACGCCGCAGCATTAACCTCTTCTTATTTCTCTTTTAAACAATGAAACTATTTTTATATTATCCTGCTTTTCCTGCTCCTCTCTTCCTGCAGGTGCTTCATGGTAGAAACTTTCCAATGGAGATTTAAACGCAACTTTTAGGATGTTTTACTCCAGATGCATATTGCAGCTTTATTGCAAATCTCAGACCTCAAATACAGAAAATTAAGGCGTGCAACGTCCTTCCAATTCTCTCAGCATCAGTCTCAGTAATGTTAGGCACCACCCACCCCCTGAGAAAAATCCCGTCACAATTTAAATCTAACTGGGCCAATGTGGCAATAAATCAGGGTAATGTAATCGGGCACTACACGCAACAAGGGCGTATTTTAGCATCGCCGCTTTGTACCACCAAATTCAGTGTAACAGCAATTTGCCTCATGCTTACCAACTTCACAGTGACCACCAAGATGAAAGTGAGTGTATATTTAGCAACACAGCTTGAGCTTGAACTTACATAGGCTTCCATTCACTGTCAAATAAACATCACGCAGCACAGCAAAAGTGAACATTATTGACCTATTAGAGTTGCAAATAACAATTATTTTATTATTAGTTTTAATATCATGACTAATCATGACTAAATGTTAAAAAGTAGAGGAATAGTGACCATTGCAGAGCCTGAGGTCAGTCTTCAGTTGAGAAAAGCACCAACACATTTGAGAAGATAACGTTCGTTCTCGACTTATTCCTTGGTGATTGACTAATGGGCTAATGGGCTAATTGTTTCAACGCTTTTATCTGTCTTTGCACATTTTGCCTACTCCCAAATGTTGCCGTATGAGCCCTGACCTTGTTTTTTCTGTCCAAAACTGACTTTAAGCCTCTCTAGAATCCAGAGTAAACCCCATACATGGTATGCGAATTAACAGGCTAAGCCACCATACGCCCCAACTTGAGTCTTCACAAAGAACCATTCATACCGAGCTAAATATTTACTTTGTCCCCCCCCCCCCCAGCGTACCTCAGTGTCACCGATGTTAAGTGGCTAGAGATACAGTGGTATGTTGTAGAACAACATGCAGAATTTTAGAAACTGCTTTGTCCACATGCCTGATGTTTTTAATACTTCAGGTTTCCAAATGTTCCCTCTACTTTCCTCCCTCAATCTCTCCTCACCTCTAATCAGACCTTTCAATGCAGGAAGTCTTTAAAGTGAGAGAAAACCTCCGCTCCTTCTCCACTCTTCTCCTGTCCAAGGTAGATAACAAGCACTCCTGTGCTCCATCTCCTCCTCCTCTCTGTCTCTCTCCAAGTAAGGATGCCATATGGTTGTGGGCGCCAAGCTTGTTGGGGTGCTGGGTGGTGGTGGAGGAGGTGGAGGGGGGATGGGAGGCCTCGGGGCTGTATCCTTCCTGTACTGCTTCTTTTTTCCTCCTGCTGTTTTTCTCCTCTTCCTCCCCCTAAATTAGGTCAGTATGGGGAGTCATCGTAGTGACCCATAGATCATGTTTTTTTTTTTTTTTTCCCCAGGTGATATTTGTTGTCTTTGCTCTTACTTGGCCTTCGTCCCCCACCTCCCCTCATTCTCCCCCTTTTTTTATTAATGTGGCTACCTGGCTCTGCTCTTCCTTTGACTAAAATAGAGAAGAAAGTGCAGTCTACAGGACAGCGGAGTCTGGAGAATAATGTTTTACGGATTTTCTTTTTGGACTGTTATGTGTTACCGCAGCACTGCCAAAACAAGCATTCCAGGAGCACAGCACAGCGCAGTGTGGGATGAGATCCTAATCAGAAACACAGTGGAAAACTCAGCTTTACCACCAGGCAAAAATCCAGTCTACCTTCCCCCTACGAGTCATATCACAGACTAGTTTTTCTTTTTATGACTGAGCCAAATCCCAGTGGCACTAGACGAGATGGAAGAGAAAGGGTACTATCAGGGGTCACTTAAAAAAAAAAAAAAACATCATTACACTGTGAACTAATTGCACACATCTTAAAATGTTGCCACTTCAGCATTTTATTGTACAGTAGATTTGATTAATGTGGATTTCCTTCCATCAGCTGCTGCTCTGCAGATAGTATAAAGAGGGCACAACAAGGTTACATAATCAAGAGTGGCGCAGCTGTTAACACACACTAACCTCTGATATGGGATGGACTCATTAAATATGACATTTGTGACTTTTTAGTATCATCTCTGTATCCATACAAACAAGTTTTCAACCTCAGCCATGGCCACCATAGTCCACTTTGAGGTTTGTTGTAGCTGTTCCACTACATGTCAAGGTCTTCATCAGCGAATGTAGCTAATTACGCCATAGGTTGTAGCCTGTATTTTGCTGGGGTGGGGGTTGAAGGACAGTGTTGGCAGTCCACTCAGCTTTTTTATTTGTAAAAAAAAAAAAAAAGTAGTGTGGAAAATCACATGAGCCTGATGTAAATGGTACTGTACAGTGCTGCTCATTTAGTCTGCAGCCCCATGTCAGCTAACCTTCACTAGACTGTCGAAACACTATCGATAGGCGACCTCTTGCGGCTGTGGTCACTCATACGTGAATGCAGGTGATCGCCTGCTGAGGTGAAATGTGGGCAGTGCGCTCAGAAATCAGTTTGTCTGTTTTTATTGGTCAACCACGCGCATGTATTTGCTATGTATTTGGTTGATTGTTCACCAATGTTAAACTCCGTGCAAAGTGGATGTAGGAATCTGCTCCGCGACTGAATTAAAGGTTTTATTCATCCCGTCTGGCACAAAATTAAAGTGAACGAGAGGCACACACTCGGTTGGTTTCATGTATGCGCGAGCGTACAGCCTAAATCTGCTGAGGAGGTCACATGGTACAAAAAATATACAGCAACGGGAAAAACATGGGACATGACATTAGAGACTGCTAAATAGCACACCGGGTGATGATTTGTGCTTATTTTATCCCACATGTGACTCAAGTGGCTCAGTACAACCTGGGTGTACTTTAATTACTGAAAACTGAACTATAATTTGATTTTGCCAGTCTCCGTTAGGTGTGTTAGTGTCTCACACTACAAGGCTCATGCAGATAGTTTTATGGACTCAAACTAGTATAAAAAGCTGTTCGAAAGGACAGAATTTCTTGAACATGAACAGTATTACCTTTCACAGCCTCGACTGTTTGCAGTCGGCAAAAGTCAGGAGACCGTTTGATTGAACTTTTTTTTTATTATTATCAAATGGTTTGCCAAGATATTTAAAACCTCTGCACTGATGATCTAATTTAATCCTCAGGCCATCGCTATCACTGCTGCCAGTGTGCTTGGTGTGTACACTGGTAAAACTGGTTGAAATGCATTCAACTTGTTGCCATGAAATGTCCTGGAAACTGCTGTGAAATGACGCCATTTATTGTATAATTGTTGTGTATGACACAGTATAACCTCTGTCTCTCTTTGTAGGTTGCGTTGTTGGGGATAGACATCTGTGGTGCGTTTGTGGACCGTATGGGAGAGCGGTTCAAAGGATACCTAGGCACAGGTGAGATATCAAACCTATCCACACCCTCAACTCCTTTAAGTTTGACCTGTGCTCTATTTACGGTGAAACTCATCCATGAAATGTTCTTAAACCCCTTTGAGGAGGATTTGCCATTTCCTTTCTTCTGACATGCTGATGACTTGAAACATCTTTGTGATGCACAAAAAAATCCTTTTTTGTGACACTTTACTTGTCAATGAAATATATAACAGACGTGTACAAACCTGTGCCTGAACAAACCTGTTGTCTCACATTAAATAGCCAACACACACTGTTGTAATTTAGTTTGCTAACCTTTGAAAAAAGGGATTATATGAATGTCGTTCTTTGTTCAGTTCAAAGGTAAATGATCATCCTTCCATTATCTGAAGCAGACTAGTGGAGGATGGGTTTGGCCTCTTGGCTTGAGTCCAAGAAATTCTGTCCGAGGTTGAAAATGTGTAAATGTCAGAAGTCAACAGCAACTCTCAGACACTTCTCTGTTCTGTGACTAGAAGTGTGATGGTCTGAGTTGTTTCATAGACTTTGGTCCTTCCATTTTGTCTCACTTCCACTTTGCGGTTCCTCTGAGGCCGACCAGCAGGACTGCTCTAAAGCCTGGCACCACCCCCCTCTCTATTATACATCCTTTAGTCTCTATATTTAGGCTCTGAATTGTCTGCCATACCGTAGCTCTGCCTATTACACCCCAAAACCACACCTCACATTCATATGACCTCATACACCGAATTCTGTATCCGATTTCATGCTCTCTGTGTGTGTGAGTGTGTTATGTCAGTGCCAGGCTTTGCGTGTGCCCGCTGAAGGTGTCACCAGCTGTCTTTGTCAGCCAGACTGGCTCCTGTCCCCAACAAACACACTCAGTCCTGCAGAGCGGCTCTGGGATGACTGGACATGTCACACTGTGCAAAGTCTGCCACCGCGCACACTCACTTTTTTTTTATCTCGCTCACTGTCAACGGTGCCTTAGCCCGACTCTGCGTATGAGTGTGTGTTTCAGATTGATGGTAAAAACATCTCTCTGAGCCTCCGCTGGCTCTGGAATCTCCCTCCCTCCATCTGACTTCCATCTCTCCTTTCCTGTGCTCTCTCTCCCTTCTCCCTGCACCCACCCTCCTCCCACACACACACACTTAGAGGGGAGGAAGATGAGATCATTGAAACTGAGTGATTGTATTGATCTACAGGACTGAGTCATTGTACAGGGCTGCTGCCATTACACTGTGCACGTTCGTGCGTGCACATCGACACTGTGCTGTCGGCCATACTGCTAAGTAACTCCCAGATGTGATGCGGAAATGAAAGTGAGACAAACGGGTCACATAAGGCTGCGCTTGGTAATACTTTGCTGTTCTTGAAATGTGACAGATGAAATAAAGCTCTGTGATTTGTCGGCCGGCAGCTGTTTCACTGCCCAGATGAAACCGAACGGGTCAACTTGTCACACACGAGCAGAATGCGTCTCTGTGTGTGTTTTCATCCTTACTACAGATGATGTCGTCATGGCGTGCAACAATGTGCCCCCTGTCACTTTTTCTGTTTGAGAGTATTGTCCTTGTTGCCTAGGCAACCAGCTGTTATGGTAACATAATGTACGCACGCACGCGCCTGAGCGCACACTTACACACAGCGCAGGAAAAGGACAGATGACATCACTCCCCTCACTGAAGATTCAGCATAGGAATGTGGGTAGGAGTGTGTGTGCGTGTTTGTGTTTGTCTCACTGTGTGAATGTCAAAGGGAGGTTTTGAGTTTTATGTAACTCTGAAAGTTTAATGTTTTTTCCATTTGATGGTCAAACTCACCAGATTTGGCATTTTGTCTGTGTGAACAGGGTCGGTGGTTTGTTGAGCCATTTAAACCTTTAAACCTTTGTGACAAACAGGATAAGGCCGGTGATGTTTTTGTTCCCATGCCGTGAGTCCACCTCTCTCCATGTGTGTGGCTCTCTTCCAGAAGCTCAATGGTTCCTCCTGAGGACCTTTAAAAATGGGTCACATATATATCTATACTTTACTTTAAGAAAAGCAGCAGCAGTTTTTAGCACGAACATGACGTAAACAGGAGAAAATAGCTCATTTGTTTGCGACTGTTTTCAGCTGTGAGTATTTATGAAAGCAGAATGCCGCGTGTGGGACTGATTTAAAATAAACCACATTGCTCGTCTTCATCCTAATGAAGAAACATGTCAGCATGTCAGTGCAACGTTTCCGCTCATTGGCGTGTAGATGAGATGAATATAGATTATCGCCAGACTCATCAAGACTCAGATGAAGATTATTTATTAATATTGGCACGTCGGCATGTCTTCAAATAAAAAACAGACTCATCTGATATTAGAAGTGAAAATACACTTGAGACTGAAGCTTCTGCTGACTCTGTTTCTCATTTCATAGAGGATTAGAGTAACCATCGGAAACATTTGTGCAGTTGCCAAAATCCTTATAATTCACTTGGCTGCCAGCGTTTAAAGACTACTTTTTAAAAAATTCTTAGCAGTGTGCGTCACCGCATTACACTGCATTGCATAGTCCATGCCACTGGAGCAGTTGTGTGTTCGATAAAGTGGAGCTGACATGAAAGCATTTGATGATCCTGACGTTATTTTAGTCACGGTCCATTTCTCATTTCTTCTCCCGTCTTTCCCCTCGTCTTATCAGAGCCCTGTTGTCGATGGCGATATCGCGTAGTCTTTTTACATGAACTGTTTCTGTCTGTTTCTCTCTCACACACCCACAGACTGTTACTAATGATAAACTTATATCTTAGTATATGTGTGTGTTTTAAAAGTGCTCCACTGGGGGGCAGTCTTTATTGTCTTTGACATTTAAATCTAGTAAGTAACTCGGTGTCACGTGTGTCTCCTGTATTTGGTATATATACTGTACATTAAACTGCACTTTTCAGACAGTGACTCTCATCACTACCCCTCACACTAAATGAAAGAGTCTTTTTCCTTTTGTCCATCTCTTTTTCTGTCTATAGTTCTGCCAGCTCTGGTGGACAGGCTTGGCGACTCGAAGGACCAAGTCAGGGAGAACAGCCAAGCTCTCATCCTTCGCTGTATGGAGCAGACTGCCTCGCCCATGGTGAGAGACACACACACACACACACACACACACAAATATCACAATCTCAGGACCAGACAAAGATAGATAAGTGACTGAGATGTCGATCAAGACTAAACAACAGTTGTTGTTGTTGTCTCTAAAGTTCAGGCGCTGACAGTAGGTGGTATCAAAGGTTGCATTTGTGTTGCATTGGAAGAGTCGGTAGGCATCAACCTGTTGAGTCCAGTTATTCAGAAGAATGCACGGTCAAGATGCAAAACGCAGACCACACACAAATCACAGCCACCTCCACATCGAGAGATACTCAGCACAGTTGAGTGGTACTCTATGTTTTCAGCTCCCTCTTCTGGACATTAAAGGCATTACACAGGCTACATCTTCCCTCTGCTGCGCGTTATCTACACACAACACACATGCTCATCTCCACAGATTGTAACCTCCTATGTACTCTGTAATCTGCTCAAACCCCCGATGAGCTGCCTGGCAGCACCTTCGTCTGCCCGCTCCTACTGACACTCCTCTTCCTCTTTCCCTCCCCTTCATCTCTCCTCTTTCCCTTATCTCCTTCTCCATCCAGTACGTGTGGGAGAGGCTGCTTCCTGGTTTTAAACACAAGAACTTCCGCAGTCGAGAAGGAATCTGCTTGTGTCTCAGTGCCACACTTAGCACGTGAGTAACTTCCCCCTCTTCACATGTATCACTTCCAGGGTGAAAGGTTATACAAAACATAGATTATATTTAATTATACTCCATATAATATCATTGATTTAACTCACTGAAAAATCTTAATCCACCTCTCATTTTTAGTTTGAGTTAATCAATGTTCTGCACACAGAGGTAGACTTTTTGGACTCGTGCCTCATTTTATTTGTTCAAGAAACACACACAGTCTGTGTCTCCAGGGTTAATCTTCTTAACCGTTTGTGTGACTTTGTAGAGGCGCACGTGCTACAAATGGCACCACCACGTTCGTCATGTGACGTTAAGTCCTGAAACATACATGTCGCCAGTTGTTCCTTCCAGAGAGGTTTAAAAATCTGTTCTCAATTCACCCCCAGCCTGAAGCTGTCAGGCCTGATGGAGGACTGACTTTTTTAAAATCAACATGAATAAATAATTGAATTGGGATTGTATCTTACTACTGCGTTCCAAAGAAAATACCTTTTTAGAGACATTTTTCCAGAATCCAGAGGAGGTCAGATAGATCACATCTGGGAATAGAAAAGAGTATGTGTACTAGAAATGAGATGTAAATTAGTCTGCACAAAGGTTTGTTCGTAAAACTAGACAGAGCTTTCATCATGATTTACAAGCAGTCAGTTCTCTGGACTCTCTGCGTACGGCCTTTTGTCTTCATCTTTATTGCGTTCTGTGCACGTCTTTCTGTCTTCTGCTCATTTCTAAATGAATTAATTTGTTCTCATTTCCTCCAATTAGGGCTCAGAGGATTTTTGCCCTACAGTCAGATCATAGAGACACTGCTAAGACCTAAGACACGACACTAACTTTCTTGTTTCACCTTGTTGGACAGCAGTTTGACAGCAGAAGTTGTAGTTAACTGTATTTTCCACTTCCGGTTACAGATCTGGGTTGTTTGAATGGCAGTGTTAATTTCAGCGTCTTTTTACTAATGAAAAGTGACACTGTTGTGCTAAACGTTAAGCTGCTACCTGAAAATAAAGGGAAAGATGTTAACTGAGCGTACACAGCTCGCCATTAAGCTGCAGTAGACTGAGCAACACATGGCGCAGAAAATCTGGATTGCATGTTTTATAATGATACTGCAGTGTGTAATCACATAGCTCCAGGTATGACGATGGCTGAGAAAGCACAATGCAGTAGAATTTAAGAAAACACACACGTGAAGACATTTATCACTTTGGTGACACCAATATTGAATATGTTGAATTGAGAAAAAAGGTAGTAGTAGCTGGTGAGAAATTGGACAACACGTGACATAAAGATACACACTGCAAATACAGAAACTTCACACATCGACCAAAGTTTCTGTGTGGTGATAAAAACTTCTGAACATCTTGACTGCTTGTTGACAAAGTTGGAAAATGATGTTCATCTTAGATTTATCATTCATGTTGCATCATTCCTCAGTATTTGTTTGTTTACTTGCAGTGTTGTTGTTGCTTTTTTGGTGTTTTTTTGAGATGTGATGGGTTGTCAGGTGGTAAAGGTGCTTTTTTTTTTCCGCTTGTGTTTTTTCAAGCCAAATTGCAACAAACTGAAGCTTTCTCGGCTACCTCAAATTCATTTTTTTTATTATGATTGACGCACAATTCACATAAGATCTATAAACCCAAAATTTTATCAATCCTGTTCCCAATTCAGTTTTCCTCCAGATAATAGAAATGTTTTCCTCATTCCTGAAATTGTGATATGAATAAGGGGCAAGCTTTTCTTTCTCCAACAAGATCAGATATGTCACATTGTCATGAATAAAAATAATTTCCTTGTGGCTCTCTTTCAGGTATGGAGGCCAGCAGCTGAGCCTCAGTAAACTAGTTCCTCACCTTTGCACTCTGACTGGAGATCAGAACCCACAGGTAAGAGACACAGCACTTTTGCAATATGAGATGTGATCGACACGCCTGCCTGTCTATTTATACTGTCATTTCTCTGTACGAGCACATGCGTAGAGGTCATTGTGTCTCCCCTTTGCATCAGTCTGTGGCTAAGCCTGTGGTTTAGCTCTCAGCATCCAGAATGTATTGGCATGCATCTTGAGGCAGCTATGTGATTATTACTGTTATTAGCAAGGAGATGGGCTCTGTAGAGTCCCCCCCCCCCCCCGCTGAATCATGAGCACCAGCACCCAACTATTAACCCACACTACTAGCTGAATGTGTGTGTGTGTGTGTGTGAGAGAGAGAGAGAGAGAGAGAGGTTGATTTAACCTCCTCTGGAGTTGCACCCCAAAGCTGAAATCTGCTCCGATCGTCTACCCAATGATTATCTGCCCACATACTGTCCCGACCAATCAACGTCCTCAGCTGGCCCGCCCTCCCTCAGTTGCAGAGAATCCCTTTAACAGCATCCCATTACCCAATCACAACAGCGCTCACAACATGACTAGCAAATCAGATGTCTCCCATTAGGTGGATGAGTATGAGCCCTTAAGGGTATATATTTTTTAATGTGTTTACGTTAACGACTCTCCCTAATCCTAGAGAGTGGAGAAAGATTGTCTGGTGTTATTAAGGAAAGTGAACCATAATCTTAAAGTACTGCTATTCATACATGTTAGTATAGTATGGAAACCTTCATGTTTGTGTGTGTGTGTAGGGTTAATTTGGTTAATGTCTGCTGTCTGTAGGTACGTGAGGCCTCCATAACGACACTGGTGGATGTTTATCGTCATGTTGGAGAGAGGGTCAGAGCAGACCTGGGAAAGAGAGGACTGCCTGCTGCACGGTGAGTTATCTCCTATATGTCAGTTATTGATTGGCCCTCTCCTTTAGAGCTCTTGTAATATTTCTGTGTGTGTGTGTGTGTGTGTGTGTGTGCGCGCGCCCCCACTCCGCACAGCAGGGATGAGTTGTGTGGAGGGTCTGTGGGTCCCGTGGCCTTGGCACTCAGTCTGTCCCAGGCCACACCATGCACCACTCTGCCCTTCAACACACACAGAGCCACTTTCATCCCGAGCACAATGCTGACTGACCGGGGGGGAGGAGGGTCGGAGGGGGCAGATGGGGCACAAAGGCGTTTGGGTGGAGTAACAGAGTTGGAGAAAAATGGGAGAAAGTGTGTGTGTGTGTGTTCTTGTCATCTGAAGAGGTCCATTGAGTGGTCTCGCCCTTCTTTGGTCGTCCTGGTTACATGTGCCGGGTTGAGGGTTATTCTAAGCACACAGTGACCCCCTTTTCTCCCCCACCCACCTCCTCTCGCTCTTTCTCCCATGTGTGAGAGCCGAGCAGCAGCCAGTGTTGTGTGCTGACTGCTCAGTATGAGTCTTGCGTCTGTGAATGCTGGCTGTGGCCATGTGTCATGTGTTGTGCATATTAAGCCTGTCTCCAGTGTAAACACACTGTCTGTCTGTGGATGTGGGAGTTCTGCAGATTGGTGTTTGCCTGACGGCATCTGTCAAACCTCCACATACAAACTGAAAGGGTCTGAAACCTTTTTGTGTTGTACGATGTAATAAAATATTTGCATGAAGGCTAGGTTGGAGGTTGTGTGTGTGTGAATGTGTCAAAGTGTATTTGTGTTAGTATATGGTTGCTGGGTGGAATGCAGGGCCGCAGCCAGGGTCGTGCTGACCAGATCACATATCAGCTCTGCAGAGTTAGCATCAGATAATGAAGAGAAAGGAGGTGTAGGCGGAGAATCAAAGGTGGAAAGGTGGAGAGAGCAAGCAGGAGGACTATAAGTAAGAAGCTGATAGAAGACTGCCTTTTTATTTTTATTTTTTTATGTTCAAACCATATTTCCTAGCACAGAGTTAGCCTGCTTGAAATCCTTGGCATGTCTGGATTACAGCCGCCTGCATTATTAATCATTTTCAAAAGGGCATTTGGGATTTTAGTCTCGCTCTCTCGCCCCTTGTCGTATCCAAGGCTACATTATTAAATCACACACAAAATGTGTTTATTTTGTTTATATGAAAAGTTGATTACTAACCCAAACAATTAGTAATAGGCCTGGAGACTGTAACTAATGAGTGTAACTACATTTATCATGCAGGTCAGACAATCTGAAGGCCACTCTACACAGAAAGAGCTCCACACACAGCTGTTCAACTCACACTAATCTCCTGCTGTCCATATGATCTGAACTTATTTACGCTATCTGTAAAGATTGGTCAAGGTTCCTATCCCAGCCATGATCTTACTTGGCATATTCTGTCATGTCCCCCAAAATGAATGAATCAGTCAACAAAGACGATGCTGATTTCTTCCCGGTAGAGTTTACATCAGTGAGTCAGACAGCCTGAAGACAGATTGGTCAGCCGCCATCATCAGGAGCTGCTGCTGACGGACGTACAGCTGGTTCTGGTGAGAGAGACGAGGGTCTGGAGACTGCGAGGATTTAACTGACCGAAAGCTTCAGTAGCTCTTAAGTGCCACACACAATTTTAATGTGATTTCCCAGTAAAATGATCCAGTTTAAAGTCACATGAGGCAGACTTTAGCATCTACACTCTACAGTATCTACAGGTTGTTCTGTCTAGAGGCTGCTAAACTTTATGGCCAATTAGTAAAGGTCAAAATATGTAGTTTACAGACTCTGTCAGATGAATGATATAGACTTCTTATCACTCAAAATTAAGTTTCACCCTAAAGGCGTACTGAAATGATCAGAACAGGTTTAGAAAATGGTTCCAGTTCACCTGGTCAGTGTATTAATGAGATCACTCATCCGACAGTGAACCTAGTAAATCTTTCAGACTGACAGTGACATGCGGGTTAAACCCATTTTGGCTGTCAGTCTGAAAAGGTTAGCGTGGCCTGTCTGACCTGGCTGTTTGATCCAGCTCATCCCGTGTTCAGTACGGGTCAGACTACCTGGATTGACTGTGGCAGTTGCACTGAACTAAAGCATAACTTTATAGTAGTGTTTCTCTGATGTGCTGTAAGAGTGTATTTCTCCACTTCAGCGGTGATGTGAATTGAAGCGCTCTGTTAACAGTAAACACAAGGGATTAACCAGTGACAGTCTTCTATTAGCAGGTCAAACGCTGGTTGAATGAGCTTTGAGTTGAGCTGCCTCATGTGCACATTTTGTGTTGAAGGGGGTGATGAAACTTCAAAGTGTGAGTCATCTCTGCTGGACTCGGCATGACCCTTTTGCGACGACATCCGATCTGAGCTCGCGGTGGTGATGTCGCAGCGAGAAGATGTGATCCTGGATTTAAGAAATGTAAAGAGCGAGGTGGGAGTTTGACACAACGAATAGAAAGAAGAGAGTATAGACAAGTGGGGTGAGAAGGAGACGTAGAAAGGGGGGAGGAGCAGCCTTGCTTTCTGTCTGCCGCTAGCTGTACAGCCCCTCCCCCTCTGATGAGTGTGTGTCTGGGTATGGGAGGGAGGTTATGTAAAGGGTAACTGAATCTCTTTGCTGCCTGTCACACAAACTGGCCCACTTGTCTCTGTCTCACACACACACACATGCAAAGACCCGGCCGGAGATTTAACTCTTTGTACCACCGTGGAGATATCTCATCGGGGGGGTGCCGGTGTGTTTAGCATACAGTACGTGTTTGCGACAGTAGGTGGTGCTTTGTCGTATGGCAGTAGCGTGCTTTGGTCTCTCGCTGTTTGGCTCTTTCTCTCTCACACACCGTCCCTCCCACCCTCCTCCCGTCTTCCTCCCTCCCTCCCTCCCTTCCTCTCAGAGCCACTGCACCATGTTGGATACAAAGAGCTGAGGGAAGCCGAGGACCGGAGTGTGTCACTAGCATGGGAGCTAATGCAACGTTGCGCAGCAACGCAGCAACCTTTTAATCAGTCCACTTGGGAAATACTGAGGCAAACAACTATCGAAGACTGAAGGCCGGGCTGTTTCTGAACAGAATAGGCAAATTAAAATGCTAATGAAGGAAAGGGAACCACGTGAAAACACTGCACGGCTGAGCAGCCAGTTGCAACGCTAATCATCACTTATCAGGAGCTGCGAAGCTGTTGGGTAGTTGTGGACACCAAAAGAAAGACAGAGACGGTGTGTATGACTCTTTATTCTTGTGTGCTAACCTTTTGCCAAGGAGACATCAGGGCATGTTACTGGACATGGGTCATTGTGTCTGTTGTGTTTTCTTCACATCAGTCAAGTGTGACCAGTGTGTATCGACACGGCTCGGTGTCCAGGAGACGTCTCAGGCTGTTATTTGTGCAAAGATGTAATCTGAGCTCGACTCGTCTGTGATTGGGATAGATGGGTTACTAACATGCCGACAGCCCTGTTACCTGTACATCACATCACATGACTGAGTTGATGAGATTGTGCGTGTGTTTGTGTGTGTTTGGTGGCGAGCGGGATGTCAGGAGGAATCTTGTCATGTCGCTGCTGCAGCTTCATGTGACTGACATAATAGACACACCCACCCGCAGACAGGCGGGCAGGCTGTCCACATGTTGCTGCTCATGATACTTTCAGTCGGGATTCACAGCGCCTCGCCTGTCTGTCTGTGTGTGCCAATGAAGACAATTGAGTTTCTCTAATTCAGCCTCATTTGTATTTATCAGTTCATGCAGTTATATTTTTTTCATTGGCTTTGCTGTGCAGCTATATATCTGTGTTTTGTGTTAACGTGTCTTCTCTTTCTTTCCAGGTTGCAGACGTTATTCGCTCGTTTTGATGAAGCCTTGAATTCAGGCAACATGGCTCTCAGCCCAAGTCACGGTCAGTGCCTTTTTCTCATTTATTTTGTCACTGTTGTTCTGGACTCGGAAAATCACCGAGCCCAGTTGTGTTGTCGAGATGTTTTTACTGTTTACTGTCAGGTATTGGGTGCGTATTTGAAAAGAAGAGTGTGTGTCAGTGGGTGCGTGTGCGTCTTTAAATCTGCATGTGCTCTTGTGGTTGTGTTTGTTGCCATGAGCTCCTGTAAGAGGACCTAACAGGATTAATGGTTTAATCTGTGTGTGTGATGCTGTGGATTTTCCGGTTGAGCCCGACCTGAGCCCAAGGCGGCTGCTGCTGTTTCGCTGGCCGGTAGAAGAATGGGCTGTAGATCTGTGTCAGTACTGTTTGACCATGGAAAGTTAGTGGTATTGATGACACCGCTCACAGCTGTGTTTCACTTTGTTGTTTGCGCTTGTCAGAGTATAGAAGTTGGTGCATTAGCCCTTTAGGGATTTACTGACAACCATGCAAGATGTTGCCCATGTATTGCATTTTTCAGACTTGATGTTTGGAAGTGTGAAAATTGTTCATTTAATATTGATCCACAAAGTGGCGTCTATTGATAGTTGGCAAGAGAAGCTGTTAACTCGTATCGTGCTTTGTCCGTCCACAAATCTGCCGTTTATAGCGAGGTCCTCAGCAGGGGGATTAGAGATCAGCTATGACAGATTCTTTCAGTGTCATAAAACTTTATGTTTCATGTTTATGTATTGGTTCCATCCAGTCACGACAGGCTGCCGCCACAGCAGTCTCTGACCTGACGTTACAACAATAGAAAATAATTCCGATCGCCGTCAGTGAACAGATGTTAAATTGGGGAAAGAGAGCGCTCCTTTGGGGTGAGCAGATACCCAGAGTCGAGATAACAGAGTTGGTATCAGGAGAGGAAAAGTTAAATTAGTGCACCCCTGTTGTTTTATCCAAGATTAGCAGGACTGCATTGATTTATAGCCATTTTTTTTATTCATACAACATTAATATGATAAAATGGAGTCGTGTAATTCAGGATTTTTGTCTCAAAGCCAGGTCCAAAATAAAGACTTTTTTTCTCTTTCCAAGTTATTGAAATTTGTTGTTATTACTGATAATTGTGAAATAAGTACAGAATCCATCAAAAGCTTTAATACCAGTGGATATACTTTCAAGTGCAGCAAATAATGCCAGGTGAGTCGCAACATTTCAAAAAACATGACTGTGTGCTTACACAAATGTTTCCGAGTCAAATGAATTCTTAACTGTCCAATTATACTATTGGGCAAGTCACCTGAGAGCTTTGGCTTACTGGCTTCAAACCTATGCTAACAACGAGACCCCTGCCTGAGTCCAAATGGAGGCTGATGCAAGCCTCCCATTATCCCTCCCAGCCTTGTTGTATTCGGCAATGCCTATCACACCACGCCGTGCATCTACTGCCCCCCTAGTCTATTAATCTCTGCGTATATGGGCTCAGGTGCGAAAACACTTCGGTTGGCAGGCTGGCTCGCTTTGTGCCCCAAATCATCAGTTTCCCCCCTCACTTGAGCCTGACTCTTTCTTAGTCTGGCATGAGAAAGGTATTGTCTCATTTAAAGATCTGTACCTAGCAGATATTTTTGCCTCATTTGACCAGCTCTGAACTAAATTTGATTTACCAAAATCACGTTTTTTAAAGATTACTACAGGTCTAAGATTGGATTTGTAACCAAACAAGATCATTTCCTGCAATTCCTGAACAGCCCATGGATACTCTGTTCCCAACAGCTCCATCTAACAAAGGCATAATATCCGTTATGTATATGACACTCATCTTTACAGACGGCATCTCTTGATGCTTTGAGAGAAGCATGGCAGACTGATCTGAATTTACAAATTACAGATATATTTTCAAGGATACACTCCTCATCAATTTGTGCCACACATGGCCTACTTCAATTCAAAGTAGCACACAGACTGCACTTGTCTAGAATTGCAAAGATGTTTGTTTTGGTTTGTTTTGATTGTTTTTGTCGATGATACAATGTCTATTAATATTTTTATTTTATTTTTAAATTTTTTTTTTTATCTTTTCTGCTTGTCCTCTGGGGTGGGGGGTCGGGGTTTGTTCTTGTATTTCTGTATACATGATGTTTCACTTTCAGTTGTGAAAACCAATAAATTAAGTGGAGGAAAAAAAAGAAGAATTCTTAACTGTGTGGCTTTAAGCTGAATTTGCACTCTCTGTGGGGTCAGTTAGGTCTGTTGTTGGCGTCTGTCATTGGCTGTTAATACCTGTAGGCTGTATCTATGTGTCTAACGGCGACAGCAGTGGTCGGTCGGCTGTTGTAGCCTGTTTACTTGCAGGGAGAGAGACATGAAGAAGAGCTCAGGGTGTGTTGTGGATGGAGTTGCCATGATGCTGTCTCTGGTGGCAGCAGAGGGATGGAGGGAGCCTTACTTTGAACTCCTACCTCGAGGGGTTAAGTTGTGTTTTAGGGCACATGATTGTGTCAGTGTTTTGATCAAATGATGATGTCTTTTTTTTTAACTGTCTTGTTGTATTTTGTCAGTACTTTGTTTGTTCGTCCTGTTATTACTGTTGAACCGCTGAAACTTCACCTGCAGGCTAGGACAGCAGCTTAGATACTAATGGAGCCGCTGAATAGCTCGACCATCATGACCGCTGGTAAACCAATCAAAGTATTTGTATGTTTTAATTTCTGTTGCGTGTCGATGTTAAATCACTCCATTAAAATGCGTTGGCTACATATCCAAAGTAAGTCTGAGCAAACGTGAAGCGAAAGTGACGACAGATGCTCATCAGGGTGAACGTTGGCTTCATGCCTCACTGTTTGGCCTTGGCTGCCACCTCAAGTGCACTTAAGCTGCTTTCTTTCGTATACGGCAGCTACTCCAGCTTATCGGCTGCTCTGAGTCACACAACAGTAAATTTTCACAGCATTTTCATCCCTGCATAGAAGGGCTGGAACCAACGATTTTTTTTATGCTAGTCGTTTTGAAAAATTCCCATTCAAATTTTTCTAAAACCCCAAATTGACCAACCAGCTGTTCAAAATGAAAGATACGAAAGTTTTACAGCTGAAATTATGAATCCATTATTATTATTTCTTGTTCTCTTATGTGACCATAAGCTTAATCTTACTGTTGGTTGGACAAAACAAGTGATTTGAAGAAATCATGTTGGGCTTTAGGAAATTGTTATTTTTTCATTATTTTCTCACCAAATAATTAATCAGTTACAGAAGGAGTAATTCCCAAGTCATCAAATAAAATTAAGTGTCTTGGAGTGAGTCACACACAACACAACAGATGCTGTTTATCCTGAGAATGAAACTCAAAAACTCAAATCCAATATGACAAAGAGAAAATAATCAGAAGATTAATCAATGATGAAAATAGCAAGGTACAGTTTACTGTTGAAGAGGGAAGAAGGACTAAGGTCGTAAGTGCCAGTTGTGCCTGAGAAATTACTAAACAATTAATCAATTATTAAATATTTTCTGTCAATGAACTGATGGTTTCAGGTTTTGTGTATTCCATAAAACACTGAACTGGTTTAACTGGCTCTCGCATACAAAGCAACTGTGAATCTTTCTTTTGAGTAAACAAATAATGTTGGAGTCTGTTAGTTTCCCCAACTTGTTCCTGCCTTCTGAATTCATGTTTGGCACTCAGCACTGGTCAGCCTGCGGCTCACAGGCAGCTCTATTTTTGGCGAGAAAATCTACCAAAAGGGATAGTGCAAGGTCAGAAACAGAGTGTGATGTGCATGAGTGTGTGTTTTTATTTAAACTCCAAGAAGCTACCAAGAAATCCACCTCTGAGTACAAACACACACACACACACACACACAGATTCGTTCTTACGTGCCCTTGCCCCACATCTCTTTTAGGCCAGCTCTTGGCGTTTGCTCTAAAGGGTTTAAGGCAGCTGTTGCAGAGAGAAATAGGGAGGGAGGGAGGTAAGCAGGGGAGGGCAAAGTATTGAGGGGAGGAAGCTGACGGAGATCTCTCGCAGTAGGCGAGTCACAGCGCTGTGCCTATCACTGCCTCTCCCTGATTCATCATGACAGAGACAGAGAGAGAGATTGAACAAATGATGAGAGAGGAAAGGAGGTAGAGGAGAAAACAAAGGAGAGAACAGAGAGGAGCAAATACTAAGACAACAGGAAGTTTTGTAACCATGACAGTCGGGGATGATGGTAAGTGTGTGTATGTACTAGTGTGTTTAATCTCATCTGGCTGTGCATGCTGGCACTCAGACAAAGGCTTGTCAGCATATGGTTTTAGATTGAAATCAGCTTAAACTCCGAGGAGTTTCACTCCAAGTGCTCTGGCTCAGATGTGGACTACATCTGCACGGGCGCAGGCAAAACTGGGGTGTCCTAAAATGTCTCCATCACAGTGTACTGCGTCTGTGTGTGTTTCTAGATATATAGGACATGCACAAGTGTGTGTCTGTGTGTGTGTGTCCTAGTGTTTCCCTAGTTGGATTTCTCTGTGCTTATTAAAATTCATATAAAGGAGAGACAGGACATGTCTGGGAGAGATTTGCTGTTATGACGTACAGCCTGAGGCCTGACTTGAACCCAGGATCTCAGTCATAGTTACGTGGTACAGTATTCTCCTTAGTTAGCTAAGCTCACTGTGAATATTCTCCTGGGATTCAGGTACATTTTCTTCATTTAGTTTGGTTTGCAGCCTCTCATTCTCTGCTTTTTTTCCCCACTTCCACTCAAACTCTTTCTGTGGCTGTAGTATCGGCTGTTCTGTGTTGGCAGCCTTCCTGAAACATATGTGCTTGGATTTTAAATAATCCATCCATTGGCAGATAATTGTTAATGATGAGTAATCAATTATTGTGGAGATAAGGTCCATTATAGCTCGACTCTGTTTGTCTTGACTCCAGCCTTCTAGAGCAGGTTTCCTGCCACATTAGACCAAAATAACTACCACAGTGTGACAGCAGAAAAAGGCATTTGTTTAGATGGATGTTAAATTTAGATGAAACATAATCAGAGAGAATTTTTGGTCTGTACTTTCTGGCTGTTTTGAAAACCACACAGTTGCTTAATGTCATCTTGTATGGCAGTGCAGTGGAGCAACAAAATGATATAACTTGTGGATCTTTGCTTAGTATTAGTACGTTTTTATTTCCATGTCATGCAAAACATTTAGCACATCCCAAATGGAATTACACTGCTTTATGTCAAACATGAAAAATATGAAAAGACATCTTCAGGTAACAGACACACAGAAAATCTCTCATGACATTATGTCTGGTTATATTATATTTTATTATTTAAAGTATTACATTTTAAATCAGATATTTAAATCAGCTAACATTATAAAGCTGTATAAGAAAATACTCCATCAACACAGTTACAGTTGTGGTGTTGGGCAACAACGTGCCACCAGAACAGCTTCAACGCACCTTGGCATTGTTACTACAAGTCTCTGAACTTTTGCAGATGTGTTTTGATGATGGTGATGGAGAGAGCTGTCCAACACATCAGTCCACAGTATATGATTCAGCTTCTTCCTTTAATTTGTAATAATTCATCTTTTCTTTCAGACTCACATACGATCCGGTTTCAACATAGAAATACCAGATGTCATCTGGATATATAAAAATCTACCCATGAATCGATAAAAGACATTGTACCACCACTTCAAATTAAAATAACCCTATTTAATTGACAGTTAATTGATTATTTATTAATTGTGTACATCCTGTAGTGTGTGTGAAACTTGTTTCCAGTGTCTGTGCATACGAAAGTAAAGCATGTCAGTGCCGCTGGCGCCATCCTCGCTACTCACTTAATGTTATTTGGTCCCATCTGAACATGTGCCTGTGTGAATACAAACACACACACACACACACACACACACACACATAAAAGTACATACTCATAGAAGCTCAGAGATATTAGGTGCTCACAAACTGACCATCAGCAGCTTTCACTGCTTGCACAGTACTTCAGTGTTGGGATAGGACTGACACACACACAAACACACTTCTTCTTCTTCTCTCTCTCTCTCTCTCTCTCTCTCTCTCTCTCTCTCTCTCTCTCTCTCTCTCTCGCAGACATGCTCATTCTGCTTCAGTGCATCTCCAGCTCTGCAAAGGAAACCATGACCCTGTCAGGCTAGGCTGGTTGCCATGGCAAAGCTTTTCACTGAATATTATGGTTTATCCCTCTCCCTCGACTTGGAATTGGGACTCAAATTATACCTGTGTGTGTGTCTGCGTGTTGTGTGTGTGTGTGAGTGTGTGTGTGTTTTCATTTAAGGAGTTCATGGTCTCTGAGCTGTGCTGAAATGGAGCTGTCTGTCTCTTATTAGAGGATACAGAATTGAACATTAGTCTCTCTCTAATTTCTCTCTTCCCTCTTTTCACTCCATCCCAGAAACTACTGAATGGTTGAAAGTGAAACATCGACTCAACACAGATCTTCTCTGCCATTTGTATAGTGTCATTTCAATTCCTACAATGAACTATACAATCAGTATTGATAAGAAAACTTAATTTCCTATAATAACTGCTAAATTTAAAGATTTAGTAATTGTACTTTAGCTTTATGTGCCTATAACTTGTATCTGGACATAGCAGCTACTGCAGGAACAGCTCTGCTCTACAGTCTAGTTTTCTATTGACATACTCTTCTAAGTTTACTTTGGAGCTGTGCAGTCATGAGCTTTCTAACAGCCTTTTGTCCTGTCTCCGGCCCGCCACTGTCCTTCTTACTAATAGTCATTCTCATCTGAGCTGTGCCATTGTCAATAACTTTGCGTGTGTCATCTTTTCATGGACTTTCTGCACACTGTCACATGCTCCTCAGTGGGAATACGACATTTCCTGTTCCCCAGCTACTTCAGATCAGCACAAACACAGGCTTTCTGTGTAGTCCTCTAATTTCAAGCAGGTTGGGGTCGATGTTGGATTTTCAGCTGCGTGATGACGGATGAGACGTCCCAGCGCTTTTTTAAAACTTTGCTCACTTCTCTGGCTGATGGGTTTGTATAGAATAATGACCGTGCTTGAATAGGTTTATGCTAAGAGTAGCAATTGTGTGGGCTTGTTGCATGTTAGCACAGACTTTGCTGGTCAGATTTAGTTTTGGGACATCACCATGTGAACTGCTGTGTCTGCTTACTCTCTCACCATTGTTCTTCTTACTTTGTTTGGTTACAGAAACCTCTATTTTATGTTTATTTTGCTGGTTATGATGGTCCTGCCAATGAGCAGGAAGCAAGTAAAAGTGCACGGAGTTATGGATCAGCCAAGCTCAACTTGGTTGGTGAACCATGTGGCTGTTTTTATTTGAAGTGGTGGTACTTTATTGGCTCTACTTCAGTGTTCCAGTTAGAAATATATTAATCCCATAATATTTCCACTTGGAATTATAAACATTCAGCCTTAAATTGAAACATAATCTCATAATTGAGTTGTTACTGTTGAGTTGGAGTATGTACACATTCATCCTCATCCTCTGTCCTTCTAATATAATGCAGCGGCATGTCCTGTTCTTCTGTGTTTGGAAATAAAAGAAATAATTTGTTTAAACAGGTTTAAAAGCCATACCAGTGGTCACAACTGAATATTTGTTTGTTGATCTGTTATTTAATCCCCTGAATGACTTGTGAGATCGTGATCAAATTTTTATCTTTCAGCTTGTCTTCATCTTAGCTCTCAAAAACAGTTCATGCGTTTCTACTTCCTCCATCTCTGTCCTCGTGTAGATCATGTGTGTATTTTTTAACTGGAACAACTCTGGGATTATTCCCACACAGATTAGGTGTTGGTACAAAGGAGGGCGTTGGTGCATGCTTTGCGACGTTTTAACGTGCCTGTAACTCGGACCACCGAAGCTGATTTATTTCGGACAGCTGTCAGATCTGTGTCAGAGCCAGCCGCTCATCTCCTCTTTTTTGACTGTTCTTTTGAATGGAGTGAGGAGGAGATCTCGGCATGGAGTTTCCATGGCATCGCCTGGCACACGGTGGAGCAGATATCTCTACTGTGTGTGTGGGTGTATATATATATGTGTGTGTGTGTGTCTGTGTGTGTGTGTGTGTGTGTGTGTGTGTATAGGCCCCTATTTGCATGCTGTGCCTTATTAATCGGACACACCACGCTTCCTATCAAACCATCCATCCTAATTTAATTTAATAAATTAACGTGAAGCCAATGAATAAACATTAAATCCAACTGTTGATTCATCTAAATTGATACATGTATGTGTGTGAGTGGGCTTACTGAGCATCTTTTTTCCTGTTTGCTGCCCTATTCATCTGGTCTCTCTCTCTCTCTCTCTCTCTCTCTCTCTCTCTCTCTCTCTCTCTCTCTCTCTCTCTCTCTCTCTCTCTCTCTCTTTTCTCTCTCTCTCTCTCTCTCTCTCTCTCTTCTCTCTCTCTCTCTTCCCTCCAGTGTCTTTGCTCTGCCCTTCACCCAGAGACATTTAGTCCCGTGGGGTCTGACTAGACAAACGCAAGAGATGCAAATCATGCTAACAGCGATGCTAATCAATGCCAAGACCCTCGATGCATGACTGACTATTGCTAATGGGCCCGTGGGTTTTGTTAGAAAGCAATTAAATTCACTACACTGATGTCTGATAGTGTGAATTCATTCACTCCTGCTAGTCTCTTTATACACAGATTTAACTGTAAACATCAACCACATTTCTTTATTATCTTCTCCATGAATTTTACTTATGTGAGTTGATCATTATGTAACGAGGGGTCTTGTTGTCCTCTTGGCCCTTGAACTTTGACCCCTAATGCTGACCCCTAACAATCAATTGAGACCTAGGGTTGCAAGATGATGTGCTATCAGCTGCCCATTAAAAACAAAAGTATATCATGATTTGATCAGAAGACCAAACATGATTTCATTGTGTTTGTAGAAAGTAAAATAGTTCATTAGATTGTAAATTAAACAATGATTTTGAGATTGAAACTCACTTTTAGGTGCATCTCAGTAAATGTTTGGTGCTTCTTACATCAATATTGGATAAAGAGTCTAGTATATTTATACACTGGAGCCTTTTTCTTTATCCATAGTGCCCCAAATTTTGTGACAGTGTAGGTAGATGCAAAAATCCAGATGGGTACTTGGCTGCAGTGGGTTCAAGAGTTCAGTTAGATGGTTGTAAAGGAGCCTAGCTTTAAAGACAATGACTTTCTTTTGTTTACACGTTTTGGTCCCTTAAAAGTAGGTTACTTCACACACACTGGGCTTCAGGTTCTCCACTGTTTACTTGATGTGGATGCATACACCCTCAAATGAAAGCTGAAAGTTGCCACTTTTACCTTTTTATAGTTGTTTTATTTTATTTTTTTTTTATACAAATCCAGTGTCCTGGACTGCAGGCTCAAAACAACCAGAAACATGTCACTGTCCACACACTCTGCAGTATACATGTATGTGTGTCTGTGTGTGAGGGGGAGGGAGGGTCAAGGCCTCAGATGGAGGGGTGTGGTCTTTCCTCCCCTTCACCCTCCCCACATCCCTCCTTTGATCATTGCTCCATCATCCTTTGTTCTTTTGTGCACATGAAGAAAGAGAGTGAACGTAAACATGAGAGGGAGTGAAGTGAATGTGTATCTTGTCTCGCAGGTAAATGCAGCAGCACAAAAAGTGTGTTAAGAGGTTGTTGACAATTGTATGTGTATGAGAGAGGGAGGTGTAAGAGGCCGGAGAGTGTGTGTTGTCAATGGTAATGAGTTTAGGTTAGCTGGTCTGGCAGGGACACAGAGAAGCCCTGTTAATATTCCTGAAGTGTCTGTGTGTGTGTGTGTGTGTGTGTGTGTGTGTGTGTGTGTGTGTGTCCCTTTCTCTCCCATCACACACACACATTCATAGTCCTGCCTCCGCACTGGCTGCAACACTATGATGTCACCTCTCACCTGATTGGCTGTGAGACTGCTGAGGGAAGGAGGAGAGATGCTGGGAGCGAGGGAGGGAGGGATGGAATAGAGAGAGAGAGAGAGAGAGAGAGAGTGAAAGAAAATGCCGGCACTTGAATGGGTGGAGGGGTATTTGGACGCCGACGTGAGGAGTGTGTGTGTGCAGCTTTTAGCCCCGCTATGAAGTGTGTGTGAGGTGTGTGTATGTGTCTCGGGGTACGGTTTGGAGAAGAGGGGGGACCCCAATACCACGCCCTCCCAGAAGCATGAGGCGTCTCATCTGCCAGCGGATCTGTGACTGTGAGTGCAGGGATGGATCTGGGTGTGTTGGTGTGTGTCGATGACTGTGTGTATGCCGGTCGTCGATTCACCATAAAGGATGTATATGTCTGCTTCTTTACATTTGCACTTAGCTTGACACGTTACGCTCTGCAAACACGGTGAACATTTGGCTTGTATGCACACACACACACACACACACACGTACCTGTCAGTTGATTTAGCATGTTGATGGTGTGTGTAGGTAAGTTGATGCATGAGTCAAGGTGTAGGGTGGTGGCTTTGGCGCATTTCTTCACGGCTGGTTGTCAGAGCGACCGGAGCGCAACTGCATTCCTATGCCAACAGTGTCATCTGCGCGCGTGTGTGCGCCCACATATTGTCGTCCACAAGTGTTTTCGCTGGTGGATGCACATTTAAAATGTTGCACCATCACCTGCTGATGTGTTCAACTTTCAGTGTTAGCTTACTTGCTAGCCTAATTTCTGATAGCATGCAGATTGGGGGTTTACATTCCAGAGAGTTCTGTCAGTCACGAATGGACATGATGACATGACTTTGACATGCGTCTTCTGGGCTCTTAGAAGAGATACGTGTGTGTGTGTGTGTGTGTGTGTGTGTGTGGGTCGGCCTTTTTCTTCTAACCAGTGGTGTGTTTGTGATTAGTATTGATTTAGTGATTCCTGGCCAAGCTCTCTGTAGACGACAGCCTCCTCCATCCTCTGCTTCTCATCTTTACTTTTCTTTCTTTCATTGTCTTCAACTGGCCTTTAGCTTTTTGATGCTCAACACAAAATCAAATAAAATCCAAGGTGCTGTGAAATGCTTCAAAAGAAGCTGAGGGTTTAAATATTCAATATGGTCTTATCAGATTTCAACATTTTGTTTGGGGGAGTAGATGTTGATCTTTTTGGGGTCTTTAATTCGGTATTTGGTGTGTAATAATGATTTCTACCATAAATTACCATTTATGGTCTCTTTTTGATGATAATGATTTCCAGTATTGTCTAAGAACTCAATAGCAATAACAACATTTGCCCAGACTCTGCGAAAAGTTCCTACTAGTGTAGATGGTAACACTCTACTCTCTTATCTCTCTTTCCAGATCGTAGCTTCGAAGATGACGACAGTGTTGATGGGAATCGTTCTTCCACGGCCTTCAAGGTCCCAAAAGTTCCCAAGAAGCCTGCAGAGACCTCGGCTGCACGCAGGCCCAGCGCTACTGGTGGCAAGCTAGGTATTTAACTGACCCTACATTTACACACACAATAAAAGCAGACACACAACTGTTTGTTCTGTCTCAAAATAACTGAGTCCATCTATTTCCTCATAAGTTTGTAAAAAAAAAAAAAATGACATTTCTGTAATGAGATGTTTATATCATTCATTCATGAGTAGTGGTAATTGAAAATGATCAGCATCATTACATTTGACAGGCCTTAGTCAAATTAACCAGTTTTCCAGTGAGCATCACATTTCTGTGTCACTATTTGATTCAATAGCGTATTGAATGCAGAAACACTTGACATCCCGCTGCCTGACAAAGAGCCTGAAGAGTCCAAGGCCGTAAAGCGTCATTAAGAATTGACCAGTATCCTCCTTTTGTGAGGAATTGACTGTTTTCCTTCTGTGTAGACAGGAACTTGAATGACTGATGTACTGTATCACCACAACAAGAATTAATGTTGGTTATTGTTATGATATTATTTTGTGCAACTTGAATACTCGAGCTGGTCAGTAGCTTGGTGCTGTGAGGAGTTTGTTGACAGGAAATCTGATTCACGTTTTCTCAAGAGTTCCTCAGCATTTTACAGTTACTGTGCTGTAAAACCTTCTTACAAAATGATTTGGAAAGAAGTCTGAGTCATTTAAAAGCTTTGGAGTTTCAAATTGTGTTTGAGTGTCAAGTTAAATGACCCTCAGCCACAGCCAAAATCTGGTCTGGCGGCCACAGAATAGAGACTATGGAGGCTGTTAGAAGAAGCAGAGACTTGAGTATGAAGACGTCACAGTCCTTAGTGACACACCAACACTCCCTCTGTGTCTTCAGAAATCTGATACACTTTTGTTATAATCAGTCTCATATCTGAGTCCTTGTCTCCGTCCTGTTTGCTTCGTCTTTGCATGTATTGATTTTTTTTTTTTGTCTCCGTCTTTATTGGAACAAAGCTGCGTTCCCACGACCGTGCAGTCAATTTCCTGCTGCCCGCTGATGTGTCTGTGTCAGCACTCTCACATATATCCTACATGCACACATTCATGCGTAGGTGTAAATGTTGTTGGTTGGAAATACAAGACTGTGATCTCTTGTCTCTTGGATCATTACAGTCATATTGATCGGGGGCTGAAGTCAGTGGCATGATGGGTATTTTTTCATAGATGCTAAAACCTTGACATGCTTGTTTCTAAGGGGTGGCAGCAGTTTTGTTTCCAATTTATTTAATTAGGGAATGAGTTTGGCTTTTACTCTGCTGTATCGGGATATGTTCTATCATGGCAACGATGGGAAGCCCCACTCTATTCATTCTATCCTATTCATTTGCATTTTGATGAAAGTACGCCCACACAGTCTGGCAGTGGCCAACAGTAGGACTCAGACATAAGACAGATATTTCAGTTTAGCTAATAAATGGCAGAAAAGGGTGACGGCTGTAGCTCGCCTGGAAGAGCGTGTACCATGTATCAAGGCTGAGTCCTTACCACAGTGACCCGGACCCCTTGCTGCATGTCATCGTCACCTGCCTCTCCAGCTGTTACTATCCAGATAATCTTGAAAAATAATTGATTAGGCAAGAAAGAAAAGTCTGAAGTCTTTTCACTTTTTGTTGTTATGTGGAAAGATAAAGTACTGGGTCATGACTCAGTGGTGGTTGCTTTAACCACAGTCTTCGATCACAGCAGTCAACTTATTTTTCATACTGCTGGTTAATGATCTCCCAGATCTGTTTATATGATTAAATACTTGCTTCTCACATTAAAGTTGTTTCTCACAATTGTGAAAACATCTGCAATAAATATGATTGTGATTATTATTGCAGTCTTAACTGCTCACTCTTATAATGTGCCATGAAGTTTTCCATTTATTGGAGCTGGCAATAAAAATGATTAAAAAAGGTGATGGGGTGTTGTTAGGTGGGTTTTATAACCAGGCTGCTGCCATGTTACTCCCAGACGATAACAGAGGATGGTGCCCGGCGACATCGATGCTCCCCAGCTCTCTGAGGGTCATGTAGAGTTTAGATTTGACATGTCTTTGTGGCACAGCCTGATATTAAAGCCGGCCCCAGGGAGAAGGAGGAGAGGATACATTTGTACTGCCTTTCCCTGTGTTTGTACTCAGCTCTCCTCCACCTTCCCCTCAGCTTCTTCTTCTTCTTCTTCTCTCTAAGCTGTACAGCACTTTATTAATATTCTCATCTTCTTGAACTGCTCCCAGCCCAGTTTTTATTTCTTTCTTTGTCTCGTCTTTCCCTCTGCTCTCTTCTTCCATAGTACGGGGTTGTAGGAGGTGTGGTCCACAGAGCTTCCAGCCCCCTGAGAAATATGATTGACATGCCCATTACTGCCAGGAAGTGCATTAGAAACACAGGCTGCTCCCACTACTTAACGGTGTAATTTGACATGTGCTCGTGTGTTTTTTTTAGTTAAACCAGAATCACAAAACCAAGCAGCGAAGAAATCCTATGCCGTAAACGCACACACAGTGCACACACACATTAATCAACTCTGTTTTTTTTTTTGTTTTTTTTTCCAGTCTCCAAGGAAAGTGCCGGGGGAATTGATGAAGAGGACTTCATTAAATCCTTCACAGATGTCCCTACTGTCCAGGTACCCTACACACAGGACAGACAATCACACATTTAATAAGCAAACTATAGAGGCCAGACTGAGACACTCTTTGTCTGCTTGTTTCTCCTTTGTAGATCTACTCATCGAGGGATCTTGAAGACAACCTGAATAAAATTCGTGAGATCTGCTCTGATGACAAACACGACTGGGACCAGAGAGCCAACGCTGTCAGTAGATTCACCTTCAACACATCTCCTTTTTTTCAGTTATATCAATGAATTATGTCTTTTGTGCTCTGCTTTGTTTAATTTATTATTTTATTTTTTTCCTGTTTTTTTTTTTTTTTTTTTACAGCTGAAGAAAATTCGCTCACTGTTGGTGGCCGGCGCACACACCTACGACTGTTTCTACCAGCACCTACGGCTCCTGGACGGAGCCTTCAAACTGTCGGCTAAAGACCTGCGCTCGCAAGTTGTCCGAGAGGCCTGCATCACTGTGGCGTGAGTGTTGATTTTACAGATACTGCTGTCACTGGAGGGAACATTTGTAATGACAAACTATACAACATATTGTAGGGAGACTTTAAATTTTGCAGTGATTTTTAGAAGTTGTCCTCTTGTTGTGCACATTTTCATGATTAGATGATTTAAATCATGAGAACCTGTACAATCTAAACTCCATGTTAGCAGAAAATAACATCCATGGACACTATAAACTTCATAAATCTGTGATTTTTGGAAACGGGTCTAATTAATCAGATTGCATTCAACCTTTATTATCACTTGTACCACAGTTTTGCCTGTTTTTTGTTTGTAACATATGTTTAATCAGTGTTTGCCTGTGTCTTCTTGTAGCCACCTCTCTACAGTGCTGGGTAATAAATTCGACCATGGAGCGGAGGCAATCGTTCCTGTCCTGTTCAACCTCATCCCCAACTGTGCCAAAGTCATGGCCACCTCCGGTGTGTCCGCTATCCGCATCATCATACGGGTGAGTTTTGCAAACACACATATAAATTCTTTCAGCAGTCTCGTTGAGATTCTCTGTAATCTGATTACTTGATTTTGCATCTTTCCCTCTCCGCAGCACACCCACGTCCCGAGGCTCATCCCCCTGATAACCAGCAACTGCACATCCAAGTCTGTGGCTGTTAGAAGGTGAGGCGAACAAAAGCACTGATGTTGACATTGCAGGTTTCACATAATTACTGTTGTTTAGAATGAGGCTGTTAAGTGATGTTGTGATAATGAGAATGATAAAAATGTGTCGTCTCCAGGCGCTGTTATGATTTCTTGGACCTTCTGCTGCAGGAATGGCAAACCCACTCTCTAGAGAGGTGAGGTGTGATTCCAGCATTGTTCAGAGCATGTTTTAAACCTGTTTTTCTCCCTGTTTTTCACACCTGATGTACCTTTTGTATCTTGATACCTCTCCTTTGCAGGCACACAGCAGTTCTGGTTGAGAGCATCAAGAAGGGAATTCGAGATGCAGACTCAGAGGCCAGAGTGGAGGCCCGCAAGTAAGACACACACATATATATAGTGTATATAAACACTCACACAGTCACTCACAGGCATTTTGGAAAATGAAATAGCTTGAACAAAGAAAGTAGTGTTGGATCGCCGCTGTCCATCTCTGTCTTATTCTTCCCTGCTGTCTCCCTCAGGGCCTACTGGGGTCTGAGGAACCACTTTCCAGGGGAGGCCGACGCTCTGTACAACTCCTTGGAGTCGTCGTACCAGAGGACCCTTCAGTCCTACCTGAAGAGCTCGGGCAGCGTGGCCTCGCTTCCCCAGAGTGACCGCTCTTCGTCCTCCTCTCAAGAGAGCCTCAAGTAATCAACACTCAGCACTGCTTCTCATATAGTTGGCTTTAGACCTCTAGGGTTACTTAAAACCCCATCTGTGGACCTACGCACACCCCTGTTGGACACCTTTGGTGTACATGGATCTTATATCCTCAGTTAACTTTTATTCTTTTGCCTGCAATCTGGCATCTTGTCAGTTTTCAGAACAATACTGAAAAAAACCTGATCTGTTAAATGTTTGCAGAAGTGGAACAAATAAATTCCCAGAAGATTATTCAGGGCATTATATCCTCAGCCTGACCCCAGCAGTCTGGATTTGTCATTGTTTTGCCTTCTCAGCATCGTCTCTTACTGACTAAATTAATACCAAAGCGAGCTAAAATTAGAGCGAAACAGAAAGTCATGTTTTGTTCCTACGCTGCTTTATATTATTTAATGTGTAAATATAGAATTTGAGGTTTGTAGCTACAAACGTTTTTTCAAATATTAGAAGGCCAGTCATACGTTAGTGTGAAGTGTTTGCAGAAGTGGAACAGAAAAATTTCCAGAAGATTATTCAGGGCGTTATATTCTCAGACAGCAGTTTGGATTTGTCATTGCCACCTCCACATTGTACACTGCTTTACATTATTTAGTGTAAGTATGTAGTTTGAGGTCTGTGGCACGCCTTTTTCAAATATTAGAAGACCAGTTCATACGTTAGATTAAAAATAAGTAGAATTCGATAAGTAGATTATTGATTAGAAGAATTTTCTCAGCCAAATGTAAAAACACTGACTTCAGGCACGAGTGGAGTCTGAAGCAACTCTGTTTGGTCTCAATAAATAACCAAAATATCGCTAAACTACAAAGAAACCCCAAAAAGTTGAACTAGCACACATTCTCTGAATCACATATTTTGTTTTGTACCCCTCCTGCCCTCTTTGACTATAGTTTGTATTTGTTTACATCTGGGGTGGATGGATTTCCACTCAACTCCACTATAGTGGAAAATGATTTAGTTGTTTTGTATTCTGTCTTTTGTTCATCACTCAGGACCACGGTGCTGTGATATTTCGTGTGTGTTGTTGTTGTTTTTGTTTTTTTCGTGGACTGACCTACTTGTCTCTCTCTCCTGTCAGTCGGCCTCTGACTTCTAAATGGTCAGCAGCTCCAGGACGAGGTGAGTCATCCCCCACACTTGCACACACACCCAAACACGTAATATCATGCTCACTCGCTCATGTGAAAACATACACACATACACACACTATGACAAACATCAGCTCCTTCAGAGCCATTTCCAATCATTCTCATTGACATCTGCCTGTGTCCAGCCCCCGTACAGCCACTTCCTGTTCCTACACACATGTGCGCACACGTATGCGTATATGTGTCTGGATGTTTGTGTATTTCTGTATGGTATCAGTATTGTGTTTGTGTGGTGTGATGCCTGCATGTGTTTGTGATGTGTATATATCCCTTCATCACCTCCCATCCCTTCTCCAACACACTCCTCCTCCTCCTCCTCCTCCTCCTCCTCCTCCTGTCCTATCAGTCCCTGCGGGTTCAAAGGGTGGGGTGTCGTCGGCATCCCTGCAGCGTTCCCGTAGCGACGTGGATGTAAACGCAGCAGCCGTCGCTAAGCACCGGCACGTCGGACAGACCAGGGCAGCGGGGCGTTTGCCCCCTGGCTCCTACTCCTCACTGGGTAAGGGCCCCTGTCAGTCAAATTGACTAACAAGACAGCGAAGACATCGGTCAGCATGTGATCAGCAGGATGTCAGACAGAGATGGAGACTCCATCTGAGGAGTCAGCTCAGAAATAGTGCTTCTTGACAGGTCGAAGAAAGGAGTAAAAGTCAAATAAGCTCGCCACATCAGGACGGACCTACACACTCACACTTCAGTGCTTGGACTGGTCTTTCTCCTCTCCACTGCTGTACTGTCTTCTCCTGCTGCCTGCTCACTGCCTGTAACTGTACCCCGTGTATGTTCCCGTATGGATATTCTCTGTGTGCATGTTCTGTAGTTGGATGTCATCCTCTGTGTCTGTTTGTCCCTCTGTTTCGATGTTGACCATTGCATCTGCATGTTTCTCTGTTAAACAGATGTTCTGTAATTAATACACACTGTGCTCCTCTCTTCTCTTGTCTCTCCTCCCTTTCCTGTCTCACATTATTTACCCCCTTTCATTATATCCTCGTTACTGACACTCTCTGTTCGATTTTCATTTCCCCTTTCTTGGGTTCCTTTTGTATCTTTTACATTTAATAATCATTTGTATCGATCCTTTCCCTTCGTTTCTTCCCTCTTCTTCTTCCTTCCACACTCCCTCTCTCTCTCTCTCTGCTACTAAAGATGATGCCTCTGATAAAACGGATGGTAAGATCATCTCACTCTGCTTCACCGGCTTCAACCTACTCGTGCTTTTTCTATTTTTCTTTCTGTTCTTTTTCCCCTCACTTCATTCCGGTCCACCACTCCATGTCAGCTCCTTTTGGTCACAGCGTGTAGCCACAGTGCCCCCTGCTGTCAGCCTTATGTTCAACCCACATTTGTATCACCATCCCGCTCAGCACACCATGATTCAAACTAATGACACATCTAAGATCATCTTCTGCTTTACTACAGTTTTGTTTTAACATGAAAATGGTCTAACCATCTACGCCTGCATTGAACTGTGTCATTCAGCTGTCGAGGTTTTGGCAGGATGTCTTAGGATGTGTAGTTGTAGTGCTTTTCATACACACATCAGATAAAATGTATGCTTACAACCTGCTCCTTCTTTGTCTATCTGTAGGGACCAGGTCAGACAATGGTAAGACCGTGGTTAGGTTGATGTGAGTGTGTGTGGGCATGTTTTAGGGATGTTCTAGTTGAGTAAAATGACAAAATTGATGGTTAGTGCAAGTTTGTTGTCGTCGTCCACAGAGGAACCACCAGGAATCAGAACATTGAAATTCTTGTACTGTGGTGACCTCAATTTTAAACACTGCAAATCAAAATTACAAATAAAAATCTTGAAATTTAGTCCAACAACAATCATGCACGATTGTTTTTTAATAATATTTTAATAGAAAAGTGGCTTAACAAACACAAATTCCAGTTCTAAGTGGATCGTTTAATCAAATCATCAACAATTGGAGATAAATAACTAGTTGGGTTATGACCAGTGTCAGATTTTAGTTACACATTGACTGAAACTGGTTTCTAATCCGCTCAAGCATCCCTGGTGTATTTATCTGTGTGTGCACCTGGCTGAATCTTTAGACTGAGATCTGACGTCCGCTCAGCAGCTTCCAGCATTCGTAGCTTTTCGTCAGCTGTAGTGCTTCTTAGCTTCTCAACTTCATTCAGCTGCAAACAGCTTGTGGATAGTTGTGTTAGCACGGGAAGGGCAGCGGTGTTGTTCAGTGTTTTGTTTTGTTTTTTTACTGTATTTGTCTCTTCCGCATACATACAGGCCGCGTACGTACCAAGCAGCCCTTGTCCACAGCGAGCAGTGTGTCCAGCCAGGTGGACTCACGAGGACGCAGCCGCACCAAGATGGTCTCCCAGTCACAACGTACGTATCCCCCCCCCTTCCACTGACACACACACAGGATGACTTTGAACCCAGCTGTGAGTCAAACAGTGTGGGCATCAGGTCCGTTTACATGAACACATACACAGCAACAGAGCAGTGAGAGCTTCTTGTAGCGTGTGTTTGTAGTTTCTGGAGTTTCATTACTTGTTGCCTCCACGGTGACGATAAGCTCCATGTAAATGTTTTTGTGCCTTCAGGTTCCGACGAATCCGATTGCACACCAGGTATTCTGTTTGTGTGTCAGAGTGTGTGTGTGCGCGTGTGTGCGTCTATTTGTGTACCACAGTGGGAATGGTGGCCCACCTGCTATCGCTCTCATCCTGATCAGGGTGTTTTGTGTAAAGAGGAGTGTGAGTGTGTTTTAATGTGTGTGTGGTTTTCCTCTGCATGCTGTGTCTCATCACTGAGGATGGCGTGGTGGACGGTTTATTTCCGCTCTAGCCTGGCTCTGGCTGTCATTTGGGTTGTTAAAAATACCTCAACAGACATGTAGGGAACTCAAGCCACTGAGCGAGCTACTTTTGCCACACATAAAGCACGGCTTGGAAACTAGATTTAAAAGAGGACATTGATTGGACCACAGCCCAGTGCACCAATCGGATCTGGACATTTAGATAAAAGACCAACAGTAAAAGAGGAAATGGCAGCTGAACAGAGGCTTAGAAAATATTTCTACATATGTGTGTGTGTGATGGAGTGTATGGATACTTTTGCACATATTTACTTTTGAGGCATTTTTTTTTCATTGTGAACAGGCTCTGCTTCATACATGTGCCAGCTGTCCCAACATGCACTGCTTTTCCCAGGCTATCATCTGCAGCTGGTTCAGTGTGTGTGTGTGTGTGTGTGTGTGTGTGTGTGTGTGTGTGTGTGTGTGTGTTTAAGCAGCTCATTTTTCAGTAGTTGTTTTCTCTTCAATCAAAGTGCTTCAGCCTCGCCTTCATTGTTGATATGGAACACCAGGATGCGCTCTCATCGTACTCTGTGTTCTAACTCCCATGACTCCCATTTCTTTTGCGCTAACACCCATAATTTATATGGTTTAATCTGCTGTTCCTTCCCCCCCTCGCCTCTGCTTTCCCCCTCCTCTCAACCAATGGGCTTAATGGCTCAGGATCTCAGTCTGCTACCCCTGTTGGTGGTAAGATCACAACGCTACTTCTTTTTACCCGCTCTCTTTATCTTTACTGCCTTTCCTCTGTTGCCCCTTCCTTCACGTGCACCCAGAAAAGGGCACTTAAGGCTCCTCCCACTCTGGCTGAGGCATGCTGGGATTTGTAGTCACAAATTGTGAACATGGCTGTTCTATGATCATGCTAAACACTCTGCTTTGGGAGCCGTCTGCACTCTTATGTCTGCCTGGATGTAGCCTTAAGATTCATATAGCCAAGCAAATAATTCCTTTTTAAGGTTTATTAACATCTTTTACACAGTTTGCTATCTTCTTAAAAATCCTATTTTTGTAATACTTTACAAAATACACCTTAGGTTAAACATAGAGATGACTGGAAACAAGACAGAGGGTCACGATTCAATTCAAGAAGAATTCAAGAATTGGTGATCATGATGCTTTCAAAATTCAAAACAATTCCTATTAGCTATTTGGATGTATGTATTTATCTCTGTGTCACTGGGTATTAGCGTGTGTGTGTGTGTGTGGCTTTAGGTGAGTTTCTGTGTAATGAAAGTGAGAGAGCGAGAGAGAGAGTCTGGTCTGCGTGCTCATTTTGCAGTCATGTTGAAATCAGTTAAGGTTCCAGCTCCATGTGTCGAGCCCTGGAGCTTGTTCCCCCAAAAAGTCTGTTCATGCACTTAATATTCAGCACCGCAGAGCAGCTTCTTCTCGACTGTTTGTCCTTAGGTCGATCGTAATATGAGTCACTGTAGAGTTAGACAAACTGTGGGCTTCGAACTTGGAGACAGGATGTCATGGGGAGGTAAAATTGACACCCATTATCAAATGTTATGTATTATTTTTGGACAATTATCACTCTGTTTTGACTTCTAAGAAAGATTTTGTAGGAATAGGTGTCAACACTTCAACTCCTAGCCCCAAGAATCCTCTTTCCATTGACATCAAGCACTAAGTTCTGTCTATTTTTAATATGCATACTGTTGGAAACTAGCACCTGCCTTTGTCAGTGTGTAAATAAGTGTCATTAAGATCATCACATTAGAGGTGTTTACGTGTCTCTGTAGCTTTGACTGTTAAATGCCACGTGTCGCCCGAGTAAGGCTCTGACTTTGCTTTCTCCGTCTCTTTCTATGTTGTCCTCTTCCCTCGCTGCACCTCTCTGAAGCCGGCAGTCGGAGTGGCTCCCCAGGTCGCGTCCTGACGAGTACGGCCCTCAGCACCATGAGCACCATGAGCTCAGGGGCCCACAGGGTGCTGGCCGGGTCCAGTGGGGACGGACACAGACGCAGCCGCATCCCCCGCAGCCAGGGCTGTTCCAGAGACTCTTCCCCCACCCGCCTGTCTGTTGGTAAGTAAACACTGTTTCATAACGGGAGGCCTCAACATACAAAGTTTTGGGACAACTGCTGAAAAGTTATATGATGGCTTATCCTAATCTTTGCCTTAAACACTCAATATTACCACCACCACTACACTCAATCATTTATATAACTTTGGATCTCAACTCAATTTTCGTTTCCTTCCTGCTCCTTCTCCACCTTTTCCTCCTCCTGTCTTTCTTCTCCTGCTGCTTCTTTCGTCTAGCTCCTTCCAGCATTAGTTCCATCTACAACGGAGCGAGCAGAGGAGGTAAGGACCCCGACCTCGACCTCGACCAGACCACCCTGCTATCCACCTCTTAATCTCAATCTCCATATTCTCAATTTAAAATCATCCCTTAATCTCCATCTATCACTACAAATCTCACAATCTCTCCCACCTTAACAATCCCTCCATCCAGCTGTAGCTCAGCCTCGTAGAGGTCACCCTCTCTAACCCGTCTCTGATGATATGGCTGTGTTGTTATGGTGATGGGTGCTCATGATCATCAGATGTCCCCGCATTACGAACCTCCTCGCTCTCGTTTACTAACCCGTTGTCGATGGCTGGTTGAACGAACCTTCTAGCAGAAGCAGCGAAGCTTCCTCAGGGCTTTGTGTTAACCCCCTTTGGTAGGCTGTGATTAACCCTGATTGGCTGGGTTAGATGCTGAAGCTGATGAACAGAGCAATGAACAGTGAAGTTGATTGCGATGCTACTGGATGAAAAACGCAGATCCTCCCCTCGCCCACCTCTCGATCGCTTACAAATCACTTCCGTCTGTACTGTGTGTGTTTGTGTGTGAGACGCATGGTTGATCGCCTGTGTGTGTGATTATCAGTGTCATTTTAATGTGAGTCCAGCTGTGCTGTGGGTTCTGTGGATGCATCTCATTTAAAGCTCAAACATTTAGTCAATTGACAAAAAATTTAGTTATTGTTGCTTTTTGATTGTGAACTAGTAAACCAAAACATCTTTGTGTTAGTTATCTGGGGAACTTTTGATGACTTTTTTTTAGTATTTCAGACATTTTATAGACAGACTGTTGGTCAATCAACAGATTAATCTGCAACTCTTTTGATTATTTCTTAATTGTTTAAGTAATTATGAAAAACTGCCAACCCACATTTTCTAATTCCTGATCTGAATGTCTTTGGGTTTGGGTCTGTTAGTCATTTAATGACCTTGAACTATAGGAAATTGTGACTAAATAGATTAAAATAACTACACAATAAATTGAAATGCCAATAGATCAATCAGTTAAAAAAGATTTCTTTTGTAGCAGCTCTAATCAAGAACTTGCAGAGTAATTAATAATGAAAGTAATTAAGTATATCAGCCATAATTTATTTAGGTGAAAAAAAATCAGGAATCTGTTGAGATGCTCCCTCGGGGCCGGTAGACCTGAGCTCATATTCTTTCTTGTTTGTCACTTGTTCTGTCTTATTTATGTCTTTATCCACGTACCTTCCCCTCTCTCTCTTCTTGGTCACTGCTCATGTTTGTCTTTCTTCTTTGTCTTCTTCACGTCCCGTTCTCCCCTTGTCCTTTGTGTTTTTTACTACCGCTTTTCTTCTCTCCGTTGTTTCCCCCTTCCCCTGTTCCTCTGCTGCGGTGCGGTGTTGTAACCCCGGTGGCGTTTAGCTCGGGGCAGTCGTATCCCTCGTCCCAGTATGAGTCAGGGCTGCAGCAGGGAGGCCAGCAGAGAGAGCAGCCGGGACACCAGCCCCGTACGCTCCTTCACACCCCTTGGTGAGTAGCAGTAGTGGACGGATATCCAGGAGGGATTGCTAGTAAAAATCAGGATGAGTAAGGAGAAGAGATAGCTTTCTTTCAAAGAAGTGTAGGCTTTTATGTTGATGCAGCATCTCCTTTTAACTAAATCTCAAGAGTTTAAAAAGTTGAGGGTGATTGCATGTTTTTCAGCCTTCCTCTCTGCTCTGACACTGTTTCGATCAGTCTTAGGCTTGTGTTTGTCTCGTGGGTGTGTGCGTGCGTGCGAGTGTTAAATTCTGTGTGTGTGTTTTAATCTTGGTTGCAGCGACGCGGAGCTACTCTCGCTCCACCGGAGCTCTCCACACCCCTGACACTTTTGGGGCTGCAGGTGAAGGCTGAGTACATCTATTTCTCTGTACCTCACCCACCCACTTTTCCTTAACTTTAGTTTTTTTGTTCGCTCCGTTTTCTTTTTGTTCTTCTTGTGCCACACATCTTCTCCTGTATTATTTGTCAGCCTGTTTCTTTTCATTTGTCCATCCTCTGTGTTTTTTTTTCTTTTTTTTTTACATTGTGCTCCAGGATGTCGAACCTTCCAGTGGAATCGCATGTTTCTGCCCGTTCAGTTGCCAGTTTGACAACCATTCTGCCAATTTTACCAGCGTCCATTTGTTTTCTTTATTTAGCTCTGCCCCGTCTCTGCAGGGACAGCAACATCTTCTCCTGTGTTTTCTGTCAATCATTCTTTCTCCCCCCAGTGGCACCTGCGGTGTCGCCTAACAAGTCATCACATCATCTTACAGGGTTTGCCTGTGGCAAATGTAGCTTGTGTGTGTGTGTGTGTGTGTGTGTGTGTGTGTGTGTGTGTGTGTGTGTGTGTGTGTGTGTGTGTGCATGTGTGCGTGTGTGGATTGAGTAATTGTCAGAGAATGGATGATGATGAGGAGGAGGATGGTGGATCATCAGTGGACAAATAAGAGACAGCTCCATAACAAGTTTTGGTCTAAAGTTTTCTCCCCTGCTATCCCTCTGTCTGTCCTCCCACTCTTTCGAACTGTCTGGTTTTCCACAGGATCGGGTCTCGGCATCAGTCAGTCCAGTCGTCTCTCGTCTTCAGTCAGTGCAATGAGGGTCCTCAACACGGGCTCAGACGTAGAAGAGGCTCTCGCAGACGCGCTGGTATGAAAACCTTTGCCACCACATGCTGTATATACATAAAGACACATTCCAGTAAGCTGTCGTCATGTACAGCTCACACCTCCTGGAGTGTGTGTGTGTGTGCGCGTGTGTGCTAACTAACCCTGGTTCTACCTCTGTTTAATGCGGTCAGCTGTTGGGAGACATGCGGTCCAAGGTCAGCTTCTCCTCCTGCCTCTTACCTGTGTGTGTGTGTGTGTGTGTTTAGTTGTGTTTGTGTAGCTCAGTGAGTGCATGTTTCCTGCCTGTGCCTGTTGTTGTTTTTTTCCCCCCGTCTTCACCTCCAGTTTAATTTCCTGTCCTTTCCGTTCCTGTCCTCTCCAACTGCAGAAGAAGCCAGCACGGCGGCGGTACGAAAACTACGGCATGTACTCGGACGATGACGCCAACAGCGACGCATCCAGCGCCTGTTCAGAGAGGTCCTACAGCTCCAGGAACGGAGGAGCCATCCCCACCTACATGAGACAGACAGAAGATGTAGCTGAGGTTGGCGACAACATCAGTACAGCGGAAAACTCAGGGCTTTATAGTGCATCTTGTCTTTTATTCAGGCAGCTTTCCCCTCCAGTGGCGTGCAGCCAATGCTATACTGCAGTTGGAAATGCTCAGCCTTGTAAAGATGAATAAATATAGTGCGTATCTGTAACGATCACGTGAAGTTTGGTTACAAGAGTTTAAGAATTACAAGTTTGCAGTGAGGAAATTAGTCCCATCAGTGCAGGAATTTGATCACAGAGATTCATGCAGTTTGATGTTGAGTTCCAGTTCGGTTCATACTTGTACGGACTTAATTGTTTCCTTCCCTCACATCTGAAATCAGCCATGTCACTTCAGTATCAAGCTCAGCATATCTTAATAACATTAGCTCCCTCGATGTAGAAGTAACAGACCTGCGTATCTGTTTTTTGCCAGGTCCTCAACCGTTGTGCCAGTGCCAACTGGTCAGAGAGGAAGGAGGGACTGTTGGGCCTGCAAGCGCTCCTCAAGAACCAGCGCACCCTCAGGTCAGCCACCGAACAGACGGATGTGTTTTTAAAGGGATAAATCGATCGTCGATTTTCATCTAACCGCGTTTGTTTTTGATCTGCAGTCGGGTAGAGTTGAAGAGGCTTTGCGAAATTTTCACCAGAATGTTTGCAGACCCTCACAGTAAGGTATGAACGCATGCAGCACAAGTACTCATACAAAGACGCACAGCACTCATTTACAGAATCATTTCAAAGATTCATTATTCACCCCCTTTGATTTTATTTTATCCCACCATCCTTCACTGTACCGGATTCTGTCAAAACATCTGTTTGTTAGCACACACGGACACATTTTCAGTCACAGATGAGTCATTTTAGGGGTGAAGATGAGACAAACGGGTCACGGTGTGCCCTTAGATGTGCTCACACATACACACATACACACACACACACACAGATACACACACTCAAACAAACTTAAACAGGCATGCAGAGTGTGAGACGGACTGTTTTCTAACGGCATGCCACGCCTGAGTGTGTGTGTGTGACCTCACACTCTCCGCCGTCCTGTGAGATTGCTCTGTCACCGTTCAGCAGCCAATCCGCTGGCTGCGCTCACTGCATTCACTGCCACTCGCTGTCTTTCCCCTCCCTCCCTGCAGTCTGAAGCGACGACACTGACCGCACACACACTCAGATGCACTTACATACACACACACACGCACACACACAAATATTTGGGCTGCCAGCTCCTCTCTCTGACTAACCAGCTGCGGTTCGCCCTTTCTAACACTGCCACTTTTCTTTGGCCGTTTTGTGAGTGCCCGTGGTCTCGCACATGTCGTAAGGTGTGTGAGAGCCCTCCCCCCCTCTTTTTTTTCCTCTCCCTCCCCGTTTGACATTTGACGATTTGATGAATTTCAGCGAGACTCCGGCAGGGTGTACGGCACAGCAGAATCCGGTATAAGCTCAGCCTCCTTCAAGGTACTGCATCTCACCATTGGATCCTGCCTTCATCTTATCTCTCCCACACCATTCCTACTTTTCATCTTCCATGTTTTTCAACTTCTCTCTCAGTTCTCAGGTCTTTCCTAGTGTGCACCAAACATCATTTCACATTTTTTTTAAAGACGCTGTCGCTTTTATCTATTTGCAAATGTTGGATTGAAAGTCAGCACTGTGAACGAACGCTCACACTGAGTTCCTTCAGGTATGTTTTTTTTGTCAGGATGCTAACAGATGTGTGTCTCTCTCTCCCCCCCCATGCCACCTCACCCCGGAACTCTCTGTAGAGAGTAAGTTTGGTCAATCAGTGTTACTGTACTCATGTGTCTGGATGGATCTGCTTCACTAATCTGATTGGATAACCACTTATCAGGGCAACAACATAACAATCACTCACTAACCTTCCTCACGTAATGTTGCCTGTAACGACACTGTCCTGCTGAAATCAACCACTGGCATGTAGAGACGGTCACCACGGTCTGATTGGTGATAATTAATTCTTGTCAAGTGATTAACTGTCTCATTGTGGTTGGTTTCTAATATTATTATTATTATTATTATTATTATTATTATTAATAATTTGGGTGATTTAAAGTTTAATTGGTGATTGGGAATGAAGGTGGGCTGGGCTGCTGCGATGATGAGTGAATAACCACTAACTTCACTTGATACCTCTTCAGCATAACCTGTAAATACAGGACTGCTGGTATGCATGCATGTGTGCATGAAACGTGAATTATTGAGTGATGTCAGTCTCAAACTGTCTGTCTGTGCGTGTGCGTGTGTGTGTGTTTAGGTGTTCAGTATGTTCCTGGAGACTCTGGTAGATTTCATCGTGGTCCATAAGGAGGATCTGCAGGACTGGTTGTTCGTCCTGCTCACACAGTTGCTGAAGAAGATGGGAGCTGACCTGCTGGGCTCCGTACAGGCCAAAGTTCAGAGAGCCCTGGATATCACACGGTGGGTGTCACACTTACACACAGACTGACATTAGTATGAAGTAAAATTATATTTGAGCATGAAAAGTTCACTCTTGACTCTTTGGAATAGTAGGTGTAAGAATAATTTAAGCTCAGAGGTCCACTTGCTTCTTTTTCAGTGCTTTCAATCACATTTCTAAAGACAGTGGGGGGGTGTTGTTTAGTTCTGGCAGAGCAGCCGCCCCATGTACAAAGGCTCAGTCCTTGCTGCGGCAGCCCCGGGTTCAAATCCAACCCGTGGCTCTTTCCCACATGTCACTCCCCATCTCCCTCTCCCCACATTCCTGTCACTCTTCAGCTGTCTCTATCAAAGATAAAGCTTGAAAAGGCCAATATCTAGATAAGATATTTAAATATCTTAAAAAAAAAAAAAAAGACAGTGAGATGTGTCTGAAAGCCCCAAAAACCAGGTGTTAGTGCAAATTATTTCAGTGTTAGCATTATATACATTTTGTAGTCCCTGCTGCTGAAAATCCTAGAGGGAATAATAAATTTGGAGGTGCCCCAGTCACTCACATGGTAGAGTCCTTACAGCAGTGACCCAGACTTAATTCCAGCCTGGGTCCCTTGCTTCATGTCACCCCCTCTCTCTCTCCCCTGAATTTCTCTGCAGCTGTGGCTATTTAATAAAAGCAGAAAATGTTCAAAAAAATATTTTAAAGAAAAAAAAAACTCAAACTGGATATAAAGGAATAGATGAAGACTTCCTTCTTTCTGACAGACGCAGCCTTGTCCATGTGTTTCTGTGTGTGCTGGAAGTTTAATGAGGATCTTGTTGTTTTTCTCTCACAGAGAGTCTTTCCCCAACGACCTCCAGTTTACTATTCTCATGAGGTTCACTGTGGACCAGACACAGACACCCAACCTGAAGGTAAATGACACGTTCATTTAATGCGCGTGTGTGTTTATATAAGAGACAGAGAGAGAGAGAGAGAGAGAGCTGAGCGTGTGATTGTCTGTGGAAGGGAATGAAGGATGGACATATGGCTGGAAACTCAGGGACTGTGTAACTATGGTAACTGCTGTACTGATATGACCTGATGCCTGCTCATGCTGGCGCTGCCTCCCGAAACCCCACAAAACCCCGAATCCTGCGCTGTGATTGGATGACGATTCATGTAGCCACTCCACTGGCTGTTTTTTTTTTGTTTTGTTTTGTTTTGCTACAGTGTGGACACTCCCTCCAAGCTCTAACTCCTGATGCATCTCTTGTACCTTCCTCCTCTTCTCTCACACTAACCCATTACGTTAGAGCAACGTCTTGCCTCACCAGTATCACCTACACCCCTCTTTACCTTCCTCTCGATTTCTGCGATTTCACTCCTCGCTCTTCCAACCCTTTTATCTCTCTGTTCCACTGCTTCTTCCCCCCCCCCCACACCCTTTCCTGCCCGACGTTTCACCCCATCCTCATGACTCTTTCATTCCTTATCTCCCTTCCAACTAGGCTTGGGAAATAAAAGATATTATCAGCACCACAATTTCACCTTCAAGTCCTAAATATAGATAGACTGCTCTCGCTCTTCATTTGACTTTCAAAATTTCACTGCTGTGACCATCTATCATCATTGCTGACAGCTAGTAGTCACAAAACATGATGAAATTTAACATGGCCGCTCAAAGAAGTGGAACATAGATCCACTTTTTGGCCTGAATAAACTCTTAATAGTCCCCAAACTAGTCGTTTTCAGGCTTTTAAATTCTCTGTTAGCTCATAGCATTACTTCACAGCTCACATCACAGGCAGGGGAAGGTCATTATGACCGTCAGACAGCAGGTGACGTTGCAAATCAGTGAGGACGACGGTTTTATGGCAGGACTTGATAAAGTACCTGTTTTTTCTGGCACGTAGACTGAAAAAAAAAAAATCAAAATTACATAATAAAAATGCAAATGACTGCTTCCAGAATGTGCCTGAGGTGCATGTAAGATCAGCTCATGTAATAAGACAACAATGAGAATTTCAGCAGCACAGCAGTCATTATCCAGCTGTTGCATGAAGCTTCATAAACCACCGATTTTAACTCAACATCACAGCTCTCTGCTGCCATCATGTGGCCTAAACGATTACATTGTGTATTGCCAGATTTTCAGAATAATATCAGAACATTTCAGTATCGCCCAGACATACTTTCCAATCTTTTTTTACTCTCCTGCACCCTTCCCTCCCTCCCTCCTTCCTCTTCCTCTCTTGTCTCCCCCCCTGCCCTCCCCTGTCCCCGTCTCTCCCCTTCTTTCTCTCGTCAATTGACGCGGTGCTTCTCCTCTCTCTTCTCTGAAGCCTGTTCGGAGCTCGTGTTGCGGGCGAGGGCGAGGCAGGGGAGGGTCCGGGGTAAAATTGTTCCCCCCCAGAGCGCGGCGCCACGCCTGCTCTCTAGATGAGCAGGCCGCAGCCTGGAGCCAGTCCTCCCAGGTCAGTGCGCTCCGGGGGGAGCAATTATATGGCGCGCACGATGCTACTACTACTAAGTGATTTGGAGGAAGTTCTGGCCTTTGAGGTGCTTATGTAGAAAGACGGAGGTGGAGGAAAAATCAGGACAGGAGTCAGTTGTTGTGGCGCTTCGGAGCCTGCGGTGAATGTTTGCATTTATTGGTTCATTTGTTTTATCATTTCTCATCTCTTCTTTTTTTATTGGTTTGTTTTTATAAAGCATGAACATGAACGCACTTTCTTCTTCTCTCACCGATTCATCGTTTGATTTTCAGACCTCCAAGAGATGCACAATCTGCTGTGGTTGTACATACTGACTGTGTCCCTTTTTCGTGTGTGTGTGTGTGTGTGTTTGTGTGTTAAATAGTTTTGTTGTTACTGTATTTGTGTTTTTGCAGGTGAATTTTGGCCATGCACGGTCTGTGTTATCAATCAACTTTACTAACACATTTTTATAAATGTGTGTTTTCGTGCTGCAGGTGAAGGTGGCCATCCTGAAATACATCGAGACGCTGACGTTACAGATGGAAGCTCCAGACTTTGTGAACTCCAGTGAGACTCGGCTGGCCGTCTCCCGCATCATCACCTGGACGACTGAACCCAAGAGCTCTGACGTCAGAAAGGTGTTAACACACAAACATGCTGCACGACTCAAAACAACCAATCCCATAGTTAATTCTCAAGTTACTGGAAATAAACAGCGCCTTTTTGAATCATGGGAACACACAAACAGTGACAAGTCTCTCTAACTGAGATGGATGTATTGTGTGTGTGTGTGTTACAGGCAGCCCAGTCGGTGCTAATCTCATTGTTCCAGCTCAACACTCCAGAGTTCACCATGCTGCTGGCAGCTCTGCCCAAAACCTTTCAGGACGGAGCCACCAAGCTGCTTCAAAACCACCTGAAGAACACTGGAAACGTCGCACAGGTAAAACACACACATACCTCAGAGTAAAGAGTGTTTCCAACACAGATATTACACTATAGTCTTCAGTCATTATACTGTAACATTGATGGCACACTTCTGTTTAACTTAACTTGCGTTTTATTCCTCAGGCACCAATGGGCAGCCCTCTGACACGCCACACCCCCCGATCTCCAGCCAGCTGGTCCAGCCCGGTCACCTCCCCCACCAACACTTCCCAGAACACCCCCTCACCAAGGTAACACACACACGCACACACACGCACACACACACACACTTTTATCAATAAACACAGGCTTTCAACCTCCACTTACCACAGCTCTTTTAAATGGAAAATCTATCAAACAATCATTGACATGTTAGCATGGACACGCTCCAAGATGTACACAGTAGAAAAGAGTAAAGTCTACAGATGTTCGTGTCACTTCAACCACATTAGCTGAGCCGTATCAGTATGTTTCTTCTTCTCCTTTATGCCTCTAGTAGAAAAAAGTCATTCATTCATTTATTCTACATGCGTAGTAGAAAGTGTTTTCTCCTGTAGTACATGCATACATGCAGTATGTTTGGGGTGATATTTAGCAGATTCATGACTCATTCCAGCTGCAGCTTCAGCTCAGTGTACTTTTCTTTCTTATTTGTGTGCAGTGCATTTGACTACGACACAGAGAACATGAACTCGGAGGACATCTACAGCTCGCTGAAAGGTGTCACCGAGGCCATCCAGAACTTCAGCGTCCGCAGCCAAGAGGACATGAATGAACCAGTCCAACGGCGGGAGGGAGAGGAGGTCAGTAGAGCAGACGGATGGATATCGTATGTGTTGATGCGAGGCGTACGCCACCTGATATGAATATATCAGAGGCCGTACGGCCGTATCTGTAAAATATTTCCTCTAACTGTGAGCGTCTTACTCAGGCGTGGTGGCATGACTTTGAGGGAGAACAAAAGTTAAACATTTACAAATGTTTGTGGGAATGATGTTTGTGTTGAAGAGTGAGCGTTCAAAAGCACCAAAATGACTCATGAAATATTAACAAAACCAAATCAGCTGTTGTCGGCACTGGTTATGGAAAAAACAGTAGGAAAAGAGAAACGTTGTTATTGACGTGGAGCTCTGCTGCAATCTTCAGAAATACAATCAACTTTGATTCACTTGAGCTCTATTGTATGTAATGTTGTGCAACAAGGGGGTGTTGTGCATTGATACTGACTGATAAATAAGCTGATAGGTCAATAAATTTGTCCCGTGACATAACCCATTTAAGGGGAGGGTGTTGAAATTTAAAAAAAATACGATTCTACTTTCAGAATTCTGTGTTTATTTTGGTGCAATATCACGAGGAAAATAAACAACAAAGACACTTTTCAAACATCTCAAACAACCTCCCCATGCTGTCTCCACACGAGCAGCCATAAATGGTCAAAGACGTGATTTGAATCAGAAAATATCAGATCACAGAAGATAGAAGTAAACGTATCTGACAAAGTATTCAGTGCTAACCTTTCAGGCGTGACAGTTATCTACTCAGAGCTACGGACACATATCACTTGGTGCTCCAAAAGTTGAGTCATCATCTCGTCTAGCCTTACAGCATGTTTTTCCTGGATCTGCAAATGTCCAAACACACACACACACACACACAAACATAGCTACCTACATTCACTACATCTGACCCTGACATCTGATCCGTTCCACCACTCCCCCCGTAGCGTGGGAACTGAGAGGCATACATTAAGTGTTTATGGGACAGATGACTGAACTTAATCTTCTCCAGCCGCTGATAAAATCATTTCATTGTTTGTTATGATCCCGTCTGAAAGATTTTCAAAATCAGAAGCTTCCCTTCTATATTTCCACAAGTGCTCATCGTGATACTCTGCACCTCATTCAGTCCAAATTTATGACTTCAGACGTCACGCCAGGTCTTATTGCAATCCCTCCCAACGACCCCAGTCCCCTTTTAAAGGACATGGTGTACTCCTTTACTGAGGTCTGACCTTCTGACATTTTCCTTGAGGTGCATCTGAAATCTAACCATCCCACATGTCAGCAGCCCTCCAATCACAGCACACCTGACTCATCAAACCACCACTCAGACGGTGGCATTTAGTGGTGTCAGTGTAAATACACAGAAGGCCTTCACAGGCCGGGTTGTTTTTATCGCTGCTAGACAACAACAAAGGCAAACGTTCTTAGTCATGTACCTCAAAGTGATCCATCTGTTGATTGTCAGCTGTCAGAAGCCATCAATTCATCATTTTGAGTCATTTTCTAAGACTAATTCTCTTATTTCAGCCTCTCAAATGTGAATATTTTCTGTTTCTCTATGATAGTAAACTGAATATCTCTGGGTCAAGGATAAAACAAGACATTTGAACTAGTTGAGAAAATTACCAAGAGATTAATTGATAATGAAATAATCATTGGTTGTAGCCAGAGTATACGCTCTCTGTTTCTCAGTTTTTGTATAATCTGCTGTCAGTCAAATGGAACACATTTCTTTCTTTGGGTGTAGTCCGTACCAAATGAACCACACAGCTGTGAGACTGACGTGAAAGTCCAATCTTCTTTAACTACTTTAATTGCGCCTCTGCAGGGGGACAGCGGAACAGACGGCAGAGGCTCAGACTCGATGGACGGAGGCCGCATGGCTCTGGACAACAAGACTTCCCTCCTCAACACCCCCCTGCTCTCCTCCAGCCCCCGAGGAGCCCGCGATCAATTCTTAGACTCTCCGTTCAAGCACAGCCGCAAAGACACCAGCATGGACGACTCGGAGCATCTCACTGACGGTATACAAACATACAGACAGACATAGAAGAAAAAAACTGTGCACACACAAAACGAATGATATGATAACTGTAATATTCTTTTTCTATTGACTGTACAGATAGCAGCCTGGACCAATCAGAGCTGGTGGCCGAGCTGCTGAAAGAGTTGTCCAATCACAACGAGCGCATCGAGGAGAGGAAGGCAGCGCTGTGCGAACTGCTCAAGCTGATTCGAGAGAACACCCTGCAGGTGTGGGATGAACACTTCAAGACCATCCTGCTGCTCCTGCTCGAAACGATGGGTGACAGAGAGGTGAACACACTCACCCTTCACATTTCTGTGATAACGCTGTGCGAGCTAAAATTCCTTTTAAGCTTGAAACTTCGATCTTTGTCCCCAGCATGTGATCCGAACGCTGGCTCTGCGGGTGCTCAGAGAGATACTCAGCAAGCAGCCCTGGAGGTTCAAAAACTACGCAGAGCTCACCATCATGAAGGCCCTGGAAGCTCACAAAGACCCCCACAAGGAGGTGAGGACGCGATGTGTCTGAGTTACTTGATGAGTAGATAAGTATGTTTCTGTTTTACAGCATCAGTACCGTCAATGTTTGCGTGTGTTCCTGCAGGTGGTACGAGCAGCGGAGGAGACAGCAGCCATGTTGGCGTTGTCCATCAGTCCAGACCAGTGTATCAAAGTGTTGTGTCCCATCATCCAGTCAGCTGACTACCCCATCAACCTGGCTGCCATCAAGATGCAGACCAAAGTGGTGGAGAGGGTTCCCCGCGAGGGCCTGATCGGCCTGCTGCCTGAAATCGTGCCAGGTCTCATACAGGTAACACACACACACATCATATATTTTATGTATTTAATAAGAGAAAGACAACTTGTCTCTGTTTTAACAAGCTATCCACACATTCACACATGGATACTTTATCTGACTGGTTTCGTTTTGAACAAAGCGTCCTGCAGGTTTGTAATCTGTTTGATCTGGTTGGACAGGGTTATGACAACTCTGAGAGCAGTGTGAGGAAAGCCTGTGTGTTCTGCTTGGTGGCCATTTACGCAGTGATCGGAGAGGACCTCAAACCGCACCTCAGCCAACTCTCCAGCAGCAAGGTAACCTGACACATGAGCATTCGAAACATGGACCTCATGACAAGACCGGTGGCTAAAAATGTGTAGTTTCTTGTCTTTGTCTTTACACACCAAGTTATGATGTCTAAACCGGTTGAAATTTGGCATCTTAAGATACTTTAGAACGTGTTAACACGTTGAAAAATGGGATGTGTGTGTATCTTTCATGTAAAACCATAGTTTAGTAGATCAGAAAAAATATATTTTTCAGAATCTCAGTGCTTGGTTTTAGTTTTTAGGACGACTAAAAACAGTGTACATACTTTATATGACGTCTTCGCAGCTGTCACAGACACATCCACATGTCTGTCCTCTGTCTTTTTCTGTCCATAGCTGAAGCTGTTGAATCTGTACATCAAGCGTGCCCAGTCCGGCTCCAGCGGCAGTGAACCCCCAACTGAAGGCCTATAGGAGACACAGCGCCCTCCCACAGGGCAACCACAGAACTGCAACTCTGCCCACCAAACATAAACATCTGTTCATGAGCTCACACCCACACCGACCGAGAACAAAAGTCCTAACACTCTGCTTACATTCACACATACGCTTGCACTCACACCTCACACACAGGTACACACAGGTCCCCATACATTTCCTGTCCCACTACAAGATGGGAGTCGTGGTGCAGAAGAGAAGAGTGTTGTAGTTCTTCCGACCATCGCCGAGGAGCCGCTCCGATCTCAGACTGAACTGAACCGTCACATTTGGATTAAACAGTCCCATACTTCACCCAGTCACTAATCACCCAAGGATATGAAATGTCCGTCCTCTCCAGCTCCTTTATATTTCAAACACAACAGTATCCCCTCTGAGTAACATCTTGATGTCAACAGGAAGTGGTGCAACTGCATGGTTCTCATGTTTTTTTTGGGGGGGGGTGGAGGGGGTCAGGGTTCATAAAACAAAACTGAGACGAACGAATGGTGCCGCCTTGTGTCTTTCTCGAAGAGCGAGTAACTGGGGCCATGTAGACAGGAATGTAAATTTACATTGTGTCATAGTTTGGATTTATTTTACGCAATGAGGTTTTACTGTGGCCGTTTTTAACGTCTGGAGTTGTCTCTCTCTCTCTCTCTCACACACACACACACATACACACACACACACGAACATACTTTCTCTCTTTCAAAAAGGTGCTGATTAGCCTAAAAGGTACGACCGACCAAACCTGCGCAGCACTAACACGAGTCACAGTTGGTTCATGCCTGCTCGTAGCAAATACAGTCCATAGGCAGATCCCAAAGTATAGGAGGCGTTGTGTGCTTGGCTATGCATGAGACTAAATTTTAAAAAGAACTTTTTATTGGGGTCCTATCGACAGTCGGATTAGTGTGACGGGGGTTTTAAATTAATGTGAACAATGTCCGCCCCTTTCAGAAAAAAATCCATGGTGTCCTACGTTTCTCCCGGCTCGTCTTGGATCAGTCCACTCCTGGGCATCACAGGGAGGAAAAATAGGAGCGTGCTGCTTACTACATGAAGTATGACAGGACATGGCTTATTATCACATAGTGGATATGTATCTATATATGATATTAAAATGGAGTATCCAATAACAGTGTCATTTAGGAGAGTCCCTGGGGGAGGTGCACGAGCGCTCCTGTGCCCATCCCTGTTTTTATTTTCTCTCTCTGTTGCGCGTGCCGTAGTCTCTCTCTCTCTCTCTCTCTCTCTCTCTCTCTCTCTCTCTCTCTCTCTCTCTCTCTCTCACCTTTGTTTTCTCAGCTGAGAAATTTGTAGAAATGTATTATTTACAGCTCTGAAAAAAACTGTCATGTCACCTTTTTCTCTTTTCTCTTCATCGTGTCTTTCTTTCCTTCCTCTTATTGTAACATTCTAGTTTTCACTGTTGTGTTTCCTCCGTGCATTTACAAAGCTGTGCTTACAATAAAATCAAGAACTTGTACAGATCATGATAAGACCGACCTCCTTTGATTTCTGCAGTGGAAGAGTGAGTAGAAATGTAAATGAGCCATCCAACCATTATCTATAACCGCTTATCCTCAGCAGGGTCATAGTGGGGCTGAACCCTATCCCAATTTTGGGCAAGAGGCAGGGTACACTCTGGACAAGTCGCTAGCTTATTATAGGGCACATAGAGACAAACATTCACACTTAACTTAGAGTCATACCTGTTAAGTGCATATCTGTGGAAGAAGCCGGAGTACCCAGAGAGAACCCACACAGACACGGGCAGAACATGCAAACTCCACACAGAAAGGCCCCACCCGATGTCCAAACCAGAAGCCTTCTTGCTGTGAGGCAACAGTGCTAACCACTGCACCCCTGATATTAATGTAGTTCTGCATATTGCTACATTGAATTATCGTTTTAGATGTAAACTATTTGTCTAACAGACTGAGGATCAGTGGTAAATCATCGTCTAGCTTTAACCTTTAAACTAGCTGTACAAACGTGAGATTAGAGTTACCCCAGAAATGCTTGAAACTGCAACTCTGTCCTTTTCTGCAGTAACTCTACTCTTATATAACCTTACATAACCTTGATGCACACAGGAGGGTTTAAATTTTACTTATGTGGTTCCCAACCTGGGTGTCAGGGAGATTATCCCAAAATAATTAATCTGAGGTTAATCTATCAGATGATAAAAGGGATGATATTGAAAGAATCGGTTACACAAGATTGTGTATGATTTGGCTAATTATTGCTTCTTGTCCTTGTGAAATGTTGAACACACTTCCCTCTTTGGGTGTTTTAAAACTCCGCTGGTTAAAGTATGCTTTCATTTGGATTTATTTTAATATTTTATCACTGCTCACTCTGATGATTTTATTCTCAGTCATTCATTTGGTCTGTAAAATTTCAGAAATTGGTGGAAAATGTGCATCACAATGTCTACAACTAAAAAAAATATTCAGTATTCTGTCTCATAAGACAAAAACTGAAAATCCTCACAACTAACTGATTAATCAGCTCATTTTTCAGCACTGGGTCTGCTGTTATATTTCATTTTTAGTCATTTATGAGCAGAGAGCTGACATCTGCAAGGTGTGCACACTACTTAATAAGGTGTCCTAATCCAAAATATAAACATTTGTGTCTTGTGCAACAGCTATTTGAGAAAGCCGTGTTGAATTTCATGCATGCATATGTTCTCTGGGGCTGTAAATTTAGATGCAGCTGAAGAGGGTCCCAGATACAGCACCGGCCAGACAGCCCAGGCCTGTAAATCATTTGCCTCCCTGCAGTTAACGCTGTCTGGCCTCAAAAAAGTCACCTAACTTAGAAAACCAATCAATCACATTACAGTGATGAATGTAACTGAGTATATTTAAGATACTTGTACTTGAGTATTTGCATTTTATGTTGCTTTATACATCTACTGCAGCACAATTCAAGGAGAAATATTAATATTATTATTATATGAATGCTTTGCATGTCCTGGTTTACATGCACAACATGATGCACTGTTATAAACAGTGCATAAAGTGCTTAAAATGAACTGCACCGTGTAGTCAGTGGTGGATGGGGGCAGTAATTAAGGCACGAGGCGGGTCTTCCCCCCCCTCCTCGAGCCAAAATAGCGCGTGTGTCCTGCTCGGAAAAACTTAACCACCCTGAGACTTGTCAGCGCGCCACGTCCAGGGTCCGACCTGTCCCGTGGATAATTATTAAACAGACACACTACCAACAGACTCCTGTGGAGCAAACTTCGACACTGATATGAGACAAACATGACATGAGCTCCTGTTGTTTGGACCTCCTCGGTACCGGGCTGAGTCGTGTTTATTTGGAGTAAGACGCACAGGTGGCGCAGGGGACACCATGTTGTTCTGGCAGCCATACACTGAAAACTTCCGAGCGCCCGTACAGAGACATGGAGGCAGCAGCTACGCACGGTATGAAGCCCATACACCTGAATTGTTCATTTACGCCCTCACTGTGTGTTCAGGTTCTCTTTAATATACGTTAACGAACAGCTATTGGTCATTTCTTCCTCTGTCACTGTGTGGGCTTCGTGTATTTACAGTATTTCCACTCAACAAGTGTTACCTTTGTTGACAGTCATGACTTTGTAGATGCGTTTTTAGTTTCTAAGAGGCACAACTACAGCAGGACACAATGACGGAAGCTCCAAGCCCTCGGATTGGCTAATCCCGCTGCGCTGGGCACAGAAGTCGTGCTCTGATTGGCTGAGCGCCGTCCTGGCATCCTTTCCTGAAGCTGGCGGTGGCAGCCCTGCTGCAGGCTTCACACAGACCGACAGTCCGTATTGCTGTGGGAGCCATGTTGATGCCTGGTTTTGTGTCAACCGCTGCACTTTGGATGGTTAAAGGACTGCGTGTCGAAGCCCGGGAGCCTAGGCGGTGATTCCAGCCCCGCGATGAGAAGAGGAGAGCGGCTTGGGATGGTACAGGGACCGCCAGAGGAGAGCTGCTCTTAGGTCACATCACAGGAAAGCAAGTGAAGTTGATGCTAGTTAGCCTCGCAGCTAGGTAGCAACAGCTGTGCGGACGCTGCGTGGGATGCGGCGTGTTGACTAAAAACAACACACCTTTCTCTGCTTGTTGGATTTTGTTTGGCTAACGTTAGCTAGGCTGCTTGATGACCGTGTGCCTGGGGTAACAGCGGGGCTGCCGGATACACGCTAGCTATGCTCAAGTTGCCTTTGTAACTAGCTAGCTAGCTGTTAGCTAACGTTAGCATGCTGACAATCAGCTCGCATCTTCAGTCACGACTAACATTTGCTAGCTGAGTGGACTCTAACTTATCGTTACTTTCAGACAGTCCGCCAGTCTGTGGAGCGACGTGTCGTGTGACTAAAAGCACCCACAAATCAAGAGGAGTGGAGATATGGCGATACATCCAGTCTCTGTGGAAAGCTACCAATTCGCCTGCCCAGCTTGCCAAGCAGCGGCTAACGGGCTAGCAGCATAACTTTCCTCTCACGGTGTCACTCAGCAGAGCTGCAGAGCCCACTTCCTCGCTAGCCGGACCTCTCGTACCTGAAGCAAGCTGGCGGCCCTCCGAGTAGAAGCCGAGGACAAGGAGCTGGGGCCGATGGCCTGGGTGCTGAAGATGGACGACGCCAGCATAGAGTCGGGGCTGGTGCATGACTTCGATGCCAGCTTGTCCGGCATCGGGCAGGAGCTGGGGGCTGGAGCCTACAGCATGAGGTTAGAGATGGAGTCAACATGCCAACCCCAGCTTCCTAACACAGCTGTGGGTCGTGTATTTGAGAGAACAACACACACCCTGTGTGTCTGGAAGTGCCTGTATATGTGTGTGTTATTCCCTTTGTGTGTGATGGCCTCTCTTTGTTTTGGGATCTGGAGCAGGGCAGGCATTTCAGGGTGCCTCGATCAGGGACAAAGATTGATTTCTCTAAACACACACAGGAGGAGACATGTTTTGAACCGTGAAAGAGGGGGAGGGGGGGGGGTGCTTTATAAGTTCATCCTGTTGCTCAGCATATGTTTGGGTCTGTTTCCACATGGAGATCCAAACTTTGTGTACATTTCAAGATTACACAGAGAAGGAAGTCTGCAGTTGAGGCCCAGTTTGGGCCCCTCACACTGGCAGAGTTATCAGAACGTGTCTGTGGTTTCATTTCTGAAGACCAGTGCTGTGTGGAAACAAAAGGCTGTACATTATGTCCAAAGTGATGGTCTGATTTTAGTGGGGTTTTTTTTTTTAACATACTACAAGGGTTAAATGACTGTGAGAGTAACAGAAGCGTCAGCATTTCTTCTGTCTTCCAGCTTAAGAATCACCTGATGTTCCCTTCTTGACGCAAAAGGAGGTGTTTGTCTTCAACAAGTTTCGTGTAGTGATGTCAGAGACAATGGGTGTTCCTAACTGATGGTTCATGATTATCAAAAGTTCAGATTTCTGTAGAACTGTTGGTTTTGGCAAACTTCTAACATAACTGCACAATCCTTCAGTGTTCACGGAGTCTAAAGACAGAAAAGCGTCCAGGTTTTTAGATGTGGAAATGTCTGATCAGAGTTAACAAACCTGAGAATCTGGCCAAGCATTTGAAACTCATGTGTGTTTAAAAAGTGTCAAGTATGGTATTAAATACTTGGTCAGATTGTTGAACATTAAACAGAGTTGTCATCTGAGAGCTTTTGACGAAATCCTCAGTGAATTTCAGATGTTTATTTTGAAACGACGATGCTACCAAAAAGAGCATCACCGTCATCGCTCCAGGTATATTATTGCATCTGATATCTTACAGTTTAATATGATACCCAGCTCTACTAACCACACACAGTACACACTGTGCTTAAGTTGCAGGAAATACATGCAGCCCTGTAAAAAAAATTCCTCCCTGTTAAGCTTTAATTTAACGACTCGTGGATCTGCCATTCGTTCCTGAATGTGGCAGCTCATGAATCAGGGACACACTCAGTACTGCTCGTTGATAATGAGTCAGTGGCTGGTGGATAAGTTTCCCGTATCTTTCTTCACTGGAAAGACAAAAAGGAGGCGCTGAAATCACAGTGATATTGTTGTAAACCACCTGTTCAATTAGTCACCCTCGGGTATGCGCGTTCTGTGTTATGCAATAGGCCACGGGAGGTGATGATATTTGTGCGGTGAAGGCGAGGGGCTCTCAGGACATGTATGCGTCTTATCAGCAGCCTCCTCCACCATCTGCTTTTTGCTTACATTTATCTGAGCGTGACGTAGGTGTGAGCCAACCTCATGAGAGTAAGTAAGTTTACCAATACTCAAGTGAATTTGTGAAAGCAAAGAGTGTGTGTGTGTGTGTGTGTGTGTGTGTGTGTGTGTGTGTGTGTGTGTGTGTGTGTGTGTGGTGTCAGTGGCTCCAGGAGTGGTGCGCTATCTGTGGTGTTGGGGTGGGTTTGCGGGGCATGTTTGGAGTCAGCAGCTGGTAGGAACAGAATGTCTCAGTGTGTCAGTGGAACCAGCTCCTCAGATTTCAGGAAGCAGATGTAGTTTTCCTGGGTAGCAGGGCTTAACAGGGCTGTGGCACTCAGGTTGGCACTGTCTGGGCACCCACTCCAGCACAGAAAACACACTGGCGAGTGAGCGAAAGCGGAGTGATTTGAGGCTTCGGCTGCTGTTTGGAAAGACTTTGTTGTTTGGTGAAATGTGCTGCAGGAATATCTTGAAATTGTCAAGCTGTTTTTTGTTTTGTTGTTAAAGTTTGGCTCGGGTTTAAAGCGGCATCATGACTTGCCAAAAAGTTTTCCAGGTAATGAGATGCCGTGATCTGCATTTCTTTGCACCGATATGACTCCTTTCTCTGCACACACACACACACACACACACACACACTCCCCTGTTCACCGTGCACCCGTTGACACTCCTGCAGCATTTGTCAGGGTGAGCTGAAGACGGGTTGGTTGTCTAGAGTGGCTGCCAAGTGTGAGGGATAGTGTGTGTCAGCAGCTCAGGCTATCTCTGGGTGTTTTTGTTCATTTATCCTGCTGCGGCCTCATGCATACATAATAAGTGAGCCATTTGATCGATGGAGAGCCTTCGTCACTTATTCTAAAATAAGCCAATCCATTTAATAATTCCACACTATGAGGAGGTAAAGTATTGTCTTACCAAATGCGGAGCGTGCGACAGTTTAAATGGCACGAACCAATTTGCCGCGTCCTTAGAGATGATTGCAGAGTTGGTGAACGGGAACATCCAGTCTTAAGGAATAAAGGCAGGGTTTATAGGGAAGTCACCGTAATTATGTTGCCATCATGCTGGATACCACGGGGCAAAATAAATAAGTGGCTACCAATTAAGCAGTTCACAGAAAACTTTTAAGCAGCTACAGCTCTTTCACGACTTTCTGTATCCATGCTGACTTCGTGTTGGTGTTTTCTGTCTCTCTCTCTCTCAGCGATGTGCTGGCTCTGCCAATCTTTAAGCAGGAGGACTCCAGCCTCCCTCCTGAAAACGAGACCAAAAATCCCCCATTCCAGTATGTGCTGTGCGCCGCCACGTCGCCTGCTGTCAAGCTGCATGACGAGACGCTCACATACCTAAACCAAGGTGAGACAGACGCTCGACGTGGATTCACTCCAGAGAAAGTTTTGGTCGTGCTTCACCTCTTTTTGTTTGTTCAGTTACTTCACTTCTCTCCGCTTGAACTTTTAACACCGCGCGCCAAGTTCCACTTCTTTGCGCTCGAGGGCACGACATCCATCACTTGACATCAATAAATAATTGCCACATTAATTTATCGCGCATTAGAATAATTACTGTAAAGTGAAACCATTGCTGATGTGAGTGGCAGCCTCTTCTGGCCTCTGCTCAGCCCCTTAATGTTACACACCGTTAGTTTGACTCTGCTACACGGCTCCACGGCAGAAATTCAGATTTAATTTATTTAATGTCGCATAAAGGGATTAGCAACATCCTCTTTTTAATGAAAAAGCAGCAACTTATGTGAACTTGATGCCCCTGTATGCTCTATTAAACCCACTCTTTGTGCAGTTACAGACGATGTAACAGAATTAATACATAAATGTGGAGTTTCCAAATCATACCATGTGGCTAGTTATGCAACTCGAGGTCAACTGTTTGCTGATGCGAAACATTTTCCAAACTGCTGAGTGGACTCTTTAAGACGGTGCGTGTCAAGATGCACTTTGCCGGGAAAAAATCGGCGAGAATGTTGCGGGCTAAGTCGACTTCCTGTGTCGTCAACTTTATGGTTTGGTAGAGACGGGAAAGGTTTGGCTTTATAGTACAAATATTGTAGTCTTTTATAATAGTTTTTCTGAACGCAACTTCTCTATAAACTGCTCAACATTCACACAGAACGTGATGGAACTAATTATGTCTCCAATCCATGTCAGACTACGTCAGATTGTGCGATGAGTAGCACTATAATGTAAAGAGAGGAAAATGTAAGAGAGATGCAAGAAGAGAGATGTGGTCAACTTACGGCACCCATCTGCATCACACTCATATTTTAAAAAATGTACTGAAACCATAAACAAGCGTTGGCCATACTGCAGGCACCTCCATGCATGAAAGTAACTCAAAAAGAACAGGAGGAGATTGGGAGAAGGAGGGAAACATAAATCTTCTTCAGCTTGTGTTTTTTGCCGACGCAATGGATCTGTTTCTGTTGATGGTCTCACAGGGCGATCCAAGTCCGCCATTTATGATCGACAACCGAAGATTTCAAAGCCACGTTTCTCTCCGGTTGTCAACCAACGAAACAGACGTAAAACACAGCGCTGGAAACCCAGAGCTTTGTCTCAAACTCTATAAATAAAGTCTGCCACAGAGAGGCTGCCTTCTTAATTATAAAGGACAAGTCAAGTCTTCCAATTATCTAAGCAAAGATGGAGAAAAAGTACAGACCTTAAAATCATACAGCGAGCAATGAAACATGAAACAGACCTTCAGTCTCACCTTAATTACATTACAACAAATAACTATCCTCTGTAAGGAGACCTTCAAAGGACAGAGTGCTTCACTGCACGGCCTTGTTTTCTTATAGTAGCTCTCATTTTTTGCCACCTCACTCTTCGTGTCTGATCTCTCTCCCTCTTTGTCTTCAGGCCAGTCTTACGAGGTGCGTATGTTGGACAACAGGAAGGCAGGGGAGTTACCAGAGCTCACCAACAAGATGGTGAAGGTGAGAGCGTCCTCACAGCTGCAGGACAACTTTTATTTCTTACATCAGGTTCACTTCATACCTAACATGGCATCTGTGTGTGTGTGTATGTGTCTGCGCGTAGAGCATAGTGCGAGTGGTGTTTCATGACCGCCGGCTGCAGTACACAGAGCACCAGCAGCTGGAGGGCTGGAAGTGGAATCGTCCTGGCGACCGTCTCCTTGACATCGGTAATGATGCCCAGCAAGAAATGTTTACTTTTAACGTCCCATGTGAGTGATCTGGAGTTCAAATATCTGTGTGTGTGTGCGTCAGATATCCCCATGTCAGTGGGCATTGTGGAGCCGAAGACTCACCCCTCCCAGCTTAATGCGGCAGAGTTCCTGTGGGACATGAACAAAAGAACTTCTGTTTTTGTGCAGGTAACACATACACACATCCTCGCTTACACAAACCACACACACACACACACATCCTCAGCTCTCTTTTGTGCCATCTGTCGGGGCTGTGCTCCTGAATTTCCACATCAAACGCATATTTTGATCACACTCGCGCTCTTGTTGTCTCCCCGCCGTCTGCAGGTGCACTGCATCAGCACAGAGTTCACCCCCAGGAAGCACGGCGGAGAGAAGGGCGTCCCCTTCAGGATCCAGTTTGACACGTTCGCCCAAGGAGAGGGTGGAGAGTACACAGAGCACCTCCACTCTGCCTCCTGCCAAATCAAAGTCTTTAAGGTACACACTCACTCTTGTCATGGAGGAGGCAGCGAGGTGTTTACATCTATTTAGACCTGTTTGACCTTCATTGTCTGTCCTGCTCTTGTTTAGCCAAAGGGAGCAGACCGTAAGCAAAAGACAGACAGAGAGAAGATGGAGAAACGCACCCCTCAAGAGAAGGAAAAGTACCAGCCTTCTTATGATACCACTATCCTGTCAGAGGTCAGTATGCAGCAGCTAAGGATGCTCAGGCCTTACAGCCACATGAGTTTAGCATCAACTAAAGCACTAACAAGAAACCGGCTTCAATCTAAGATGATTTTTAAATGTAGTGAGTAAAATTTATGTCTGTAAAGTGTCTCACTACATCCTTAAATTAAACGTAAAGGGTCATACTGGTGTTTTAGTGTTTGTACAAAAAACAGTTACATCACTGCCAGCCATTTTCTCAAGTATCTATTAGTCATATTTCTGAATGTTTACCATCCAGGCAGCCGTAAAGTGTCGTCACGATGCTTGTTTTCTCTGAACAACAGTGGAAAAAGTCAAATACAGCAATATGAATCCATAAATCATCACACGTTAAAAGCTTGAACTAGAGATTTTTGGCCTTTTTTTTGCTGGATAACTGACGCTAACTTATGTTTATGCATTATTCAAATTTTTGCCAATTCATTTTGTGCCATATTGGATTCATTCATTTTAATTCAAGGAGCTATCAGATTCACATGATCCCTTTTTTTATTCCTCTGCCATTCTTTTTTTTTTGTTTTCAGCCTTTTGATTTGTAGCTCTTGAATCATAACGCTGTCTGGCAGCCGACACACAGATGTTACATGGCAGAGAGTCTCACGGGCGCATCGATAAACCGCAGCAGAGAAAAGAGCTTTCAGAACAATCTGCAGCGCCTCAAAATCTGTAATCTTTAATACAACGAAACAGTCAAAGTGACAGATTGTTCACGTCTCACACAAGTTTTAATTCTGTAGTAACATGAACAGAATTCAGTGGCCGCTTGGAGAACAGAGTGCCGTCTGGTTTGCTTCAGAAAGTGGTTGGCAGTGATGTTAAGATGCATTTAATCTCGTCATCAGTTTACACTCAACAAGAATATAAACGCAGCTCCCTTTTTTTTTTAATGAGTTGAAGACTTCTGTGGCTATAAAAGTTTTTTTTCTGATGAATCTTGTTCACAAATTTGTTTAAAATCTGCGTTAATAAGCACTTCTCCTTTGCCGTTATGATCCATCCACCTGAAGGGTGTGACTCATTACAACAGCATGACTGTAACACAGCCGTGTCCTGGACGTCACAATAAAAGGCTGTGCAGTTTTATCTTGACATTTTTTAGGCACTGAACTATGACGCACACAGGGAGGAGGGCAAAGTCATGACCCGCCCTACTCAGCCTCTGATTGGCTTACTTTGATCTTCTTCACTGCGTTCATATTTTTGTTGAGTGTAGTTTGACCAGCCTAAACGATAGACACTTTGTGACTTAGCATCTCAGCTTCAGTGTATGTCAATTGTATGTAGCCTCAATGCTAATGTTTTAGCATTTAGCAAAGGTGGTGTCAAGTGACATGGCTCACGTCCACAGTAAAACACAGACAAAGACCATGGACAGATTGTATAATATGAGCTAACGTGTACAAAAAACAGTGGTTCTTTAAGTGAGCTGTGTATCACTGAGTCTAGATCAAAATGTTTTCTGTGTTTCCGAGGTTTCACCACATTATTATGCACTTGTATGCCACACCGAGACTGACCTCAGGTTATTCGCCCTGCCACTGAGTTACTGCTTGTGTTTGTGTGTCGGTCGCTGGCCGGCTAACCTCTGCTGTGTGTCTGTACGTAGACGAGGCTTGAACCCATCATAGAGGATGCGGGTGACCATGAGCTGAAAAAGTCCAGCAAGCGGACACTTCCCGCTGACTGTGGCGACTCCTTGGCCAAGAGAGGCAGTGTAAGCACCCTGCTCTACTCTCCTCCACTCCTCCTCCCCCATATCTCACTCCATCCACAGTCTGCCCCTCCCATGTAGACACCTGGCTGTAGTCTTGCAGACACTAGACCCTCAGCGTGTTTTAATGCCATGTATTTGACATTATGCTGGGTGGCGACATGGTGCAAAGTTAAATTCCCAAACCACCTTTTACCTTTTTATGACCTTTTATTTTGGGACAGTTGGCCTCCGATTTAAAGTCTGATTAATTTATACGTATGTGCCTCTCCTCAGTGCTCCCCGTGGCCAGACAACGCCTACGTCAGCACCAACCAGGCAGCTACTCCCTCCTTCTCCTCCACTCCGCTGTCCACCTACACAACCTCCTCAGTACCGGACAGGTAACCGCATGTGTCTGTGTTTGTGGCACTTTTTTAAACTGTGTGTGTGTGTGTGTGTGTGTGTGTGTGTGTGTGTGTGTGTGTGTGTGTGTGTGTGTGTGTGTGTGTGTGTGTGTGTCAGGCTCACCTCTCTTAATTGTCGTCTCTTGCTTTGTAGTGACTCGTCCTCACCCAATCACCAGGCAGACCCTGGCAGCCATGGCAACTCGGAGGTTAGTATGCACTCTATTCTGTGACATTTTGACATGTCACAGTAGGACAGGCAGTTTTTAAGTCATTTTACCAGTGGAAGTAGGAAATATTTACTGATTATAGCATCAATATGAATATTCACCTGCTTTCCTTCATAACATGCAATACTTTGGGGAGGGGGCAAACAAAACAAGCTACTTCACAACATTAGGTAATGTTCTCCGAGTCTGAGATGTTGAATTTTGTTATTTTATATACTCGATCAATAATAGAAAACAATCGGTGGCAAAGGGAAATAATCACCAGGTGCAGACGTAGTCACGTCAAACCTTATAAACAGTTGGTGGGTAAAGTAAACCTCCAGGTGTGTAAGTGTGTTGACACCCTGTGTGTGTCTGTCCTCCTCTGCAGCAGTTGAGCCCCACTGCCTCCATACAGGATGCACAGAAGTGGCTGCTGAAAAATCGCTTCAACTCCTACACACGACTCTTCTCTCACTTCTCAGGTACACACACACACACACATCCACACATTGTCAAATGCACTGAAAACATAGATGTCATGCTGCAACAGCTGCAGTACCACTGACCGGTCCTCTCATGTGTTGCGTAGGTTCTGATTTGTTGAAGCTAACCCGGGACGACCTGGTCCAGATTTGTGGGCCGGCAGATGGGATCAGACTCTTCAATGCACTTAAATCCAGGTGTGTGTCACTTTTTATAAGCAACTATGAAGGTGCTAGTGTTTTTCATTGCATTAATTATTGTGTGTGTGTCTGTGTGTGGTGTGTGTGTGCGCAGGTCGGTGCGTCCCAGGTTGACCGTGTATGTCTGTCAGGAGTCTCCTCGAGAGAGCCCCCTGCTGGAGAGACACGCCACAAATGAAAACGGAGAACACAGCATTTCCTCTAGTTTACACGGTAAACAAGCTGCAGGCAGACGCTGCTATCGCTCCACAGAGGAAAGCAGTGTGTGAACATTAAGTCTAACTCTGCTCCGTTTCTGTGCAGTGTATCATGCTCTGTACCTAGAGGAGCTCACAGCTGCAGAGCTGATCCGCAAGATGGCGTATGTGTGCAGCCTTCCACTGGGAACGATCAACCAGGTGTACAGACAGGGTCCTACAGGCATACATATCCTGCTCAGTGACCAGGTACTTTTAATGTTACACTCTCAGCTGTGAAGGGCTCTTTACTGAGAGGCGTGGTATAATTTTAAAAAAAAAGGTAAACTGTGGGATACACTCAAACTCTCTGCTAGAAGGAGGCAAAAATATCACCATGGATACTGACAGACACTTTGATCACTCAGCTTTTGAGATTGTGCAGCTGTTTTAAATTACATAACACCTCCAGTCCAACTCATACATGACCTCTACCCTGCTGAAGTCCACACTAAAGCCAGGCCAATAATTCAGGAGGAAAGATTTTCTGGTATCTGCTTCAAAAATTCAGTTTGTTGTGTTGTGTTAGTCAGGCCACGGTCTGCAGGAATCCAAAAATAGAGCTGAAGTGAAAAGGGCAAGAGCCTCATTCACTCTGTACAGAGGAAGAAATGAGCTGTGTGTCACTATTTTGTGCGCTATCTGATGAGGAACAGCAACTCTACTGTCTCTGTAGTGTCACTTATTTCCATGTCATTTACATTCTCACACAGACAATGTACTGTATCCTCCTCCACTGACTCAAAATAGTCTGTCCTTCATGCCACTCACCACTAAATCACCAAATAATCATCGCGTCTACGGGGTTACGGGGATATTTGAGTTCACCTTGTCTGTTCTGTCTTCCCCAGATGGTTTACAACTTGCCTGATGAGAGCTGTTTTTTGATCAGCACTGTCAAAGGTGAGCTCATAATAATACATCAGTCGCTGCTAGGCTTTTTGCTGTTGGGCCGGTGACAGTGCTCTGTGTGACGAGGATTTAACGCACTTCCTGCGTCTTTCTTCCTCTCCAGACGAACTGGGCGAAGGACTCCATCTAATCCTGAAGTAGTGAGGAGGACAGATGGCATCACTAATACTCCACCCTCTGTTTTGGAGCAGAAGCCTCCCTCTGTCCCTCTCCGCCTGCCTCCACTCTTTCCTCGTACTTCCTCCCGTTCTCTCCAAGCGCTCGCTCACTCGCTCGCTCGAAGGAAAGCAGAGAGACTGTGCTAAAGCCATGTAAATGTTAGAATCTGACATGGGTGTGTCCACTGTTTCATATTGAAAACACTATTAACAGAGGCGATTAGGTAAAAGAGGAGAGACCGGGGAGATATGGGGTTAGGGGAAAGATAATGATGTTGTATGTATTTTGATTTTATTATTTTATTTTTTGTCTTTTTTTTTTCTTCTTCTTTTTTTTTTTAATATGGTTTCTGTGGGAGAAGGGAGGGGGGAGGCTCCAGGAGAGAGGGGGGAGTGACGCTCTGGCCACCAGGAGAAGGAAAGAAAGCAGAGTTTCCTTATTGCTCGTTGCTTTTCTTACACAACGCGCACAACCAGCACTAGGCCAGTATTTGATAACCTGTACTGCTGAACAGCATGCGATCTCAACATACTAACTTGCTTAAAGGAGAATTCCAACTTAACTCTGCTTGTTTAACATTCTTGACGGGGGTCGTCTTAATAAACATAATTATTGATCAGCTGAGCTTGATAACCCCGGAAATATCCAGGCTAAATTTGTGGAAGTGGCGTCATTTGTGGATGTTGACACCAACATTTTTTTTTCTTGGATTTGTCAGATGGACTGATTTAATTAACTCTTGTCACATAGTTGTCCTATGTGATTTTAGACTTCCAGCCATATCTCTGTATGTTGACTCCGTGTCACACTCAGCTCAACTCTCTGAACGTGCGTCCTGTTTGGCCTGCGCTTTTTACTGTTTTTAGTTCACGCTTTATTTATGGATCAGCTGTTTCTCGCTCGCTCTCATGTTTCTGGTGCCATATTGGCTTTTTTTTTTTTTTTTTTTAACTCTGATCATTTACTCCTGTTCACAAACACACAGTGCACATGCACCTCGTCTTTGACTCCTCTGCTCTCTGTGCTGACTTTTGAAACACTGGTTTAGAGTGTGGTTTACGCCTTTTTGGGGGATTTTGGCCATAATTGTGCAGAAAAGAAAAGAGAAGAGGAACAAACCTCTATAGAAGACCGATATGTGGAGCCTATCCAAAAACCTACTTTAACATGGACCAAACGGGTTTCAGATTGATAGGCACTTTTCGAGGAAAGCCCCATTGGCTCCGTACATCTTGGTCACTAGAAGCATTCATAGAATTGATCAGAAGGCAAATGAAACCCTCATCTAGTGGAATTGCTTGTGCGCTGCATGTACATAATAATAAACCCTCCATTCCAGCATCTGCTCTGCAAGACAACAACCCAACACTCAGCAGGCTGGTAGAAATGAATCAGTGTGGTAGCCTGGTTTTCAATAGTCTTCATCTTCAAGATCTTGTTTTTAAATGTAGCTGAACACAGGAAGTACAGGCCGTGTTTTTTGTTTTTTTTTTTGTTGGTTTTTTTTTCGAGTGGCCTTACCTTTTGAAAAGTGACAGGAAGGCTCACGCAGGTCCTGGGAGTCGCCGTAGGTTTAGTTGACCCCCCATTATTTGATTTTTGGTGCACAATGTCTGTCAATCTTGCAAGTGCATACACTTTGCACCCCTCCGAGTGTCAGATGGCGTGTGTGTGCGTGTGCATGTGTATCATTTTTCGTTCATGCAAAGAACACTTAATTATGTCACTAGTCGTCATGAACCTTTTCCTATGATGAAACTGTGTTTAGCTTGCTGTTTAGTAAAGAGCATGTGGAAGATGGGTAAGGGGGGGGAGGGAGGGATAATTTGGTTCTTTTTGGTGAGTGTAACCCCCTCCTTCTTTTTACAGATGTTAGAGACCAAGTCTGCACTGAAAAATCACAAAACTCAAGCTCGATGTGTAGTCAGTAGTCCTACAGCCACACCCTCTTCTTATCCGACTATAAGACGAGAACACACAAAAAAAAAAAAAAACTGAGACTAAAAAGCATCTGTGTTTTTGTCTCACCATGCGCCAGAGCCAGGACTGTAGCTCTTGTGGTGTTTACAAGGACATGAGTACCACAGCACAGTGAACTGTGTTCATCGACTCAAAAATTAGTGAGTAACAGAGTAACGGATGCGATACCAAGTCAGGCGAAACTCTGGTGAGCAGTTTTTGGTCCCCTCGAAGGCCTGACCAGTCTGTCTGTCTTTGTGTGTGTGTGTGTGTGTGTGTGTGTGTGTGTGTGTGTGTGTGTGTGTGTGTGTGTGGTGTGTGTGTGTGTGTGTGTGTGTGTGTGTGTGTGTGTGTGTGTGTGTGTGTGTGTGTGTGTGTGTGTGTGTGTGTGTGCGCGTGCGCGTGCGTGCGTGCGTGTGAGAGAGAGGGAGCAGGAGAGGTGACCACCGTTCATGTACAGCCTAATGTCAATGATGATGCTTCTCATGTGCACAGTATCGTATGCTGGAGATGTACACAACCACATGTGCTGGGAATAAATGATTTCATAACTTTCTCTGGTGTCCTGCTTCATCGTATCAGTTTTGTATGGATTGTTATGAATTTCGTCACTTTGATCCGCAGTGTAGTTGACTTTACACGAGGACAGAAATGGATAAGAGCGCATGATTGCCATTGTCTGTTTAAAACGTACTTCAACATCAAGTATTGCCCTTACGTAAATATGGGGGACTCACAAGACAGATTTTAAAAAAGGATATGTTAAAATTGACCTGCATGGAGAAAACTTACTCACTTTTAGTCTCTAATACAGAGTTTTAAATAATAATAAAAATAAATAAATTCTGGTGCTGCAGCCAGTAGCATCTTTTTGTTAGACTCTCCTTGACACCCATGGTTCTCTTTTTAGTAAGGCAGACTCTCTGTTATAAATAAATTGTCTCAGTGCCTAGACAGCCCTGGTAATGTCATCTGGATTATTTTCTCAGACCCACAGAGGACTTTGTACAACTGTCTTCACAGGCAGCGCGGTGCTATTAGTACTTGTTGTGCAGTCAGGATCTAAAAAAAACAAACATTTATTGTCTGTGCAGGGAAATCATATTTAGACTTGCCTGAAGCACAATGAATAACTCTTTCTTGTGGTACTGATGATATCAAAGGTGACAGTGCAAAAGAGTGGCCTTTTTTTTTTGCAGGACAATGCAATGACAGTTTGTTGAGCAGACTGAGAACATGAAACAGCTGCCGGAGGGCTCCCGAAGCAGATGTTTAAGACCCAGATTTGTGCTAATTTTCCCTCCAGCCGTCGTGTCAGAGGCTGAATCACATCTGGGGATGAAGAGTGAATACAGCTGCTGCAATCAATTTACCAAACAGGACAGAAAGCTAGCAATTTATCTGCATCCTGGTGGACTGGAAACAGCTGGTAGTTCACACCGTGAATGTCTCAAAGGGTGTGTCAGTGAGTGTATGTGCACAGGTAACCCAGTTGTTTTTGCACTATAGCCTTTTTAATTTTCCATCTGGTTGAACAGTTGTGATTACTTTTATTGTAGACATATTGTGCTGATTTGGTGTATTTCCAGGCCCCAGCTGGGCCCCCAAAGCCCCATGTTTACTGTGTAGCAGCTGGTTTGTGGTAAAATGATGAATTGTTTAAAAAAATGTAACTTTGTTTGGGAATATAGGCTGCTAAAGCACAATATAACCTGACGTGATGAGGCCTCACAGGTAGGTCATGTTCTATTACCTGACTTGAGGCCCTGTCATGACGAGTGTTAATAAATTTAAAACCTTAAATATCACTATGAAGACCCAAAGTGTTTACATTTGTAAATTAATAAATAAGATATTATTAAATGCACAATATATTAAATATATGGCCGTTCCTGCAGTCTGAATGGGCAAACATCATAAATCACATCCATACCTTTGAAAATAATTCAGCTTCTTGGAAGTTTTTGTGGTTTATTCTTAAAACATTTAATCAAAAATGTTTTTTATGGCAACAGATCAATTACAAATAAAAAAAAATAGAAAATACATCTTTGTAAAACTATTCATCTCCCTCACTCAAGTCACTGCCAGCAGTAGATAATAGATGCATCATCGGAAACTTTGGACCTTCCAGATACAGGTGTACAATCATTTACAATACCCTGACTACACACAGGGGATCATTATGTAACTAATGTAACTTCTGAAACCAACAGACCTTTTTCACAGCAGCCATTGTTATATGAAATAGTCGGGTCAAAGCAGGTGTGTCCACTGATACTAAAAAAGGTTCTGTTCCATTTATTGGAGCAGAAACTTTCCAGTGAACAGCAAAAGCAGCACCCTGACTTGAATGGAACCGAACCTTTATTAGTATCAGTGGTTACACCTGTGTTTACTTACTATTTCCTGTCAAAAATGGCTGCTGTGAAAAGGGTCTATTGGTTGCTGATTTAGGTGTGTCCTTTTAAGAGTGTGAATACTTTATACAAGCACTGCTCTGCTCACAAATATGTTGCAAAATAAAAACAGGATATGAAAAACACATGTGGGCATGAGCATGTTTAAAAACTCTGTAAAAAAAAAAAAGATGAAATTCTACTCATGTACAACAACACAACCTGCTGAATGAACCATATTTATTTCAGCATCCTTTGCATTTGCATCCTTTAGATAGAGTGATATTTTTTATATGTTCATGTTTACCTGTATAGCTCCTTTTTTTTTTTGCTTACTCTGACTGTCTACATTTATACGTACATTGAGAGCAACGTATAACCTTGTGTGTGCGCACACACCTGGCCCATAAAAGTGATTCTGTTTCTGATTCTGAAATTGAATGAAAACGAACTTCAATAAACTAAGCAGGGTGAAATAACATGTCATTCTAAAAAGAGGCTATTAAAATCATTACTGTAAACTTTCACAATTGCATGGTTATATGATATAAATGTTGCCATGTAAGAAGGAGCGCTCACAGGTCCTTTATTCCTACAGCTGTCAGACTCTTTAACAGCAGCATGACTTCATGACTTCTTTCCTACTCTTACCTATGAGTAATTTCTTATCCACCTTGTGTATACGAGCTGACAGGTGAATTTCCCTGTTGCTGGATCATTAAAATCTATCTGATCTTATATTTTGTCTGTATTTATTAATTTGAGTAGTTGCATGTATTTATCTGTTTCAATTGAATATGTTGGACCTCTATAGGCGAACATTGTGTTTATATGGTGGATATTGGTGTAAATTATTTGTGTCCAATCAACAAACCAGGGGCCATATAATAATATTCTGGCATAGGAATATAGTACACATTGCCCACAGATGAGGAGGAACAGAGGGGGGTTTCATTTTTTGCCACTGAGCGTCCTGGTAGGTTAATCCGTCCATGGTGTCCAGTCGTGGAAACAAAGGCCTCCTGCTGTGAGCAGATAAAGCTAATTTTCTCGCAGTGCAGTCATTTCTCATTAAAACGACACTGAGTCTGCGCGGTGCGCCTCTCCGTTTCCACATGACGTAATCTGACGTTCCCTGTCAGAATCCAGGAAGTGGGTCGCTCGCTGTTGTTTGTGTTCGTTGGTCGTCTCTTGTTTTTCTGATTTAATACAAACCGCTCCGACGGGCCGAAATGGCGACGTTTATTTCAGTCCCGTTAAAAAAGTCCTCCGAGGTGGATCTGGTGAAACCGCTGTCGAAATTCGTAACAGCCTCATACCCAGCGGGCGAGGAACAAGCGGAGTACATCCGCGCCGTGGAGGAGTTGAACAAGCTCCGCAGGAACGCGTTGGGAAGGCCGCTGGACAAACACGAGAGCTCCCTGGAGATACTGCTCAGGTAGAAAGTCTTTATTTGAACCAGCTACAGTATTATTAAAAACTCAGCCGCCGTCACACCTGTGGCAGTGAGTTAGCACAGCCATTGCCGCACCCAGATGTGTTAGCTTACAGTTGCTAAGTTAGTGAAGCTAACATGCTAGGTGAGTTTCTCACCATAATAACTGACTCATGTGTTATTCACGCCAAGTTTCCCTTCGAGGCTGACACAGACTCGACTGTTCAACATGTTTAACTGAACTGCCATGTACTTATAAGATGACATCAGTCATTTGAGCCGAGCTAAGTTATATTTAGCTATGACTTATTCATCGAAATTAACTCCACAGTTTGCCTTAGCATCAGAATTAGCCTCAACGTCCACCGGGAAGTTTATTGTCTCGAAGGCCACGGAGCACACGCAGACTTGAATACAAAACAAAACAACCAAAAACATAAATAGAAATATGTAAAACATGCCACAGCCCTCTAGCCAAGCTCAGCAATGGCAGCTTAATGCAAAACTTGGAGTACATCCAGCCATCGTCAATCAATCGTCGTCACATGGCAATCTTTATATGGAAGATCAGCTGAGTCATCCTGTTTTTAATGGATTTAATGACACTAACAGTGATGACAGCTACTAGCAACGACCCATATATAACACCAAAGAAAATCAGCAGCCTGCATATCCATTCAGACATTTACCCATGACTGTATTTAGTGAGAAATTCAAGCGCAGCCAGCTCTCCTGTTAGTTGTCATCTAGGCTCAGACGTACATACTTGTGGCCACACGATCACACAGGTTGGCGCAGACAGAAAAACCACAGCTTTTATATATCAGTATACAGATCAAAATGATAAAACAATAACATCTGTGGGGTGTATGAAAATCAGAAGCAAGAGAGAGCGAGAGAGAGAGACAGAAGACCTGTACATACTCTGTCTGTTTATGATTAAAATAGCAGCTCTGGTTGTATTAAACACGTGGATTACATACATACAGAAAGTGATGAGCAAAAGAACGTCACAGTTTCATCTATTTTGTAGAGAGGAACTGAAACAGGATTTATGTTTGTTAAACAAACTTCCTCTGTGTTCACCTTATCGGGCAACTGCTCTAAATATACGTCCTTTAATATCATGTATGAAAGCTTTACCACTGTTAATATCAGCCTCGGTGTCATATTGATGCAGACTTTGCCCTCTGTCCTTCAGTCTTTGTTCTCTATGACTCATGAGTTATTTAATGCACAGGGTTTGCCCAGATTACATGAGTAGCCAAGTATGCGCTCGCAGGGTGCAGGTCTTCCATTTTTCTCCTCCTTGTTGAGGTGCTCTCTAGCTGCAGCGAGCAAAGTGAGATTGTATCGCCAGTGCCAAGATAAAGCTCTTTAGATATTAAAAGGTGTACCACCTCAAGGTGTTGAGTGGTAATAGCAAACACGAGGAGCGCAGCTAAGCTGAAGCGATGCGGAGCGTTCGACACAATGGGCTGACAATGGTACGCTCATATGACTTTGTAGACGTGCTACCTGTGACGCCCAAGGATTAGTGGCTGTGGAGCCGTTTCAGTTTCAGGAAGTTTATGTTATGGATGCACAGATCCAGTTGAATATAACCTGAATTTGTCTGTATCAATTTATGCAAATGGTGAAATATAATGACATAAAATAAAAAACAGTGATCTGTACTGCCTGTAAAGTAAGTATTTCATACAGATTCTTTCCCCACTGTTTTAAACAGCTCATATAAATAACTTAATGTCATTATCTTACAAATGTTCATGTTTTGAAGATTTACAGATAGTCTTGGCTAATTAGCACCGAGGTGGAAGCTAGCACGTCTCTGCAGAATGAGTTGCTGAGTGTTAGCATTGCTCTCTGCACAAGTCGCCTGTTAGCCGTGTGCCAGGTATCCACGGAGACGGGGCCCTATCCCTTTCAAAGCCGCGCAAACACGGCTACTGCGTTGCCACGGCAACCATTGTATTGTCTAGGACGTTTTCTTTTTCCCGTAAGTTCACCATGAGGCGCACCTCATCTCAACTTTCCTCCGTGCACGTGCGTGTCCCTGTGTGTCTGAATGGGGAAACATAAGGACAACAAACTCTCTCACACCATGTGTTTGTAGTTCTATATATAAAGCCAGTCTTTGTTTATGTACACGGTTGCGCTCCAGTCTCTTCCGGGCACTGGTAAAGCAGCATGAACTGGTAATAGGGGATTCCCTGACTGTGTTGTCATCACAGGCACAGATATTGATAAGATGAAGAGCTGACGCCGTCACTGACTGCACTGAGCTTGCGTGACCTGATGGTTTTTTTTTTCCCTGACTCATTGTCAAGTGTCTCTGAAATAGCAGGACTTCCTCAGACCACAAATCTGCTCTTGTGTCATTATAATCATCATCCTTTAACCTGATTTCTCAAGTATCATTTATTGTATGGCTGGTTTTTGGTTCTTTTTTTTTTGTTGTTGTTGTAAACTAAAGTTAAGTTAACTTTGAAAAAATAAATAAACATGAAAACATGACATATGATCTAAAGATAATTAGATCTGGACTTTTTGGGTTGTCACACATACAGTTGTTGTTGTTTTTAATCCCTCTCTTTCTTTCTCTCTCCAGATACTATGACCAGCTGTGTGCTGTCGAGCCCAAGTTTCCCTTCTCTGAAAACCAGGTAACTGACTACAGACAACACATATGATTGTGGGTTAGTTCCCAGACAGAAGCACTTGAACACAAAGCGTCTCTCTGTTTCCACAGCTCTGCTTAACCTTCACATGGAAGGATGCCTTTGATAAAGGATCACTGTTCGGTGGCTCAGTCAAGCTCGGTAAGTACAACCTCTTATCAAGCCCATTTGTGTCGGTGGAAGAATATCTGTATGTAGCTGTGTGTTGCGCACAGGTGCAGAAAGAGGAAATGATGTCGAGGGGAGTTTAAGCAAATATAAGACTTTGCCCTCAGGGTAAATACCTGACACACTGTCATTAATCAGTCAGCCTCCTTGTAGCTCTCACTCTGTTATCAAACTGTTTAGACTCCTGTTTTATTCTGTGTCCAGAATCAGGACTTACAAGTAGAAAAATGTGCCACTGAAGTACGTGTATAAGCTCTTAAAACAGGTATGTGTGCGTTGTAACATGAAAGTATGTGTGTCAGAGACTGACAGGTGCTAACGGCAAAAAACATTCAAAGAATTCAGAAAGTGAAGTGAGGAGAATAACGAGAGAGCAAAGAATCCCCCGATTCTTAAGACCGTTCTTTGTTGAGTTCAGTCTCCACATTTATTCTGTTCACGCTTGGATCTTTTGTCCTCTGTGTTGAATTGTGGGAGCTCACAACCGTGGGATTCTTTCCAGTGTACTTTGGGCGAGAAAAATGTAGACTGAAGCTGTAGAAAGTGTTCCTCGGAACAAATGCCAACCCCACAAAAAGAAACTGTGTCGACAAACAAGAGAGCAGTCAATATCCCACATGGTGTGAAAGATAGATGTCAGATTGTCCTCTGTGTAAAAGTGAGTCCCGTATTTCAAGAGAAGGAACAGGACGCCTTTAAGAGTCAGATTCAGATTCAGATTCAGAAAGCTGTCTGTCTGTCAGATTGTTTCTTACTCTGGTGTTTTTGTTTTTGTGCATTGCAGCTTTGGCCAGTTTGGGCTACGAGAAGACGTGTGTGTTGTTCAACGCAGCAGCGCTCGCCAGTCAGATCGCCTCAGAGCAGAACCTGGACAATGATGAGGGACTGAAGGTTGCAGCCAAATACTACCAGGTGAGTGTTTAACCACTCAGTTATATACAAACTGAGTTATTATAACAAAGTTAAAAGAAGATTACTGAAATGCTGTTGATGCAGATGAGCTCCCATCTTCAGATGGCCACAAACAATTCGACATTTGATTTTTGTGTTTTCTATTGCTGCACACAGCACAGCATCTAATCGTTACTTTGCATTTGCAGACTATTTCTGACTATATCAAATGTAACACCACACCATTCATTCCCCTGCTTCTCAGACTTGAGACACAGATATGACCTGAACAAAAACACTCACGCTGCAGAGATGCCAAAGAATGCTTGTCGTCTTCATTTTGACATCTTTAACTTATCAAAATAAAATCCATACTTGTGACTCAGGCATGAGAAAGCAAGGGGCCCGCAGGACTTGCCAGTGTAGACAGCTCAAACTGTTTTAGAAGTACAAAAAAACCCATCTCTTCTTAGCAATAGTGTCTCATCGGTTTCACTTTTATCTGTCTCACCATCCAGCTGGCCAGCGGAGCGTTCGGCCACATCAAGGACACCGTGCTGTCAGCGCTGAACAGGGAGCCAACCATGGACATCTCCCCCGAAACTGTGGGTACCCTGAGCCACATCATGCTGGCCCAGGCCCAGGAGGTCCTCTTCCTCAAAGCCACCTCAGGTACCAAAGCACGGACACCTCAGTGATCTAAACGCATGTTGTTTTCACTTTGAGCCTGTGGAAAACACAGAAACCCAATCCATTTTTTTAGTCCCTAGTTTTAAAAGTGCTTCACATGGACCTTTACTTAGTCTCACATGTGCCTAACAAGTTTAGGGACACTCGTATCACAAATCTGCCAGTCTCACCCAGATATAAAGGAAGCAAAGCAATTGCTCTTAATAGATAGCATCCTTAATTACGCACCCATGCACATTTTTTGCCTTTCCAGCGATGGCAGTAGGCAGTTTTGATCCAGGTTGCACAAAACCTCTGTCCCAGTTCTGTCTACAGATGTGCTTATTAGTGTTTTTAAGCACAACAGTTAACAATTTTGAAGGTTACACCGTATAAGTTAGGAAAAAAATTAGACTTATATTTTCTGCTGAGAGAGTTGTTTTTGTTGTAAATGAGTTTTTTTACACTGTGTAGGATGTAAAGGCTGTTTCATTGAGGTGATGTAGAAACACTGAATGTCATACACAAGAGGCCACAACTGCAGACAGCCCTGAAAACCTTTATGAATGTCAGTAATCAGATAGCATGATCTCATCAGCTCGAGATGACTGGTAACACAGCTTCATATCTTGAACGTAATTTATTTGATAGGTTCTTTCTCTTTCACCCAATAGATAAGATGAAAGATGCTGTCATCGCAAAGCTGGCCAATCAGGCGGCAGATTTCTACGGCGATGCCTTCAAGCAGTGCCAGTACAAAGACAACCTTCCCAAGGTATGTGAAGGACGCACACACAGTTACACACTAACCTGAAAACAGCGCTCAGCTCTGAGGACAACAGTAACAAACACCTTCACAGTCAGCACTGCGGTGAAGGTGCATACAGAGTTCGGACTCTGTATGGTTTGCCGTGTGTGTCGTCTGTCTGATTGTGTGTGTGTGTGTGCGCGTGTGTGTATTTCTGGGTAATGAGACTTGAAGAGTGGTACTCAGGTTTGCGGGACTGTACAAATTTACAACCTTTCTCTGTTCTCATTGGTCCGTTTCCATCCTGTTTTCACTCTGGTTGGTACTACGCTGCAGTTTGACTTGTTTTCATTCTGATTGGTTTCTTACCATCTCTGAAATACTTACTGTCTGTCTAACACTGTGACTGAAACACACACACACACACACAACCTCAGGTTAATTACATCAAAGTAAAGCAGCCAATGAGTAACTTGCACCAGCTGTTCATAAATTTGTGTGTTTTCCAAGTCAACACACATTACACTTTGCTAAATTAAAACGTTTCTTAACTAAAGAGTAGTTGTTACTCAATATTTAAACCTACCAACCGTGAAGTAAGGTGTCAGATGTGATATGGAATATGGGCAATATATCTGTCTTGACACTTGATCAAAATGCTTGTAATATTTTAATTAGGGAAAATAAACAAATAACAGAGATGGTGAGTGATGGGCCACGTAGCAGCACCCTGGGAGCAGCTAGGGGTTGAGTACATTGCTCAAGGGCACCTCTGCAGTGCCCAGGAGGTGAACTGACACCTCTCCAGCTACCAGCCCACCCTCCATACATCATACTTCCATGCTGGATTTGAACCAGCCACCCTCCAGTCCCTACAGACTGAGCTATTGCTGTGCCCTGCCATGCCATGCTATACCAACAATGTTGGAAAGTTGTGATCTACATTTATCTCTTATTGTAAATTAGACACTTCTTGCATTGAAATACACACTTTTCTGCATGTCAGAGCTGAAATGATCAATTAAAAAAAATCAAAACATTTAAGGTAAATTGAATATATAATATGTTACATTTCTAAGGTCTCTTTGAGCTAAAACATTCCTTAAGTTTGAACTGTGATTAAAATTAGCCGCTCATGACTTTGGAAGGACGTTATGCACAAAATTAGAAATGGATTTATGGATGGCTGGTGCAATGTACAACGTCTGGCTGTACATTCTAATCAGTAAAAACCTGCACATGCATCATCATAGACACACACACACACACACACACACACACACACACACACACACACACGGCTTTGGGACATTTGATGAAGGTGTAGCAGCTTTTGCTGAAAGGTTGAGCACTCATGGCCTCTTCTGTTTTCTCTCTCGTTGTCTTCCTTTCTTTCTGCATCCCTCGTGGTGGTGGCGTTGGCATTGATTGTGCATTTGTGTGCGTGACTGCTTGTGCCTCTTTGTGATTGGCTTCTGTGACGTCATTTCTGATTTGACCTCGCCTGTGTGCGTCTGCCATTTTGTATTTTGCCTTGCCATTGTGCGTGCGTGCGTGCGTGTGTGCATGCATATATCTGTTTGCGTGCTTGCGTGTTGCTCTGTGGTTGCCTCTCCCTGGTCAGTATTTTTATTTTCAGGAAGTGCTGCCGGTGCTGGCGGCCAAGCACTGCATCATGCAAGCCAACGCCGAGTTGCACCAGAGCATCCTGGCCAAGCAGAAGAAGCGTTTTGGAGAGGAGATCGCTCGCCTGCAGGTACACAGCTTTCATATGACTTCAAGGTTTTGACCCGCTGTGGCAGATTCTCCCAGCAAATGATCTGTCTCTTTCATGATGAAAGAGATGAAAATTTGAATGAATTCCTCTGAATGTGTTACGGAATCTTCCAAAACTGGACACCTCAAAACCAGAAAACGTATTCATGAAGTGAATGTCTTCCTCCATCCTCCAGCACGCAGCAGAGCTGGTGAAGACGGTGGCGTCTCGCTACGACGAGTACGTGAGCGTTAAGGACCTGACTGACAGGATCAATCGCGCTCTCACCGCAGCCAAGAAAGACAATGACTTTATCTACCACGACCGCGTGCCTGAGGTCAAGGATCTGGAACACATTGGCAAGGCGGCGCTGGTCAGAGCCACCACCATCACACCTCCACTTAGCCAGAAATTCACAGGTGAGCAACACAGACGCTCAACACAGTTCCTGATTGTCAAGAAGGTTTGACACAAAAGAAAAAAAAACTCTTCAAATCTAGGTCCATCCTTGTCAGATTTTGATCAGAAGATTTTAAGAAGTAGTTTGACATTTCGAGGAAAACACTTAGTTGTCAAGAGTCAGTTGTCTCATGTTTAATTAGCTTTGGTGAGCTTTAGAGGTGCTGTTAGGTGGAGAGAGAGAGAACAGGACTGTATAGCTCCTTTTCTTGTCTTCCAACCATAAAAGACGCTTTCACACCACGTATCTCATTCACCCATTCACACACATTTGTACACAGATGGTATTGACTGCCGTACAAGGTGTCACTACTCATCAGTTTTTGGGAGCTAACCATTCACACACATTCATACACCGATGGCGCAGCCTGCGGGAGCAATTTGGGACGCTTTGACATGCAGACTGGAGGAGCCGCTAAGTGGTACTGTTATCCTCATCTAACTCTTGATAAAGAAGAAAGTAACGGTATCTCAAAATGTCAAACTATTTACTTTAATCAACATTTATGCTGCCCAGTTGACTCTTTACAGTGAATAACGTGTGATATTACCCATGATTCACGCAGGTTCATCACGACCTCAAACTGTAGGGAGTGGATGACTTCAGATGGGATTTTATCTACTGCAGCACTGTTTTTTTTTTCCCCACTATGTTGTTTCTCAGACTTGTTTGAGAAGATGGTCCCCATGGCGGTGCAGCAGTCCATGAGCATTTACAACCAGAGGAAGGCTGAGACGGTGAACAGACTGGTGGGAACAATGAGGGAGGCCACCAATCTGTGCAACGGGTACGCTGCTCAGCGTCTTTATGACCTTACTTTGCTCTGCTTATGCACATCAGTGATAATGCAGGTGAAATCGTCTTCCCATGAACATGTCTGAGTGCTTGTGTCTCCATGCATGGATGAGCTCATTAAAAATGCACCACATAATGATGTACCAGGTTCCATTAAAATGTCAATACAAGTACTTTTTAGTGTAGCACACACTTAGCACACTCTATTATGATGTTAATGGCTGCTTGGCAAGTAGCAACATGCACTTTAATCCATTCAGGCATCTTTTGAAATACAAGTAATTATTTTTATTTCTCTCAAAAATCTCTAATTGTCATGGTGACGGGGCACAAGGTGTTTGCAGATCATAATGACTGACAGACGATGTGTAATTGTTCATCAGAGTGTTGGCATCCCTTAACCTGCCAGCTGCTCTGGAGGATCTGTCAGGAGACTCTATCCCACAATCCATTGCTGAGAAGTCCCGGTCCATCGTGCAGCAGGGAGGACTGCAGAGCATCGAGCAGCTAATCAAAGACCTGCCCGAGCTTCTGACCCGCAACAGAGAGATCCTGGACGAGGTCAGAAACACAAACACGCTGAATTAAACATGTGTCACTTCACTCTGTAGATCCAGTGATCGGGCGTCTCACCTTACTGCTCACATGAACCATGAAGAGATTTAAAAAGTAAAGGCACTTTTAGATTGCAACAGCTTGTTCGTCATATGGCTCTGCTTTTTTGACAAAGAAGCATATGAATGAAATGCTTTTCAGCAGCTGACTTGGACGTCCTGAATATTGGACTTTTCTACCAGCGCTACCAGAAGAATGTGCAAACACACACACACAAAAAAAAAATCATAATCATCCCTGATGGCAGAAATCCCAGCAGCTCAGGATCATCACTAAAATCTAATTCACTGATCTCTGGGCCAAGGACTGTCTGTCCCCAGCTTCAGCCAACCTGTGTTTTTTAGACATCTTGCTGACAAACAAATAAACAGACGGGAGTTAAAACATAAAACATAAAACGCTGCCAAGTTTGTTGGCAGAGTTGAAAAGTCCACACCAAAAATGTCCTAATTTCTCCCAAGAACTATTTGGTTGTGTTTTATAAAAAGCCACCAGTGAAAGTAGATTTCCACTGACCAAAAAGAAGACTTTAATATTCACTGACGTATATTTTTCATTATTTTTGTCTAAAATATAAACTCTAGTGTTGACTTCTTTACTCCGTTGCATTTACTTCTTGAAAAATACCCTGAAAGCAGTGCGGAATCATTTTTCCCCCAATATGTTTATTTTCATTTTTATATAACATCCCATCAAGAAAGCATACAGTAACAATACAGACTACAAGTCTAACACTCCAAATACGTACATTACACAGACACATAGCCACCAATATATGTTATAATACAAATAAAATAAAATGCCTTACCTACATTATTTAAAATTGTTGCTGCTCTTCTGTCATCTATCACTGTGATCTGAATATTTTGAACTGTTGATCAGGCACATGAGCAATTTAAAGATATTTTATAGACAAATATCTATCTATAGAATTAATTGATAATGAATGAGATGAAGTAATTCTGAAACAGTCCTCAAAAGTCAGATCATCCTTGTCCACGGCCTAAAGGATAGGTTAATAGTAAAGGTGTATCCATCTGAGGATCTGACGTTTGCGTGTTGTGCCATCCTCAGTCTCTGAAGATGCTGGACGATGAAGAGACGACAGACAACGAGCTGAGAAGCAAGTTCAACCAGCGCTGGAACAGAACCCCCTCTGGAGACCTGTACAAGCCACTCCGTGCAGGTACAACACACACATACACACAGCGACAACTTTCCTGTTCAGTCATCTATGTTTGTCTCCATTTTGACGATGCTCCTCATCTCCTCCTCTTTCCTTCCTCCTCTCCCTTCTCTCACCCAGAGGGCGCTAACTTCCGCAACATCTTGGACAAGGCCGTGCAGGCAGACCAGGTCGTGAAGGACCGCTACAGCACCCACTGTGACATGATCACCCTGCTGTGTAAACCAGAAAACGAGCTCACCGCTGCCATCCCCTCTGCCAACCCGACCAAGACACTGCAGGGCAGCGAGGTCTGGCCGCCGCTAGCGATGTTTTATCTCTGTCTGTGCAGCCAGATGATGATGTGAAACTTTACTTTTTATTGTTGTGGTTAGTTTTTTAGGATTTGTCACCTCATCCCAAGGTATTTTGTGTGCCACATAAACATAAATATACATAGACTTGTGGTGTACAGAAGCACCCAGTGGACATTGTGTGCTTCATAGCCCTGTCCCTCCTCCCTACAGTAGCTCCATTTTTCATTTTGTTTGCTGACTTTGCACTGCGTGTCACTGGGGAGCTTAAATAACCAAGCAAGCAGAACTGGGGAAAGAGCGAGGAAGAAGTGCATGTCTCTCCGCGGCTACGCTGCATTCATGCTAAAGTGAAAAACAACAGTGTATTCCAGTTGTTATGAGGGCGAGAGGTCAAGGACACTCACGCTCACTGTGTCCGTCTTTTCCGTTGTCGCCCAGGTGGTGAACGTGCTGCGCTCCCAGCTCGCCCAGCTAGACGAGATTAAGAAGGAGAGGGAGACCATGGAGGGAGAGATCAAGTCCGTGACCTTCGACATGTCTGTTACCTTCCTGACGGCGCTCGCCCGGGACGGAGCCATCAGCGAGGAGCAGCTGTCGGTCTCCCAGCTTGACCAGTTGTACGGCAGCTACAACCAGAGGGTACAGGCCAGCCTCCGCTCACAGGAAGATCTGCTGGGACAAGTTCAGGTATACAAACGGAGTTACAGAGATAAAACATTGATTTCTTAATCAGGTCAGCAGTTTTATACCCTCTAACAGCTTAAAGAGTAGACGATCAAACAAAAAGTGAATCAAAGAAGCGTTCCGTGTATCAAATAACACATCACACACACACGCAAAGTGTGAGTAAAACCCAGTTTTCCCTCTGAATGGCAAAGTGCCAGTGAGTGTGAAGAGACAATTTATAATTTACTGGCCATAAATATCCGGGTGTTCTGAGAGGCGACAGCGGTTGACCTCGATCTGTGATTTATCTTTTCAACCTGTGATCCCCTTCCAGACATCCCACCAGGAGTTCAGCAGTCTGAAACAGTCCAACACGGAGGCCAACCAGAGGGAGGAGGTGCTGAAGAAGCTGGCTTCGGCCCATGACAGCTACGTTGAGATCAGCAGCAACCTGCGCGAAGGCACCAAGGTACTCACTCAGCACAACACGCCAGCACACACGTGCTTCAGCGAGGATGAACTGCACTGCAGTAATGCATATCTTGTCGGAAACTTTCTTGTATTGTGTTTTTTTTTTTTTTTTTTTTTTTTTTTGCGTCAAGGTGGTTTTGCAGGTCGGGTGATTTATTTTTGTCCCCCTTTTTTTTGTTGTTTCTCCCTCCTCAGTTCTACAACGACTTGACAGAAATCCTGCTTAAGTTCCAGAACAAATGCAGCGACATCGTTTTCGCCCGCAAAACAGAGCGGGATGAACTACTTAAGTACGTACTTTGCTGGTTTGATTGATGCGCAGGTTTTGTTTCTCGTGTACAGTCTCGGCTAATTCCAACATTAGCATCAGGATGCGTTACAGGATAAGAATGTCTCTCATATTTGGTTTTAATCAATGAGTTAGTCGTTCATTAGGATTCATAAATTCATGGATATGATGGAAACATTGCAGCACGCTCATGTTTGAACTCTTGTTTCAGGGAGCTGCAGCAGAGCATCGCCCGAGAGCCTAGTGCTCCGTCCTTCAACGTCCCCGCCTATCAGAGCACCCCAGCCGCCCCCGCTGGCGGCCCAACCCCTGCACCCAGGACTGTCTTTGTAAGTCGCCACTCACGAAGCCAAACGTCGGATACGACTGCAGCAGATGTGAGGCAGATGGTTCTGTATTGATCTGTGTGTGTCTTCTCAGACTCCTCAAGCCCAGCAGCAGCCTCAGGCAAAGCCTCAGCCACCGGCCAGACCTCCTCCACCGAGCTTCACCCCTCAGGCGGCTTCCACCACTCCTACCAACGCACCACCTACTGGCCCTCCTACTGGCCCTCCCACCAGCAACCCACCACCTGTGGCCCCACCAAACCAGGCCCAGGGACCACCTTACCCCACCTACCAGGGCTATCCAGGGTGAGTTTCCCATCACAACGTCCTGATTTCTGAGTACAGATTGATCCCCTTAACTTAGTGTAACGATGTCACGACTGAGTGAACTTGATTTCATCCTTCCTCTTAGAAGTCTTTCTTCCAGCTACTTGTGAGCTGGTAAAAGCAAGTCCTTCATCCAAGCTACATCAAATAACCCCTAAATAACATGCTGTGACTCGAGATGACTGAATAAATTAAGGGACTGGTTCAATATTTTGAGAAATATTCACCAGTGTGGCTGTTTCCACCTTGAGCCAGTCTTTACACATTTCAGATGACCTTTAGAGGTGCTGGAAGGTGGATTCTTTTTACCTTTGGACAGAGCCAGGCTAGCTGTTCCCATCTGTTCCCAGTCTTTATGCTAAGCTAACTTGCGGCTGGCTCCAGCTGTGTTCTTGCCACACAGACATAACAGTGGTATCATCTTGTTACCATCAGGAAAATCAGTGTTTAATTCATGTTTAAAATTTGGTTAACTCTCACGTTTGTTTTTTCTCCTGTGTGTCCATGCAGGTACTTCCAGATGCCTATGGGCTACAACCCCTATGCTTACGGCCAGTACAACATGCCCTACATGCACGTCCCTCCAGGACAGGGTGGCTACCCAGGTGCCCCTCCTGCCGGACAGCCCTACCCTGGCTACCCCCAGCAACCCCCTCAGCAGCAGCCCTACTACCCTCAGCAATAACTCTCCTCTCCTGCGTCCCCTCATTCCTCTTCTCACCAGTTAACACCAAATAAAAAAAAAATACCCCCAGCAATAACACTTTATCTCCATTAGCTCCCTCCCCCTCTCATCTTTTGTTTTCTCTCACTAACAGCAGCTATAGAAACCCAAATGAAGGGCGACCTCGGAGCTGCTTTGCACTTCATCTCTGAAACTCTATTGTTTGCCACCTCCTTATTCTCCTTTTCATCTCGCCCTCCTTTTGTTTTCTATCCTAGATCATTTTTTCTGGGTTCTGACGGCACTTTTCTGAAACTATCACAACTCCATCGATGCACTAACCCCTCCTGCTGCCTGTACGGTTATTTTTTTATGTAGTCATTTTCTAATGGTTTAATTTAAACCCTGACTGGTTTCCATTGATAACTGACTTTTTGTCTGGGCTGGACTGCTGTACAACACTCACGAAGGCGCACAGAAGCCGAGGACGTCTCCTGGATTTGGGCGTATGTGCTGGGTGGGTGGGCGGACGGGTGGCCATTACTAGTCACGCCACTGATGGTAGGGCACAGCCACATCATCACTCCCCTGCCCACTCAATCAACCCCCAGTGCTTCTATATCAACTATATTCCTATTTTTGTAATGAATACTGATGCCTCGCTGATGTATAAACCTATAAAAAAACGAATGGCCTGTAGGTTTTCTAATGTAGATGACGACTGTTGAGAGTTTCTTTGGCTCTTTCTTTTTCTCTTCTCTTCTCTCTCACCCAGGGAATGTTGGTATATTTCTGTGTTACAATCAGAGGCTGTACAAGTGGGAGAAATGATTCTATTATATAAATATATGTATAAATAAGACTCTGTATGTGGTTAACCAAGACTCTGTGTGCTGCACTCTCATGCTCTTTGTGTTTATTTTTATTCCTCAGCTCTAATGTGATTAAAAAAAAAAACAACAACAACTGCCAGACACACTTTGTCCGTCTTCAGATTTATTGATTGTTGCATTGTTTCCTATCAAACTGTGGAGATTTGTAAAGCAGCCAGAAGAGGGCAGTCCTGCAGCTCACAGAGGGAAGCAGTTCGCTCTCCGTGGTCGCTCCTTTCAGCCAATCAGGAGAGTTGAGTTGTGCCATCCGACTAATCGGACGCCTTTTGACCTCCCGAGCACTGGGGGCAGATCCCATTTAGATGACATGCAAATTACGTTCCAGTGAGGTCGTGATCTCATCCAATCATATTTCCCCGCAGGTGATTTCTCCACAGACAGATTTCATCCCCAGATATTTATTCAGTGTCAGGAGACGCTAATGATTTCACATATCTCCTCCCTGTGTGTGTGTGTGTATATATGTGTGTGTGTGAGGCAGGGAGGCAGATGGCAGCGCAGTGTGATGTCTGGAAGAATGCATGGAGATGTTGGCAGAGTGCTGCTGGTCCCCTGCCTGCATCCATCACTCCACCTCTCTCCATTTTCCCCTCTCTTTTCTCCGTCTAATCTGTCTTCCTCTCGACTCAACTCTTTAAAAAAAAAAAAAAAAAAAAACACCATATTTCACTTCACTTTCCCCAAGTGCTCTCTCTTCCTTTGTTTTCCTTCCTATCTGACTCTCTTCATCATATTTTCCTTTGCTCTTTTTTTTTGTAATACCACCTGTCTTTTTATATCCTCAGCTGCTCTATCCTCCATTTTTTTTTTTCCCCTCTCCCCTGGCTCGTCTGTTTTTGCTTACCATTCGTCTGTCCTTTCTGTCCAAGCTGCAAATAGTTGGCAGTGAGTTGTCTTCACTGGTCAGTATCTCTTGGCTCATAAACGTCTCATAACATCACGTCAGTTTACAGTGTGCATGTGTGTGTGTGTGTGTGTGTGAGAGAGAGGGAAAGAGAGAGAGAGTGAAACTCACAAGGAAGGATACACACTTTTTAATCAGATCTCACATCTCTTACTGGAAGTGACACAACACATACACACACAGCCATGCTCCCCCCCCCTTCCCCTCACTATCTATCTATACAGCATGCCGTTGCTGCCAAAGCCAATTGTAGCTCTGGATGTGTTTATCAAAGGTGTCTGTGCGTCTCAGGCGCTTAATTTTAACAAGACGTTCTCCACCGAAGGAGTGTCATATTTTAATTGGTCTGAAACAGAATAAAGGCAGTGAACAGAGCACTGCGGTGACAGGTATTAATTACCTTCTGCCTAATGGCTCCCAAACTCAGCACTCAGCCATATTGGTGCTCACACTATTCTTACTCCCCCACTCTTTTCTCTCATCGCTTTTCTCTCCTCCTCACCATGTGTTTGTCCGCAGTAGGGCTGAATCGAGTGTTTTCTTTGGCTATGCTGTTGGTAATTATACAGAAATACACGATTAAGGGAATATGTTCTGTCATACAATCATTCCCCAAACAGGGGTACTTGGACCCCGGGAGCTATTTCAGCATTTGTCAGTGGGTACATATAAAGATGTGTAGCATATATGAATATGTATTTATATATAGAGCCACATACTGAGTCAGCTACAAGGTGTTGTGATTGAGAGGGCGGGAAAACTAGTTGGCAAGCAAACCTTGGAGTTACAGTTAGCTAAAAGTAAGGCTAAATGTTTGGAATAGCTAGCCAGAAATAATGACTAAACTGTTCAATATTTAAAACTGTGAACAACAGAACATAAATGGTTGAAATAAATGATAAATAAATTTTTAAAAAATTTAAATGATGGCTAAATAGTTGAATAGTTACAGTTGAAATATATGTAAATTTAATGGATAAATGCTCAAGTTGTCTGCTAACAGTAATATATGGTTTAAATCAATAAAAGCAACAAATAAACTAAGTGTAATAGATAAATAGTAATATAAATAATAAAAATAATGGACAAACGGGTGGAATTGTTAGCCTTGTTAATGGATAAATGCTGGAAATAGATAACAGTAGTAACAGTAATGGATAAATATGGAGCTAAAAGCAATGGATACATGGTAGTTAGCTTAACATATTAGGTGAATTTAGGGTTAAGTAATGAAAAATTTAAATAGTTAGCTAAAAGTAATGAATATACTGGAAATAGATGACAAAGGTAATTGATAAATGGAGGTTAGCTAATAATAAATAGTGAAAAAGCCAAAATAGCTAGCTAGCTATTAGCTGAGTGATGGATAAATCATGGTTATAACAGATAGACAAAAGTAATGGATACATGGTTGAAACATCCAGCTTCTGCCACTTCAAGTGGGAGCAGCTACAAAGACAAATATCAGAAAATTGAGGGTGTACTTGACTTCACATGACAGAGCTGATCAAGCTACATCAGACAAAATAAATGTTGTGAAGCACTGCTCCAATATACCTGCTTGTAGTGATTTTTATATTTAAAAAAAAGAAAAAAGAAATGATTGTGATAATTCTTACTTGCTGCTGCAGCAAAGTGCAGATGATGCCCTGGCTGTCATCCTGATTTTCATCTTCCTTTCATAAAGTGAAGTAGGAATGTGAGATCTTTAAAAAGTAAGAATGACATAGTGCTGAAATCTCATTTATGGTGTTAATTTGATCAGTCTAACAGCTTACAAGTTGCCAGTATCAGTGCATGTGCGTCGGCTGATAATTTTTTGCCTCAGTGAAACAGCTCTCTGGCCCTGGTATGTACGTTTTTTTTTCCCCATAGAAGCGAGATGCCTGAAATAGCTCTGATTGACAGGTATAGAGACTCAGTTACTATAACAACTACCTCCTGGCTCTCATGAGCACTTCTTTTTCTCTCTCTTCCTCTCCGCCCCCCCACACCAACCCCTCCACCTCCTCTCTTTTCATTTTCTTTTACCAGCTTTCCTTTTTTTTTTTTTTTACCCCCGTCTCCCTCTCACCCCCTCACTACGTGCATGTGTGGGTGTAGAGGGAAGAGATTATGAAAAAGAACTCGACTGCAATATTCCTTCACACGGAGATGTTTGTGTTGCAAGATAGAGAGGCCTGGCACCAGCTATTGGATCTAACCTGTGTGGGTGAGGGTAGGCGAGAGTGGGAAGATGAAACATGCTTATACAACACGGGCAAATAAGCCTTTTATATTCTTTTCGTGTTTCCTTTTTGGTCCTTGTTCCTCTGTCAGGTTGAGCTGCTCTGCTTGTATAATCAAGTCAGTCCACTGTGCTTGTGTTCCTGCATGCGTGTGTGCGCGCGTGGGTGTCTTTGCATGCGTGCGGGCACTTGTGTCAGCAAAGCAGCACAGTGAGGCCACCCGATATGATGAGTGAATTTCAAGCACGATAGGATCTAGTGGGACTGACACTGGAGAGCATACAGCAGCAGAGAGAAAGTGTGTGTGTGTGTGTGTGTGTGTGTGTGCTGGCGGGAAGAAGACGGACGTCATTGCTGCCACCTGCTGTAGCGGGATGAAGGCCAGACACATACACATACACACACTTGCATATGCAGACAGCCAAGCAGAGGTCAAAGCAATCTCTTAACATAGCATTAATGATATGATTTACTTAACCTTCTTACGCTCAAGCTATCTCAGGCCCTCCATCCCCTCCTGTCAGAGTCCACCACTCCCCTCTTCTCCCTCCACCCTGTCCCTGCCTCTCCTTTCATCTCCCCGTCTCTGAGTCATCACACAGGGTGAGAGGTCTAAGGAAAACAAGCTGCCAGAGTTGGACATGCCATAACAATGCAGCACCTGTCAGGGTGTGTGTGTGTTTGTGTGTGTACCTGTGTGAGTACATGTGCATGCAGCTGTCTCAGAGCGTCTGTCATCAGGAGAGTGCAGGGAACATTTTCAAGTCTTACTGTAAACACAAAGGCACATAGACCATCCATCTATATATGTGTGTGTGTGTGTGTGTGTGTGTGTGTGCGCTCGCACACCTCTGTGGCTTTCTCCAGAAACTGCTCTGACGCGTTTATTGATTCGTTGTCTCACTTTGTGGCAGGAAATGAGATGGCAGGTCTCAACACCTGTGTGACCCCAGCCTCAGAGAGCTCTTCTAATGATCTGAGCTCGGCTGCCTGGGTCTTGTGCATCAACTGGGCTCCTCACTCGGCTCAGACCTGATCAATAGCACACCCATCAGCCTCTCATACCGCACAGAAGACAGATACTCCCCCTGTGTGTGTGTGTTTCAGATCAAATAATAAGAGCACCTGTAGTGGCCTCCATTCCCTCTTTGCAATTTATAAAACTGAGCTGTGCATCAGGTTGCGTGCTAAGTGCTTTAATATTGATTGACTTGATGCTTCAAATTGACCGGTGGAATCTCTAATCTGTGTTTTTGATGCAAACTTGTGCTGATGCCGTCACCTCGGTGGTAATTTGAGGGCATTTCTGCGCCATTCACACAACGAAGGGCGATAATTCAGAATTAATTAGGCTACGATACACGAGGGGGAAAGCGCAGCCCATAATAAGACATTTAAAACAGGATGGGATCTGGTATCCAAGTGCAGGGTATCCATAGAGACTGTTGCTATGGCGGAGAGAAATCTCACCTCATTAGGAACAAATATAAATAGCCTTGCGACTCAGCTTATGGTCATGATGCCCACGGCTGAGAGAACAAGCTCGGAGGCTTCCAGGTCAATGATACAGGATGAGAGTCAGGATGCGAAGAAAGAGGGAGATAAATGGAGGAAATGATTAAGAGAATTAGAAGGAAGGAAGGAGGGAAGAAAGAAATGAAGAAGGTTTAGAAGGAGGGAGGGAAAAGATTGAGTTCCTGGGTACAGGAGAAAGGAGAGGAGGAGGAGGAAGATGTATGTGTGGGAAAGAAAGAAAGAAAGAAAGAAAGAAAGAAAGAAAGAAAGAAGGAGCAGATGGATCAGGGAGAAAATTGAGCCAGAAACAAAGTTCATCACTGCTGACTACTGAAAATCCCTCAAATGTGAACCTGTTTGTTTTCATACTTGAAGTCAAATTGTGTTAAGCAATGTCTCCAGAGCCCAAACAAATCCATTCAAAACCAAGTTTTTTGTATTAAATCTGTATAAACTGTATTTACATGCAGGACACTTTACAATGAAATGAAATGAGACATGCATAACAGAGAAGTGCAAAAGGAAGCATGAAGAAAATAGCATAATAAGATGATGTGGATGACTTGTGGAAATAAGTCTGAATTTCTTTTTTTTTTCTCTCCTCCAAGAAGTGACTTTTGCAGAACTGGCGTTTTCTTTTTCCCAGCGACGTGCATAATGAGCAAGGAGGGGAGAAGGAGAGAGGAGAGAGAGAGGGGACGGCAGGAGTTGTGGGAGGAAAGATGGGAGAGAGGGGGCTGTGAGAGGAGGTTGACAGCCAAGTGGAGAGGAGACAGATGGGAGAAAACTCGAGACATCCACCACTGATTGCATCAACAGGTCTGAGCCCCTCCAGGTATGCTGCAGTGCACCACAGTATTACTACAGTATTGACTCATCCCATAGTTGACTGTCCGGAGGTCCTGTATGGACTTTATCTGTCTCACTGCCTCGTTGCTTCCTGTGTTTTACTTTCTCTTCCTGCTGCCTATTTTCACTGTTTGTGTGTGTGTGTGTGTGTGTGTGTGTGTATGTATGTGTGTGTGTGGTTCCCACATTGCATGCCCACGTCATGTGTCCCTACAATGTATTATAGACAAGGCGATGTGTGTGTTTATTTAGTGACAGCTGAAAGTCTGGTAAGTGACATAAGACCAGAGAGGCTGTGTGTACTCCGTGTGTCCTGATTACATGAAATTTTATTACTCCTTACATCATCAAATCATTTTCAGTTAGTCAGTAGGCGTAATTATTGCACAGCACTGGAAGATAACAGCAACTTCCCCATCTCCACCTTTCCCTGTTAATTGCATTTAAACTGCTGAAATTTTGCCCCTTAAATGTACGATTATATTGAATCTAATAACAAAAGCAGTCAGAGATCCATTTGCATTGTGAATGCCTTCACATCAGTGGCCACTGTGCAGCCCTTTGCAAATTTCAGGCAAACTGGTGGGTCAATTAAGGGAGAAAAAGCAGAGAGACTACCTCCTCTCGATGCAAATAAACCTTAAAAGCTTGTCGTGGCTTTCTGTTCCTCAAAGCTAAATGGTTTTCTCTGCCTTTGTTGTGAACAGTGTGTTTTCAACTGGGGAACAAAGGTGTCTGCGGCTGCAAGATAAAAACTGCGACAACTGATGAAGATGGTATAGAGTTCAGACGTACGTTTGTGTGGGCTGTCTAATTGAGGAGATTGTTTGATTCCTCTCCCTCTGCGTTTCTCTCTCTGAAGACCTGTCAAGCTTGCAATCAGCGAGAACAACATGCATAGAAGGATTGGAGGAGCAGGAGGGAAAAAGAGTGGAGATGGAAAGACAGCGTTTAGGAAGAAAAAGAGGGAGTTTACGCCCACCGCCTAAAGAGATGAGAAGACAGGCAGAGGAGGGGAGAATGTGTGGAGGAAGCAGTGTGTGAGTGCCAGGGCTCATCAGCCTGTCAAACATCCGTTATAGACCACAAACCCACACAGCCATCGCACTGCTGAAGTCTATCACTTAACAGGTGCACTTCCTTCACCTTCGCACACATCTTCTCATACACTCTGATACAGTAGCCTATATACTGGTGAGTAGGTGGCCACATTTACGCACATCGAGTTTGAGCCTTGTCCACAGAGTACAAACCTCGTCTTGGATGAATTCCATGTAGCGGAAGGTGATCCACCGTGACTCATTCTCATTGATCAGAAAATAAAACCAGTCAGGTGGATTCTTCACACTGATGGTTCCTTCACCCCACTCCTGAGCTCCTAACTGTTTTAGCTCTGCGCTGGCACAATCTGAGTGCACACTCTCAACCCAACCCACGTTTGAACCCTTATTATTCCACACTGTGCTCAGAGTTTTGTAATTCTGACTGCTGACGCACTGCATCTAAATTCATCATCCACTTTCTCTAGGGGGTTACATCAGGGCTTTGTATACTTTTTGTTTTTGTTTTGTTTTTTTTTTTACCTCAGATACCCCCCACCTCCAGATTTCGGCACAGTTTAGGACATCGTATATAGGTGTTAGCACCAGAGCCTCGTCGAATGAGGTTAATGTTCTTTTTTTCCTGTTGTGGGTGGGAAATGACAGCAAGTGATACCTCTAATTAGGATAGTCAATCCTCATGAAATGGGTGAATTGTACCACTGAAGCCTTCTCGAGGGATCCCACCTATATCCTAGACTGTACATTACTCTATATTCTACTCCTTCTCTTGTCCCTACTGTGACTTAATAAACAATTTGAACAGCTTTAGATACATTTGCTCGCAAATTCTTCATTTATGATGCAAAACAGCAGTGACATCTGCCTGTATCGCACCAATGAGAAATGTGACGTCTGTGTTACTAATGTAAACCCTGTTGTGATGCAGAATTGTGACTCTGGGTAGATTATACACTATTTTAAGATGTAACCTTTTCAGAGGATATAGTCTCTACTACTTCTACAGTTTACAATATAAAATGAGTCAAAGTGCAGATATTCACATTTTGGTATGATATTATAGTGAAATCCATTAAACCCTTTGAGAATAATAGATTCTGTGACATGAGCATTAATGATGCTTTATCACAGAGATTCAAATTTTCTTTCATGCATAATGTATAATCAAAGATATTTTACGTCAAAAGAGTTTGATTAGACGAGACTCAACATATAGTCATTACAGCACCAGGGAAAAAAATGCTGTTTCACATCTAACCACTGCATATAATATAGATATATAGATATATAGTTACATATACACTGTTGCCCATAAATTTGGAATAAAATATTTTTACCACTTCTCATGAAATGATTATGACAGTGTGATTTATTCTTGATAGATAAAGTGTGTGTTCTCGAAACTTTATTGATCAATTGATCAAAACAGACATATGACAGTGAAAATTAAACCCCAATTAACGTGATTTTGTTAAAACAAAATTCTTCCAATTTTACAGGAAACAGTGTATATAAAGCTAAAGAAATGTACGGAATGAACAATAAACAAATGGCATAGTGATAGAAAGAAGAGATATCTGTGATATATAAAAGATAAAATAACACAGTATACAAAAATGTGCAGTGTGAATGAATGCAACGATAATATGTCAGTAATGTATGGATGTAACTACAATATGGATAGAAACAAGCCTCAGGCTATGCGACTTGCAGTTGCAAACAACAAGCAGGTGTTTATTATATGCAGTGTAAAGGAAGATGATACACGTGAAAAGAGTCATTTAAATGCAATCAGTGTATATAAATAGGATAACAGAAAGTTGCATTGAGCTTAAGTGGCAGTGGTTGTGAAATGTACAGTATCTTTATTAGGACTGCATTTCCAATCTGTGTTTCTGTATTAACTTTATAATTTTAAACAACGTGCAGCATTTGAATCAGGAAGCCTCCACTCAGCAGGTTTACCTCATTTGAATAGAGACGTTGGAAATCTGTTGCAAAGCATCACAAAGACTATTATTCTTACTCGCAGCCATAGTTCACACGAAAACAAAATCATAAAAATTATGTATTCTTAATTAGAATTAATGACGCCTAAAAGAAAGCCTGTGCTGCTGCGGCTCACCGAGGTTAAGAAGCAAAGGAGGAGGTCTATTTGTCTGTTTCTTGTCTGTGGCTGTCTAGTCACCCGGCCACATGCTCCATCATAGTTTAAATATTCATAGCCTGCCCTCTGAATATTCATGAGGCCCATATTAATATTTATGAGCTTCACTTGTTGAGGTGTCACTCGATCTCTTGTACACACATGCACACACAGACATTTACACACACTGATGATCAAAGAGAATAGCTATGTCTACACAGGCAGATTCATAAGCAATGGTGTAAGTTACTCTGGAGCTGTGATGTAATGGTAAATAAATACTCTGGCCTTCTGTTTGTAATCAAACAACATCCATAAAGCTAGTAACTGTTTAGTTGATCCGCCTAGAAGCACCTCTAAAGCTCACTAATTAACACGTTATAAATAAATCCTTTGATTGGTACAAAAAACAAAGTGCAAAAGCGACGATTCACCGTTTTAGAAGGAGTTAAGTGCCAGGCGAACAGAAGAAAGAAAGTTTCTGCTCCCAGCTAAAATCAAACACCCTGTAAAATGACAGATTGTTTGTTTTTACACTTTATTTATGGCTTAAACAACCCAGATATAACGTGTTAATTAGTGAGCTTTAGAGGTGCTGTTATTTTATATCTTTAGACAGTGCCGGGCTAGCTGTTTTCCCCTGCAGTGATTTATGCTAAGCTAAGCTAACAGGCTGCTGGCTCCAGCTTCATTTACCGTGCACGTGTGAGAGTGGTATCAAACTTCTCATCTAACTCTCAGTGGACAGGACAGTGAATGAGCAGATTTCCAAAAATGTTAAACTATTCCTTTACATAACTTAGTAGGAGAAATTAGTGTGTAACACAGACACACTCTAGATTAATATTTGATGTTATATGGATCTGATATGAAGTTATGTGGAATTACTCTGTGTGTCTACCAGAAGTGATAGTGAGTTTACCCTTCCTAAGAGGAGGGCCACTCTAATCCCAGTTCCAGTAAGGTCTTTAAACAGACATCCCTGCACCTCAGCAAGGCTCTGGAACTGATGTAACAGTATGACACACACACACACACACACACACACACACCACCACCACCACACACAAACACACAGTCAGCTGTGCACCTTCTAATGAGGTGTGTTTATATAACAAGCCACAACCGTGATGGTATTTCTGTGCACGCGCGTTGGGAAACGAGCGCCACTGAGTCTCTGTCCTATGTGCACACATGCCAACCATACTGGCAACAACCAGCAGACAGCAGGTGTTGTGTGCTTTTCTGTCATAGGCCACTTTTCAGGACAGCTTTGCGATTATATGCACACCAGTTGTCTTTTGATGACTTGTTTAAGTTCCTAAAACGAATTCTGCCCAATTTGATTTTGCTGCTTTTGTCTTAATACCGATGTCAAATCGTTCCTTGTAAGTCAGTGATGTGTCATTTAAACATGTTTGTTAGTGTGAGCGTGTGGAGAGAGAGAGAGAGTGAGAGCGAGCAGTGATGCACACACATAGCAATGGTTGCTGGGTTTTCGATGACGCACATCCTGGGGCCTGTGCACAGTCATCTCTGTAGCCTGTGGTTACAACATTGAGTCTTTTCAGGGTTTTTTTTTTTTTGCCCCTATAGGTAATACAACATATATACATACAACATATATACATATATACATATATGTTGTAACCGATATATTTTGGAATCAGTCACATTACTTTTTACTCTGTACTTTAATCGCAGTGTTAAAATGTTATTAACTTCTACTGATGCATCCATACTTACTACTCCCTTAAGGGTGGCTACGGTCGTTTTATTAATATGGAGTATAAACAGTACAAAAATTAGAGCGACATTCACATTTTCCTAATAAAGAATACCAAATAATACAAAATTCAAATCTAAATAAAGTTCTCATTCCACAGGATTAATGTTATGTCTCTAGGTAACAGATGAGAGGCTGCCAAACCTTACCAAACTCTAAGAGTCTTTCCTTTATTAAGAATCATACATATTCAAGGTGTGCAGTAATTCAGTGAGACATAATTTAACCATGGTAACTTTATTTTTGTGCCGTACATAAGAAGAACATCCTTAGCAATGATTACGCAATAAGAGTTTGTTGCAGTCTTCTTGTAAACATTGAAATTAATTCTGAGATTCCCAAAACTATTACTACAAGGTCTAGTTCACTAGAGATGTTAACTACTTCGGAGAGTGTTTTAAAAAGTTCAGACCAGTAATTTTCTATCTTGGGACAAAAGGGTGAAGCTGTGAAGTAGGTTTGCCTCCTCCAGGCTACATTTATCACATACATCTCGGGTTATATCTTGCGTAATTTTGTCTTTGAATAATGGATTCTGTGAATGACTTTGAACTGAATGAGACTAGTAATAATAGAATAAGAATGACTGTGCTCGAGACTTGATGCTCCTATCTTCTCTCGATCTGTATTTCCAGTTCATTCATTTGGTCTTGACTGGTGTTGCAGGAACTGTTAAACGTCACAGAAAATAAGATGCTGCATTAAAAGGACGTGTTTATAAGGCGAGATGTGTCAACTACAGAAAGGTGAAGCTATTTTTAAATTAGCTGTGTGGGTGTGCACAAAGTTTCTGATTTGCAGTAATCTTAAGTTGTATTAATAAGAAGTCCACATCTTGTAACTAAGCAAAAGAAGCCGAAGCCACACAGATGAAGGTTACTGATAGTACATGTATTACAGTACATGAGATTCTCATTTATTCCCATTTCAGTTTATATATTCCATATTTCTAAATTAGGCAAATTACCACAGAGTAAATCTGAAAAAATACACATAGTATCCAGCTCCAAGTGATTATATTTATAAAGGATGGGTGCAGTTAAGGCAGCAGCCCTCACTGTCTTTAGTATTTTTAAAATGGACCTGGCTGCGATACAACAAGGCTTCAACAAGATGTCATTCATGTGAAAAGATATCTTATTACTGTCGTCTGATGTGGTGAACCCAGACATAGAAAGTCTTGATGATTCAGAATCAGAGAGGCTGAATGGTTAAGTGTAAACAGACAGGTGGGGAAAGAATACTCGTGTCTCCTGACCAGCGCTGCAGCTAACACTGAGATCTTATCATCTGTATGGTAGACATGTTGTTTTAAAGGTCATTTCGATATTTTTAGGCCAAGCTGAAAATGTTACTGTTTTTACACTTGATATGAAATGATGATGTTGACATTGATGATGACATTTCTCCAAATGTACGGACAGTTTTTTAAAATGTATTTATCGTAATGTATTCCAAAAATATATAACTGTACTTGTACATATGTGTGTGAAAAATGTTGGGTTCAGCAAGGGAAATTTATACTCAGTATTTCTAAACCACTTCGTGGTTCACACTTCATCATGGTTGGTGGAGGTAAAGCACTTTAACACTGGTTGCCACTGTTACAGTCAAGTGTTATCAATTTGATAGAAATTAAACAAACACACAGAAAAAGCTAAAGAGGAACTTAACTAATACCATTATTATTATATTGTTGTGAATTCTTCTGAAGTCTGGTATCATGACAGCCCTATAACTTCTGCTCCATTACATTTTACAAGGAAATATTGCACTTTTGGCTCCACTACAGTCAAGCATCACTCACTAGAATGGGGCGCATTTTTTATCGATGAAACCACTGCACAGTGTATAAAGCAGTTAAAATTAGCTCCACCATCTTCCTCCACTCATGGCCATTGCAAACAGGCTTGGGGGGAGTATGCTTTGCCACTGAACTGTTTATGAAAAGAAGACAGAACTATATTTCATGGTAAAATAATCAGACTTTGTTTTACATAACTGAACAATCCATACGCTATAGATATTTACAGTAGACCTATGTATAATCTGTTATATAAACATCATAAGAATAGCCAAGAGACACAGCCTATATTTTGTATTCTGTTGGAGTCAGTATTTTCTTCTCATCAACACAATATTATATTTGAACATGACTTGGTGCTTCTATGCATTACTTATTCAAAATGAGGGGTACGGAGAGGTTTCTTTATTTAAAAATCTAAATGGGCAAGTAATACACCAGTGCCATTAAATAAAGAATACAAATAACTAAATATAGTTCTTAATCCCCAGGATTAATGTTAGATTTGTAGGTAACAGCTGAGAAGCTGCTGGATCGTATCAAACTAAAAGTCTGTCATTTAAAAAGAATGTGATGCGCTCATTAAGGTTAAATTTGACCATCCAAACTTTTCTTACAGGACCAGCAGTAAGAGCAGTGGTAGAAGAAGTATTCAAGGTCCGGTGTGTAAGATTTAGAGTATCTATTGGCAGGAATGGAACATAGTATCCATTAGTATGTTTGCATTAGTGTATAATCACCTGAAAAAATAAGTTAATTTATATTAATTTATAATTCTTTGTCTTAAAATGAGCCCTTTATATTTTCAGTGAAAGCAGGTCCTCTTCCATGGAGCCCGCCGTGTTGAACTGCCATTTTTCTACAGTAGCCCAAAACTAAACTAAATACTTACTGAGATATGGCTTATTGCTTTCTATGTTTACAGCCTGGTTTAAAAAGAGTTTTGGTCTCTGACAACTGTACTCAGGGTGAATTTTCTTACTTACCTGTTTAAATAATATTAAGACTTAAAGTTGCGTATAATTAACAAGCATGGCCACTTTGATTGACAGGTAAGTGCCATTACGGATGGCTTTTTAGAGCACCCAGGTATCACTTCAGGTCTGCCGATGATCCAGGTCTTTGCCAGTATTTAGATTAGCCATAGAAGCAGTACAACGTAGCAGTGGCCACTGCTATGGATGATGTTACTCATGCTGTCCATTCTTTATACTGTCATTGGGTGCAATTGAGTCCTACACACTGGGCCTTTAAAGTAAAATATAACAACAATAATTTTAAAAAACTACAAAAAGGTCACCTAAGTTCAAGTATTATTAGAAAGATGTACTTTCAGTTTCGAGCAAATGCAAGTCAAAGTACTTGCAATGCATAAAATGGCCCCTGTGAGTGATAACAGGATATTATGTTATATTATAGGATAGTGAAGGCAGAATTTTACAGGTGTAGCTGGTTGAAGAGGTTTAATTGAACATCATAAGTGCATCATATGTTTTGTATGTAAAGTAACTAGTGGACTAAAAAGAACAAGTAACACGAAAATAATATACTTGCGCTAAAGCCACACTGCACCACTGTATAAGAGGCATATTTTTAGCTTTGATAAACCTATTTTAAAAAAATAATGCGGTTGTGTCCCCTCAAGTGTTTAAAATCGCAGTAACTGCGTTAGTACAGGATTTAATTGAGTTGAAATGAAATGTTAGACAAAGTCAGACAGACAGACAGGCACAGGAGCGAGAGACAGGCCCGGATAGAGAGATGAGTGGGATGTGGTATAAAACACTGCTGTTGGCTCTCGTGCATTCCTCGCGTGTGTGTGGGCGCGTGGCTCAGGGTTCAGAGCTGTCGGCCCTCCTCCTCCTCCTTCTCCTCCTCCTCCTCCATCTCCTCCCCATCGCTCCCTCCCCCTTTGCTCCGACAGAGAAAGGCAAAAGGCGGAGGAGGAGCAACGGACCTCCCAGTCAACAGACGCTGGGTGTACAGCAGTAGGTCGGTCGGTAGGCTACGCCGGCAGAAGCGCACGGAAGGCAGGAAGACATCGGCTAACGGTAAGATAACGGACACTCTCACGCGGCTCTTTCCGTTAGCTCGATTAACGGTTACTCCGCCGGTTTGACATCAACGCTTCTTTTGCTTTTAATGCTGTTTCCTCAACGCTGTTGTACTTTTGTGATACCAATAACACCAGATCATAAGTTAGGGGAACATCTTTTTTCATGATTTAGCCGAAACTCTGCCGCGAAAAAACGGTTAAATTTAGCGGCTCTGACAAGCTAATTGCGCCCCGGAGCGCCGCTGCTATCAGTCGCATTTCCCCCGGGTCTGAAACGTTAGCGACACCGCTGAATGAATGATAGCGGTAATCTAGGAGCCAGTGGATGAAATATGTGTATATTGTCTAGCCTGTGGCTACTCATATAAAGAAGTCAGACATGTTTTTTTTTTTTTTGTTTTTTTAGTGATTTATGGTCGCCTGTGTGTGTTTTAAGTGTAGAAACGCGAGTTTTAAAGTCCCGTTCTGTTAGTAGCGGTAACACTGGGTGCATGTCGGTGCCTCCCCCCCCTCCCCTCCCCGCTGTGTATCCTTCGCCCACCGTCCTCCCCATGCTCTCCACTGACAGCACGGTGAAGTCCCGAAGCAGGAGGTCCACTCCCTGCCCGGGTGTAAAAATAGCCCGGTGTGTCAGCTTAGCCTGGGTCACGGTAATGCGACACACACACACACACACACACACACACACACACACACACACACACACATACATAGACAGACGCGGCGGTTGTCTGTCCCATCCCGAAAGTGGATCTCACAACAAGCCTGATCATGCACCGGCACACTGCTGTGTGTGTCCCGTTATATGGGTCAACAACAGGATGCCACAAAGTTGTGCATGAAGATGACACCTGTTTTTTTTTTTTTTTGTTTGTTTTTTGTTGTTTTTTTTTTTTTTTTTTATCTCCGTGTAAACTTGAGGTCTCTGGTGGCGCCAGAAAGACGACTTTGCACTTGTAGCTTCGAGGCTTTATTTTGTGTGAGTTAGCCCTTTAATGTCAACTCGTAATGTGTCATAGGTGTGCAGGTATTCCCCCCCCCCCCTTGAGCTCAGCTGCAGAGCCTCACAGCTGTCGCACCCACAAGTCACTTCGGCGAGGAGGGCTCGGCTGTGGCTGGCCACGCAGGTGCTGATGACTCAAAGGACGATGTAACCTAAATTTCACATGTGCAGCCTACTTTTTTGTTCTTCACTTGTCTTAAAGTGGAGGGGGGGGGTGGTGGTGGTGGTGAGGGGAGGGGGGGGATAATTCATGCCCTGTTTTATTTCACTTGAGTATGCAGCAGCAGCTCGGGGAGGAGTGGATTCAGCTGGAAAGGATGCAAATATATAAGCAAAAAAATATATATATAGTCTATATGCTGCTGAGAGAGAGAGAGAAAAGGAAAGCAGCCCAATTACAGACTCGGGGACAAAGCCTGCACAGATTATGGATAAACAAGCCTCCGAGTTTGCCTCAAAATTCTCAGTTATTATCTTAAACCAGAGAGACCAGCTCTTCTTGGTTTTAGTCTCTCGCTGAATCATATCCTAATGAGCTCAGAGCTGAGGGAGAAAACATGAAATCCCCCTTTTAAATTCTGCTGCAGCCTCAGAGACAAAACACAAATGGCTTTTTTTTGTGACCCACAGGCAGTGATGATTTCTGTTTTTATTAATATATTTATTTTTTTGAGAGAGATGGAAGTGCAATTTTAAAAATAAATTTAAAAAAAGATAGCAGGGCAGAGTGTCCTTAGAGAGGGCAAAATTTGCAGATAAATGTCCACAAGCACTGGGGGCAGGATAATAAACCCAAGCGTACAAGGTACAATGTCAGCCTCAGTGTTAAACGATACAAGAGCCACTAGCTCTGCTGTTCACTGATAGATTTTTCAGTGTTCTTAATTACAAACAGGCTTGTACTGAGCTTAAGCACTTAATATAACTCGGTTTAGCTGACAATGGCCATCCAAAGTAGCTTTTGGATATTTTCCCACTGGCTTGCCTGTGTGTCAGTGTAGTTGAGCCAGGCAGCTTTTGGCTGGAGAAGAAAGGTGTCCTGGTGAGTAGGTGGCTCTGAGGCTGGAGGCTTCGGTGAGAGCAGCAGATGGATGATGATGTAGCGGGTACTGGCGCTCCCTGCCTCCCGCCGCCATCCGTCACGCGCTAATGATCGTGTCACACCTTCTCCCCGGGCGGCCGGCCGCTTCTGCAGCGCTCAGCTCAAAAACTGGTAGCTCCACTCAAATCCCCCTCTTCACAGCCGTCGGCTCAAAAGCCCGAAGACAGACTGTGCTGCAAGCCTCTCCATCAGTAATTCTTCACTTCTCTCTTTCTCCGCCGCTTTCCTTCACCTCTCTTCACCTTTAAAGTCCCAGCAGACTGTTTCCTCATCCCTCTTCATCCCCCCATTCCTTTGCCTCCCATTCATCTTGCTTTCTCTGTAGTGCATCTGCTCCACATCGTTCTTCGCTCATGTCATGTTCCTATTCTGTGCTATTGATATAAATTCACAGCTCTAACACAGCGCGCGCACATTTTCTCTTTGATTGCAATGATTAAAGGGGATGTGTCGTTTCTTTTCCCCTTCCAACCACCGCCACCACCTCCACCTCCGCCCCCTCCCTCCGTCTGTGAGGTCTGAGGTCAGGGTCAGTTGCAGTGCAGCACACATGGAGCCGGTGTGTTTGGCTTAAGGACACCTCAGCACGAACTCACCGACAGCACATTAGGGAGTTTCCCAAATTATTATGTCCTATAGAGAGGGTTTGGGTGTCTCGCGACTGTTTTCTCCTCCCTCAGCGGTGTGCAGAAATCCACCAAGCTGCTCAAGCTGCAGCATCCAGCAAACTGCAACCCTTCTGCTCTAATAAATTGCAGATTATTTTCCTGATTGATAAATTATTCATCCCATATCAATAGAAAACATTTCTGGTTATCTAACCACGACATATTATGTTATCAGACTTTGAGTAGAGCATGTTTTTATATTAATTTTGACTGATATTCCCATCATATAATAAAATCAACACATGCAGAGATTTCCGACGCCTCTCCACCGCTCTAAGAATATTTTTTCTCCGGAGGAATCACTGCTGTCATGTCTTGTTTCATTGAGGCGGCATTGGAAAGTAAACACCACTTTGGTCGGACTGACTAGAGGTCTTTTTTTTTTTTTTTTAAACTGCTGTTAACTCCAGTCGGGTGTTAAATAACCATGTTATGGGACTCAGCCATCTCTGAGCTCGTTATTCCGTCCCAGGTGTTACTGGAATAAGTGTCCCCTTGAGCTGTGTGTTACAGCAGAATGTGTCCCCGCTGACTACAGTCGGCCCTTTGGAAAAGATGCTGGAATGCCACTTCCTCCTGTGTGTGTCTATCTCTTTGGTCTCTGCAATATTCTCACCACTGGGATCAGAGACTGAGCTTGGCATTCTGGGAATATTAGTGCTGGCGGATCCGATGATACTCTTCACAGCTGCTGTTTCTAAGAAAAGCTTAAGGACACACATACACACACACACACACACACACACACACACACACACACACCAGGCATGTTCACATGATCAACACATATGTAAATAGGAAATGCCACGTCCGGGCACAGGCCTTCATGTTACCGTCACACATGCACAGGCACCCTTACGGTAATGCAACCCAGGCAGCAATTAACTGTCAAGCCAGGAGAGCGTTTGGAAAGCCTAAACAGAGGTTAACACACACATACGCAGACACACAAGCTTAGCTACTTGATGTCATCTCCAGCAGCTATGTGCTTTTGTGCTCCGGAAACTAATGTGAGCGTGTATGTGTGTGTGTGTGTGTCTGTGTTTGTGTGAAACAGTGTAGTGGCGGTGTGTGTTTCTGCTGTACAATGACCACTAACACTGTTTTTTTTTTCTCCTGTGTTTTTCGATCTCTTCAGGCTATTTCCAATTGACCAGTAAAGAGCCGGCAGAAAGAGGAACTGTAGAGAAGGAGAGCACGGGCGGAGAGGATAATTGCGTTTCTGGCTGCCCCGTGGGAACATGGGATATATGACCTCATCATTCACCTGTGAGGCTCTCCAGTAAACAACCACAGATAGGTAGGAGCAGCACGCACACACACACACACACACACACACACACACACAAATGCAAATGCAGTCGTTAAACGGCGATAAAATATCCCGACGCGGACGTTGTTTAAAGTCCATGTTCCGTTTTGTTTAGAAGGATGACCGAAGCTGTTGTGGAAAGTGCAGATGTCCTCCTAACACCCTGTGATGTGACGTCATGTGACGTCATCACCTGCCCCTCCCCTTCGCCATGTCCATCCCTGTGCGATCAGAAAGAGGACGACGACCGTCACCATGACAGCAAGAAGGCGGAGCAGCAGGTGAGTGACACTAAACATAGCTACTGCTATGCAATTAAAACTGTGCGTCCCTCCCCCACCGCCACCCCTCACGTGCTCGCTTTTTGACTAATTGTGTACTCACTCGCAGAAACACTGTAACCAGGTGCAACCAAAGAAAAAAGTAAAGGTAAGCTGAAATAATTGTGCCTCTCATTATTCATTCTTACTGAAATATTGATTGCATTACGTTCTATGAATTTGTAATGTTGCTTGCTCGTGTGTGCGCGTGTGTGTTTTTTTCAGGCCAAAGGGAAGTTAGTGCGGAGTATGGCTGTCTGCGAGGAGTCCTCGCCACTTGAAGAAACCCAGGTAACACGCACACACGCGCGGATAACCAGATCATCATCGCCATCATCATCACCATCACCATCATCACATTCAAATTACTCTTTATTATCTCTGCCTCTCAGCCATCTCCGGACGCAAACACCACATCTAGCTGCCATGACAACGAGAGAACTTCCTGTAAAGAGGATGAACAGGAGAAGAGCTCAGATCCAAAGAAACATTCACTTTCCAAAGGTGTGTGTGCGTGCGCGTGCGTGTGTGTGTGATTGATATCTCATAAAAGAAAGACAAGAAAAAGCAAATAAAATGTAATAAAGTGAGATTCAGCAGCACTATTTAGATGTAGTTCTCCTGGGGTGTTTAATATTGCAGTGTGCCTTTTCTGTGTTTTTATTTTTATTGTCTTGTAATGCGTCCTGCCTGCTTGTGTCGCTCTCAGAGTCCAGCGTGGAGTACACCGACTCCACCGGGATAGACTTGCACCAGTTTATCGTCGACACCCTCAACAGCAACCCCAGAGACCGCATGATGCTGCTTAAACTGGAGCAGGACATGATCGACTATATCACCAGCGATAGGTATGTGTGTGTGTGTGTGTGTGTGTGTATGTGTGTGTGTCAAGGAGAGAGTACATAACCTTGGGTCCTCATTGAGCTGTTTAAAAGTGCTGAAGTGAAACTTGTGCGCACGCTAAATCCTATTAAGGAGTGAATACGGGTTTATGTAAATGTAAGATATGTTTTCAGCTCATATATCATAATTCTGTCCATGCAGCTTATTTAGTATACTGATCAATACATCGAGCCAGCTGTGTTAGGTGTGGGTGTACTCGAGCCAATCGGGGATGAAATTGGACTCGAGCCAAAAAATACAACCAGTCTCAATCTACCTCCTTCTATCTCCTTGTGTCCGATCTCTCTCCCTCTTTGTCTCTTCCTCCCTCCCACTTTCGTCCGTCGCTCCCTTCCTTCATTCTCTCTCTCTCTCTCTCTCTCGCCACACCTTTCCCCGTTTCTGCCTCTCTCAGTCCCTTTAAGAAGTTCCCTCACATGTCGTCCTACCACCGTATGCTGGTCCATCGGGTGGCGGCCTACTTTGGCATGGAGCACAATGTAGACCAGACAGGCAAGTCTGTCATCATCAACAGGACGAGCAGCACACGCATGTAAGCACGCGCAATTCGTCTTTGCGCACGTGTGCCACTTTATCGTTTATTGTAGTGAAGTAACGCTCACTTGTTTGTCTTTAAGACCGGAGCAGCGTTTCCTAGACGAGTTGCACAAGGACAAGACAGAAGAGGTCAATCGCTGGAAAATTATTTTAAAGAGAGACAGCGGCTCAGATGACCAGGTCTCTTTTGTCCTCCTGTTTCTATAGTTGCCCGTCCCTGTGGAATTCCCTCCATAATTGACGTCGATTGTATCCTATCAGCGCTATGACCTGTTCTTGTTTCTGCCCCGACAGACACGAATTCACCCATTACGGGAAAGACAAAGCAAGTCAATGGAGGAGAGAGAGGAGGAGTACCAGAGAGCACGAGACCGAATCTTCAACCAAGAGGTGAGACAGGGAGACAGACAGACAGGCAGATATGACATAGAGAAAGATAGGAGACTCACTAATTTCTCCGCTGTACTTTTCCAGCAACCCTGCACCCAGGAGAGCGGCCATGCAGAAACCAGGTAACCTTGCCTGCAGTATATTCTCTCCATGTGCCTTTTCAGCTTATTATATTTAGATGAGAACATTAATATATGTCTGTGTGTGTGCGTGTGTGTGTGTGTGCAGGGCTGCGGAGGAGTACAATCCATATGCTGAGACCCAGAGGAGAAGGCAGCTCTTCAGGTAGAGCTCTGTCTGCACAGATGCGTAGTCATTTATCATCTTAATCTGGTCAGCCTGGCTGCAACGGAGCCTTTCAGAGTCTGCGGCGGAAACAGAAAAGGGACCTAGATTTGTTTGCCTTTTTTTTGTGTCAGGATTCACGGTCCTTGGTGTGTCCTGAATGAAAATAAGTTTTTAGAGATAATTTATGTCAGCGAATGTAGCTTAAACTTTTCAGCCCGTGGCATATCAGTGGGTGTGGAAGACACACTTGTCCTCCATTCACACAAATGCCATGCCTCTCATGCAGTAATAAGGCTGTAGGATAATTCTGGATGTGCCTCGCAGGGGGAGCCGCGACAGCTCAGGCTCCAGCTGGACAGGCAGCAGCAGGCAGAGTAGCACCGAGACTGATTGTCGCTATAGCAACGACCCCCATCCTTGGAGCAGCACAGATTCCGATTCCTCGTACCAGTGGACGAGCCCTGCACCGAAACCCCGCCAACCGGCCAACCACAGCTGGGACGCACGTGGTTCAGGTGTGTGTCTTTTTTTTTTCTTTTTTTTTTTAAAGCTTGCGTCAGACTAACATTGAGTGACTTTCGAACACTTCGATGTCACATATTAAAGGTGTAAATCCAGCCGCCGAGAGGTGAGGCGCTTCACCCCCTCCGCACCTGCGTGCAAGCAAACTTATTCGCGGATTTCATCACCACAGCCGCACTTGGGAAAATCGCTGTTTATAAATTATGTAGCATCTAATTAACAAAAAGGAGTGGAAGTTCTTCTGGTGTGAAAATTCAACTCACCGCACGAATCTTCTCACCATAGCTGTAAATTTTCACACAACACCTCCAGCCGCCTTCGCATATTCAGGAAGAAAAATACGTCAATGCAGAGATTTCACCGAGGAGCTGTACGCGGTATGCATTTAGGCAGGGGTGGAGTTTTTTTTTTTGTCAGATTAGGGTGTTGAAATGTGAACTTGTTATGTGTCGTAATTATGAAGCTCTCTTCTCTTCTCTCTCTCAGGCTCCATTGCTCTCTACAGACTGCCGTCCGCTTGTCCTCACCCCGCTTCTCCTCCCAACATAGACGAGCCGGCTCCTAACTCTGCCTACATCATGGAGAATGGGATCCCGCCAGGGAGCATTTTAATCAACCCACATACTGGTACGTAAACGCACTCACACAACACAGCAGCACTACTGCACACACAGCACATACATCCCTATTTGTCATACTCAACCTTTTGACCTCTCAGGGCAGCCTTTCCTGAACCCTGATGGAACGCCTGCTGTGTACAACCCTCCGGACACTCAGCAGCCAATCAGGAGCCAGCCTCAGCTTCAAAGCTCTCCCTCTCAGCAGCAGGTAGCGCAACGTACAAGCAAGATACGTTCGAGCTGACATACGGACATGTCTGTGTTGGTGTCTTTATCTCTGCCTCCATGTGTGTGTCCCTCTCAGGTGGTTCAGTACTCATCTGTCTCTTACACAGCTCCACAGATGTTGCCTGTCACTCCCTCACAGCCATACTCCACAGTATGTACCACTGTACTGTCTGACAACTGTTGTACATGCATGTGTTTACAGTGTGCGTGTGTTTGTTTTTTATGGGCATCCATGTGCGTGCTGACCTCCTTTCCCTTCCCCTCCTTGACTGACAGATTGAAGAGCTCTCCACGCAGTTCGCTCATGTGAGCTGTCAGTCGACGGGTGAAGCCCCGCCCCTCTACCCTCCCGGTCAGGGTTACATCTATGCAGCTCCTCCGCCCCCTCCTCCACCTCCCAACCCTCCCAGCTACTGCCAGCCCTCACCTCAGGTACAAAGTCCATGACATGAAACATTGACATGTGTTTTTATTTAAGCCTGGGTGGATTAGCTTCAATTCTGATTATACAGTCAAATGTCCATTAAAGGAAGAGTTTGTCTCGTCTTATTTTCCCATAGGTGCCTATATATTACTACGGCCAGTACCCTACCTCAGCTCAGCACCCATGCAGGCCTGTCTCACCTAGCCAGCACATCCACAGCCAAGCAGCACAACCAACAGGTACTTCCCCCTGTGTGTAGTGTGTGTGTGTGTGTGTGTGTGTAGACACAGACTGTGGCAGTAGAGGAGGGGGCCGTTACACTGTCAGAGATGTAGTCTGAGGGTCTCACAGTGAACCGGTCTCTTTTCCTGCTGCTTCTGTTCGACGCAGAGGAGACACATCTCAACACTGTCGCGTAGTCGAATCTAAGAGTCTCTTAATGAGCGAATGTATCCGACACAGCTGCTAACAGTCAACACCTTCCAGGCGCCAGTAAACTATAATTATTATATGTGCGTAGTTACACAAGATTCAAAATGGCGACATCAGAACAGAAATGATTGCATGAGTAATAGAAAAAATATGAATATATTTGCCAAGTAGTTTTTTTTTTTTATTTAATGTAAATTAAGTAATTAAATTGATATAACAAAAGTTTAGTGTAAGTGCTGAATTGATAAATTAAACTGTATCTAACCAAATAAAAAAAAAATCAAAACACATTTTAATAGTTATTCATCAACTATTTCTCCTTTTTTCCCCAGAAAGCTTCACAATTATTTGCAAAACTCTCTCGTGGTTTATTTCCTCGCTAAACAAATTGCAGTGATGAAATATATTGTTAATAATCGCGTATATTTGTGTGTGTGTTTGCAGCCGGTTACGCCCCCGCTGTAGGGGTGCAGCAGCAGCAGCAGCAGCAGTCTTCACACACCCAGGCTCAGGCCATGCTGGGGACCTACTCACCAATGGCCTCTCATCAACGTAGCATGGTTCAGGTAAACACAGTGCACCCAAAGGTCTCGTTCTGCGTCCCCCTGGAAACAGCTCAACCCCCGAAAGAAGCGTTTAACAGTTTAGAAAGTGCTTGCGGTGGCAAATTCTATCCTCTAACTTTACTTCCCCCTTTTCTCTCTCTCTGCAGGGAGGTGTTTCAGTGTCCTATCCCCAAAGTAAAGTTGTGACCGCGGTCGGTGGGGAGGCAGGTTACTGCTGCGTGGTGCCCCCACCCTCCCATCACAGCAGCTGCCATCCTCCCAGCTGCACCAACCTCAGCGCCCCGGCCTGGAGCGCACAGTACTGATGATGCCTCGACGGATGGAGTGATGATACTTGAGTTCCTGCGTGAAACTCACATGCATACACACACACACACACACACACACACACACACTTTTTACATACCTTTTTTTTTCACACTCCCTCACCGGCCTACACCTACGCCCGCCTTCTTCCTGACGGTGCCCACAAGGGTACGGTGTTCACACTCATAACAAGCATGTTCACACACACGCACACACACACACACGCACACACACACACACACACACAGCCCACTCACATACAGAAATATATGACTGTACCAAAGCTTAATAGTAGTATATATCAGAGCTGCTGTATTGAATGCATAATTTATATATACAAATGGAGTTTTATATTGATATTAAATTATATATTGTGTTTTAAGGAAATGCACTGTGTGAATAGAATAAAGTGCCGTGGCTGGATTGACTATGTCACATTTCTATATCATCCTGTACTGTTGTTTCCTCTGATGCTCTTAAGTGTATGCGGAATACATATCCTGGGAAATAAAGTGCATTACATGATAATACACTTCCTGTTCACAGCAGTGAAACAGTCCTGATGTGGGAAAGCACAGATACGGGTTGTTAACCTACCACTGAGTTCATAAACAGGTGGAGACGAATGCCTTAATATCTGTGTAGCTAACAAGGAAGTGAAAGAGTTTACATGGTTGATCGTTGTTGTTGTTGTTAGGAGATGAATGTGTCTCCCACAGCGGGGGTTTTCATACAGTTGTTTTGAAAAGATGAGCATTAATGTTCAGGTGTTCACACCTATAAAAACAAGTCGATGTGGGGAAATTGTTGCAAATTACATAGAGACCACTGCGAGTTACAACGCTCACTCACTATGAGGCTTTAGCGCCCCCTAATGGTCAAACACTCTCAGTACGCTCAGTGATTTCACCACTTCTGCATGCGATGAGGAGCTGCAGCATCATTTCTGTACATCACTGATTCATCTGTGCAATACAAACTGATTAACTATAAATGTGCAAAATGTCTTTATAATTGATATTTCTGCCCATAATCTCCACGTTTTCAGTTTAATATCACAGGACAAAGTAAATTTAGCAAGAATAATCTGGATCTTTTCATTAGTCACATTTGGCATTTTCTGCATTAAATATTACCTATATGATAAGTTAATTGATCTTCAGAATAAAGATAATTAATTTCATGTTGATTTACCACTAATAATGTCCTATTTCTATCAATGGGGAAATGATTTTCACAGCAGACATTTTGACTTGTCACAGCAGGGAAAGCACAGGTGTTACTAATAACATTAATGACAGCTCTGTCATATTCAGTTTTTAGTTTTTTAGCTGATGTTATCCAAAACGACTTATAGGGAGCAATTTGGGGTTCAGTATCTTGCCCAAGGACACTTTGACATGCAGACTGCAAGAGTCGGGGATCGAACCCCCAATCATCTGATTAGTGGACGCTCTACCTCCTGAGCCCATTATAGTATTCAGGTGTAGCAGTAAATCATGACATTGAGCCGGCATGTACCCTGAATCTGGGGCAGCTGAGCAGAATTCAGCCGCTATTAATTGTATTATTTAAAATTATTTAAACCTGTGTTTTTTCCTGCTCTGACATGTGAAAATATGCAAACATACAGATAAACATCCAAATAAATACAGCTCAAAACTAAATGAGCCACACAGAAACAACACTATATAAAACACTCTCCCGTTTGAGTCTCCAGCAGCCACGTTTTACACCACTGCAATATGCCTACGTTCACTTTCCCCGCAAGCAATAACTGATAAGTCAATGTGTGTTATTGTTCCGATCCTCTGTAATTCATTTTGTACTGAAAGTGATTCATATTCTCCGTATCAAATTCAATGAAACATATCCATCATCCACGCGAGGCTTTAAAATTAAATTTAGATTTCATAACTGCGGCACCGAATGTAAAATTTATACAGGCCAACGGTTTCACAAAGCCAGCTCTATTTCTGTCCGTCCTACACACACACACACACACACACACAGCGCACACACACACACAGTCAAGCAGCAGCAGTGCAGGTTCCATGATCTTTAATAAAAGGCACATGTACAGCCATAGTGAGATGAGTGAGTCCACTGGCATAGAGACGAAGCATTAAAACACAGAAATACAGGAAGTAGAGGTCAGGAGGAGAGAGATCTATCTGCTTTACAGTAGAATCTACTTAAGTAACATCTTCTCGTTGTCGTTCAAGTAAGTCTAACACTAATATGTCACCGTAGTAAGGTAAACCCCGGCCCCCAATCACCACCCCTGTCACACACGCACACACACCGTCCGTCACAACCACCCCAAAGTCTGATCTTCCAGAAAAGTCTGTTGAAGAAGTCCACACCGCCCTCAAACTCTCACAGTCTGAGGTTTCCTCCTCCTTCTTCTTCTTGTCCTCGTGGGCTCCAGAGCAATGATCAGCTGCTGGGGGCCCCACTGCCTCCAAGTTCACCCATCAAGTACAGCGCACAGCTCGCACTATAGACGACAGCTTCCTTATGTTTTGACCCAAAAAATACAAACCAGTACTGTTATACTGGAATATTACCTGGTCCAGGTTTGCTGTATGTCATGTAGTTTGTGGTAATTTGATGAAAAATATACCAGTTTCCAGTTATAACACCGGATCAAAGCTTTTTCATTGTGATGTTTCGAGGAGCATTTAATTTGATTTAATTTAATTAAGCACCTTTCTCCCTTAATGAAAGGAAAATATGTGTCTAACCTGTGCTGGACTTCTGAGGCCGATACTGATGATGGTACTGGAGAGTTTTAAACTTGCTGATTGTATTTTACTATTGTTAATATTGTTACGGCTCTCTTCTGAGCGCAACATTTTACAGTTGAAAAATCAACTTGTGTGTTTGTGCTCTTTGGTGCACAAACTAACAGTTTACAAATCACAAACCCAGTTTGGCACTTCTGTACTGCAATTTTATGGAACTTATCGGCTGAAATGAATCAAACTGCTACCTTTAATTTATATTTTTGACCAGAACAAAGCACTCTAAAACACACACACACACACATATATATATATATATATAAGCCTGATATTGCTTGATACTAAAATAATAAAGGTGTTAGTTTCTGAATTTAGAGTAATAATTCAGGGCTCGGTCATTAATTTAAATTATGGGATCAAATGTGCGAATAATCAAATTAGCAAAAAGCAACTGACACACAGTGAACCTGGGGCCCCTGAAGGTCATGTCCTCTAGGATTGTACTGTTTTTCACATAAGGACATGTTCACAAGAATCTCACAGTTATGATCTGTTCACACACACACACACACACACACACACACACACACACACACATACAAACATAGGCAGCCAGTCACACGCTAAAACCCAACTAAAAAGAAAAAAGTTCACAGGTACTTAAATATTTAGGGTTAAGAGAAATAAAAATGGTATTAGTGTTGAAGGTTAAATATAACCACAGCTGGAGGAATAAAGTCGAAGAACTAAAATATGCATGCAGCCAGGCCATCTCTCCTCGTGTTGAAAGGTAAAAGGGGGTCATTGGGAGGGAGGTGGTGGGGCGGGCGCCGTCTTTCGTCTGCTCTGACAAAAGTTTGAGATGCAAACACTTGAGCCAAAACAGAAAGAAGTCGTCGACAGGCATAGAATGTGTAAAAGGGAAGGGAAAAGACAAACATACTCACTCTCTCACACACACACACACACTGTGTCCAAAGAACAGCTCAGTAGAGTCAATCACTCTATTTTCACATTATCACGTCTTTGGGACTTTCAACATAAAAGCAGAGTCTGGGCGACGCTCCAGGGTCCGTCACATAACTCTCTGTCTCGCTCACACACACACACACATACACACACACATACATACACAAGAATGCACACACACACACACAAACAAACGCACCCAGCAAATCCTGCTTTGGTCGGTGTGTGCTACCTTTGGCTATGGGTGTCAGGGGTGAAAGGTCAGACTGACCTCAGAGAGCCTCCTCAGGTACACACCAACCGTCCCAGAACCCCTTTACCCCTTCCTCACCCCCTCACCCCTCAACAACCCCTGCTGTCGCAGGTTTCACCCCACCCCTCCATCCCATTACAATGCCCACCCATCTCCATAGCAACTCACAACTCCCCGAACAAGGGGTCTCACTATCTTGTAAAAGGAGGTAAGTGTAATTAGTGGTGTGTGCGTGTATATATGTATATAGATGTGTGTGTGGAGGCGTGTATACCCTGCGTGAATGTGTGTACCTGTGTGAATGTGTATATGTATGTGTGTGTGTGTGTGTGGATGTTAAGAGGTATCAGTGGTTCAGTGGTGTCTCTCTTTAATCTTCATCACTCCTCTCTCTCTGCCCCTAACCCTCCATCATCCCTCCTCCTCCTCCTCTTCTTCTTCTTTTGCATCTTCATCATCTTCCATCATCTTGCTCCTCCTCCTCCTCCTCCTCCTCTTCTTCTTCCCCTACTCTTTTATTTTTGGACTTGGAAGATGAACAGGCGCAGATTGATGTTTTTGGCGGCCAGCAGTTTGTTGCACTCCACCGAATCGGAGATGGGCAGAGGGACATAGTCGGTCTCGTTGGCGTCGTTGCTGAAGGAGTGGTGGTGGATGACCGGCTTGATCCGCACGTCGTCGTACGGCCCCTTGAGCAGCAGGAAGGAGCACTCGAGGGCAGAGTTCACCTGCACACACACAAACACACCAATGTGACACTGCCACAATTAGCTACAATATCTGCTGAGTTATCTGCCAATAATCGATATCTCATACGCAGAATGTAAGGTTAAATCATGCAGTACTCGTCACTGAATGAATATACTGATAGAATTATCAGTATATTATATACTTTAATGTGGATGTGTTGTTTTGATACCTGACAAAGATTCAGGGGATCAGTGACAACAGCTTAACTGTTAATGAATTTTGAGTAATGAAGCCTGACACTTCATATTATATCAATGTTTGATAGTTCAGAATATGAGAATCCTCTCAATCTGTTTATTGTAACCACATTATGTAAATTTTACAAACTGTGGGATGTTGGTACGGTTTCTAAATGACCTTGGACATTCAACTTATTTCATTTTTTCTTATCGGCCGACATATATGCAGATATTAATATATCTGTGGTAAATTAAATGACCCATAATATCAGGCCTCATTCAGAGGTATATGTCCACTGCCAAATTTTCATTTCACTAACCAAAATCTTCATCACCACAATGTAATAACTGCTGGTGATGTCAGACGAAATTTGTGGTGCTTTATAACTTGTTTCATTTAACGATAATGTTTCTGTCGACTCTCGACATAAAACATCTACCTCATGTCTCTCCATCCTGGAAGAAAGAAAACCAGCTTGTCCTGTTCCAGAGGCTTCTACCTAGGCTATCTAGGCTTCTGTCATTAAAGTGTTTTTCCTGATCTGAATCAGAAATCACAAACAGAGGCTGTTTACTGCACATAAACATTAAGAGCACGACGAGTGGATGTGTTAAACTCTGTAAAAATGTGTGAAATCATATTGGTTTCTTAACATTTAGCCTCCCCTAACTTTTCTACAACCAGAACCAGGTGGAGAGCGACACATCATCGGCCCTGTAAACAAGCACACACTAAAAAAAAAAAAAAAAAAAAAACTAAACTAAAAATATACGCGGACAGACGGAGAAGTGTGTGCGTACCTTGCTTTTGAGGATGAGCTGGAAGGAGAGGGTGCGCTTGCAGGACAGGTTGGGATTGCGCTCAGAGTCGTTAACACGGGCCTTCAGCACCCACGTCTGGTTGAGAACAGTGAAGCGCGGTGTTTCATAGTACAGACGAGTGATGAAGTCATCAGTGCGGTACGGCCTGAACTGCACCTCTGGAAGGACACACGAGTGGAAGACAAGATTTGAAACAGGCCACGAGTGGGTGGGTGGTAAAAAAAACAAAGGAAATATATAGGCAGTTTTTCTACTATATAACAATTTCTCCTCCTTTTTGTATGTACCTGTGAAGCCGATCTTTTCGTAGCAGAGCAGGCTAAAGATGCTGTTATAGAGCTGCATGTCTCTGCGGTGGTTCTGGTCCATCTCTCCCAGTATTCCCATCAGCTCTGTACCAGTCTTGGTGGGATGGGAGCACTCGCTCTCGTGCGCTGGCAGCTCGTGAAACGGACCTTGCCAAGGGCAGCCAATCCTCTTGTACTTACACTGTGTCACCCTGGCAACATAATGGCGAGTATGAATTAAAAGACGAAAGGAAAGAAAGACGTGGATTTATATAAATTGGATCCTTTACAGAGGCGCTTTTGTGATGAATACACGCTAGTTTCTTGCAGTGAGTGGAAGGTACTAATAATATCAAAAGGTACTAATTAACCTGGGTTGTGAGCAGAGGCTAATTAATACTGTACTAATGATACGTATGTGCTGAGAGCTCACCTCAAAGAAAGAAAGACGTGGACTTATATCGATGGCATCCTGGATTGAAGTGCTTTTCGATGAATACCTGCTTCTTTCTCACATTAAAACTGAGATATTAATCATGTGAAAGGTACTAGTTAGCCTCTGTAATGAACCGAGGATAATTAAAACCACACTGACGTAAATCATCTTAAATTAATTGCAAAGTTTTGTCTTATAAGTAGCTGGTGGGAGCTGAGAATCGAGGCATTATAACAGGATTGTAATTAAACGTATTAAACACTCGAAGAACATCTTTACATAAGACCACACAGTCTGCCCATGACCTGACCAGTAACACCTGGCGACGGCCATGGCTGTCGTCATGGAAACACTAGCACAGGCACCTCTGTCTAAAGCAGGGTCACCTGTCGCTATAGCAACAACCCCATACGATTTCATGCATGCAAATTCAACTGGCCCGAGAGTCACACACAACAAACGCGCAGTCTGTGATCACGTCAGCTGGTTTCTTTCCTCGTCAGAAGTAGCAGGTCACATGCTCCTCCATCTTCTCCAAATTATCCCCATGTGATACTGTGTTACCACACACACACACACACATTCACTGTGTAATCATACTGGAGATTTAGTCACCCTCTGTGTTAGTTAATGTGTGCGCACTCCTTCTACTTTCATGTTTCTATTCTTATAATCTGAAAAAGTCTGAAGCTTCTTTTGGAGCTTCACACTTTCAGTCGTGTTGACTACGAATATGCTCAATTTTTTTTCTATCTACATAAAAAAAAAAAGTGTTTTTGTGTATGCGAGTGTGTGCGAGTGTGTGTGGTGTATACCTGTCTTGGCACTCCTCTTTCTGGTGTCTCTCTAAGCTGGAGCGGGGGAACTGTTTTAGGCAGAAGGTACATTCTGTCGGCAGCTCACTGACAGCCTTCTCCACAGCGAGGTTCCTGCAGCACAGGTTCTTGCTGATCTCACACCTACACAAACACAAAGCTCAGTGCTGCCGTACATACATACAGATATATATATATAACATTTCTGGTGTGCACTGAATTGTCCATACATGGTTGTGAACAATGCACAACGACGAATCACTGTCGGGGTAATAGAGAAGGTATGTTGTGCTTTTGTCAGTCGTTGGTTGTAATTTCAACACACACTAGACAGTAGACATGCAAACAAGTTATTTTTTTTCCTGTGCCAGTGCATCAGTGATGAATCTAAAAATAAAATAAATGTTGTGCATTTCTATTGCATTCTGAATTTTCTGTCCTTAGGTTACACAAGGTCATGTGTGGGCCTTGACGTCCTCTGCAGTATTAGTTGTTTGGCTTTGATTGGGAACAGTAGGTGCCAATCTATTTCAACACTGTGCTGGCCAGGGTCGAAGAGACCTATTGCTGCCTTCCTAGACATAATAGAAAGCTTGCCGTTGACATTGCGATTAGTGTTTTCCTGCTGTTTGAAATCATTCTTCAGTCAATTAGACTTGTGTTTTTAGATGTTTTAACTGCTGTTATTTGGCCCACTGACTCAGAACTTGCAACATTTAAATACGAAAATATTTTGGATGAACTATGTTTTGACAAAATGTACATATTCTAAATTATCTGGCTGTTCAAGTAATTATTTGTAGCTAATTTGGATAGTAGAGTTGTTTTTAGAGTTTTGACATTCGAAGATGCATATATAACCGAAATACCTGCAGTTGGGACACGTAGCCTGCTCCTCCTTGAGACGGGAGTCAGCCAGGAGGTGGATAAAACAGCCCGCACACATCAGGTGTCCATTGGTACACTGTGGTGGAAAAAAAAAAAAGTTGAGGCGACAGTCAAACACAGTGTCAGAGGAAAGCGGGATTGTTGTGGATGCAAACTGGGAAGAGGCACGGGGGAAATAAAAATATATGAGTTGGCACAAGATGGAAAGTTGGAAAGTTGGAATTAGACACTTTAAACTTTCTGGTTGAATCTTCTGATAAAAATATGGTAATTTGTCACAGGGGTTTTGGTTCATTTAAAGTAATTTTACTATTAATTAGGGCTGCTTAAAAATAGATAATTGGGGAAACAGGAAGGACTCTATATTATACTCGAATCAAAACACAGAATTTTTGGGGATATGTCAACAATGGATTGGCTAAAGCTGCCCAGCAACATTAAGTTGGAAAAAAAAAGACTGTGCCATTGGAAATATTACAACAAGATTACAAATGAGAGGTGCTTCTGTAGAGGAGAGACATCTGGAGTTGTATATTTTTGTATGTGAATAAGGGCAAAGTTCTGTTGGATGTTATTTAGTGGTTGTGCTTCTTTTAATCAATACATTTTATGTGTGTGTGTACGTTAGGGGGCAGAATACTGTGTACTTGTCTTTACACCATACTGTTAATAAATGTTTAACAACTGTTTAAAACGTATGTGTTGCGGAGTGACATGTAAATGTTTAAGACTAAGTGAACAGTGATTAATTACAAATGTGTTGACTTGACATTGAAGAGAGCAGTTTGAGGTCATTAAGGAGACTGTTGGGTTGGGCTGAAGGGGGGAAAAACATGATTAAATTTTAGGCTTTGGTTGAGTTCTGGGTGTTGTGTGGGGTTTGGGGGAGGTTGTGGCTTTTTTTTTCTGAGGGTTATTTGAGGATAATTCACAGTATAAACTTGAGCAGGGACAGCTGACCACTTGGCCTGGGTGTGTCTGCTCTCTCAGCCTCATGGCTCAGCTTGCTGCATAGACACTTGGGGGGCCTGTGTGTGGATCTAGTGTCACTAAAAATAAATGGAGATGGCCAACATATTCAACAGGTTGACTCTGGGGGGATCTGCGGTTGGGACACATGGGGAGTTTCTAGTATGAGGTCCAGCTGATTTGCTGTTGTTTGACGGTAGGTTTAGGGTTATGAGGGGAAGATTTGTGATTGACACCACGTTTACCTGATATACAGACGCCTTGGGCAAGTCTAGGCACACGGTGCAGCACAGCACTGAGTACAGTCTCTCCTCCAGCTTGCCTGACTCTCCCTCGGGAACTTTCACCCTCTTCTTGGGTGGCTCGTCTTGGTCAGGCTCGGGCCCATCTCGTCGTATCCCGACCTCCTCCTGCATGGCTGCGACCCCGGCGACAGCCTCCACCGCTGCCCCCACGGCCCCGACCCCCAGGCCGGCCGAGGAGGAGCCAGGGGCGGCCGCAACGCCCACGTCTCTCTCTTCCAGTGAAGACATGGCGACGGATGACTGTCTAGAAATGTCTGAGATGTACCTGCCGCGACCAGGCTGAGCCTGAAATATTAGCAGGTTAGCTCAGGGCTAGCTCACAACCTGTCAAGCTAACGGTCAGCTGACAGCTAGCTAACGTGAGCTAGGCTAACGCTACGGCTGTCAGAAAGGAATACAGGCTAACGTGTTATTATTATTATTATTAAAGCTGACCTCCCCTTACGAAGCTGGTACTTAACAAGCCAATGATTGTGTAATAACGAGAGCATGTGCAAAATGTAATTACGACTCAATTAAACTAGTTGTTGTTGACTTACAGTGAGGCTAGCAGACTATGCGGCTAGCTACGTTGACAAAAACACAGCAGTCCTCTCCCTTTGCCCAGGCAGAACAAAAACAACTCAGGCGTCTCTCAGCTGTTGTTGTTGTACTCTCGACGCCGTTATTCGCATTGACAGCAGATTAACAACGATGCGCACCGGCGGCCCAGCTCGGCTGCTCGTCTAACGTCCCTGCTCCGGTACAGGCTGACTGTCCACGGGACCCACGGGACCTGTCGTTGGGTTAAAAAGCCGCGGCTAAGAGAGACAGTTCTGCTGGCTGGGACTCGTCTCTCTGGCTACACAGCCATCTTTGTTTTTTTCCTGTCCGTCTCCCCCGACTTCACCCTGCACAGCCTTTAACGACTCCCAGGTCAATTTCGCTATTACTCGGGCAGGTTCTCGTTCTCTAACAACACAAGTTGCGCGTTTAAAAGTAAATATTTTTTTGCGTGTATCTGTAATGGCTCCTGTGTGCCAGCAAACTACTTCAGCACAGCCGTGAATTGGCTGACAGCGGAATGTTTTATTGTGGCAGATGACTTGGGGTATTTAAAGAGTTTTTAAAGGCGCATGCGTAGTGAGCACCTGCGGGTCAGTGTATGGCAGGACTTGAAAGGTGACCAAAACATGATATGCGACAAATTTAGGCCAACTCCGTCAAGAGGAGGCAGTGTTTATGAACCACATCCACATGTTACAACACCTTAATGACACTGACTCTAGTTAAAAACTTTAAAGTAAACTTTATGGTACAAACAACCCTGTGTCTGCAGCCATGTTTATGGCACCAAATGGTTCGACTGGATTGTAAGGGACCTGGTTGCTGGTGCATACATAATTAAAGTCAGAAAAACAGAGTGACTGAAGCCATAACCGCCTTTGGCCACTGATACTGGCTCAGAAGCATTTATAATCTTATTCATCCCTCCAGTGCCCCAAATATGTGGCTTAGCAGCCTCAAGGGCTGGGAGGAGTGCATGTGTATACACAGGTGGGGGGTTGTGTGTATGTGTGTATACTTTGGGGGTAGGTGGGGCAGGATGTCAGAGTGTCAGCTGTCTGCAATCGGGTGGGTCAGGACTAACCACTCCCATTGGACGGACAGATATGCCTTATTTGGTCTGTGTGGAATAGCAAAGGGAGCCATACCACCCTCAACTATGCACACACAGTTTACCCAGTAGCTGCATGCGGTCACACTGTGTCCTGTGAAAGCTGGGCAAATCCCATTATGAGCCACTGGGTGCATGAATTTGTCCAAATGTTGCCATAGGTTGCGAAATCTCTGGATGTGCCAGGACTAATAATTCAAAACAGCAGCCCAACCAAACCCAGTACAAAATAAACACACTGTCAGAAAGATGGCGTTCAAGAGTTTAGTAAATATGGCAAACTTTTACTAAGACTAACATGAAAAGGTCTAAGTGCAGAGGTATTTTTAGTTTATGAATGTATAGTAAACAAATGTTGCTGGATAAATGATCCCAGTGCAGATTTCTAGGAATCAACGTCTTACTGATTTATAAAAAGAGGATCAAGAATAGCTACCACTAGGAATGGCAGACACGAGAACATATCACATCATCACAGTAAAGCATGTTTTGCAAACACAAAAACACTTCAGAAATGTGCTAAAAAGCATTTTCATGAATACACAACAACATTAGAAACAATGATAAACTCCAGATCTGTTTAAATCCAGACTGAGGCTCCCTTTATCAACTCTGTTCCATTAATTTTCATCTTCATCTTGTAATCCTAGATGGACACATACGTCAGTCATTACACAACATCTCATGATGCATTTATGATTGCAGCATACATGGATTACACACATTTATGGGATTTATCTAGCCTCATCAATCAGACCCTATTCAACCCCAAGAGAGTAAATCACATCATCCGCAGGTCATTCGAGGATTCGACTGATGAGAAATCAGCGGTATTGTCCGTAACAATAAAAGTGATGTGCCTGATCTAATCACACAGTTAAACAGGAGACAGTGAGGTCAAGTCTGTGGAGGTGAGTGCTGGGTGATGGTGGTGTGAATGTTGTAGTTTTCGGCTGGGTGGTTTTGGGCGGTGGCTGTGGTGGAGTCGTACAGGAGAGAATGAGATAAAGAAGCTGCTGCTTGGTCGGAGGATGGGTGGTGTTGCACCCAATTGGTTGAAGGTGACGAATTTGGAGGTAACTGCTGTTGGCCATTTTGTTTTGATTGTATCTTAATCTGTGAAGGTTCTGTTTCACCTGGGGGCGTCACAGAGCTGTTTGAGTTCAACACACTGGCTGGTCGGGCTGGATCCTGTATTTCTTGTTCAGAGTCTGTAGAGGTGCACTCTGGTCTCCGTTGACCAGGTGTATCCTCTGTACCTGTCTCTTTTGATCCTTGCTGTAGTGGTTCGTCCTCATCTTGTTCTCTCTCCGTGTTCATCTCAGTTTGTCTGCTGGGCTCTCTGTGTGTGATTTCTCCCTCCCTGCTGGTGTGTCCTGGTGTTTTGTCTTTGTCTGTCACTGTTTCTGCTGCACTGGACTGAGCTTGTCTGTGGACTCTGTCTGGTTCTGCTCCAGTATCTGCTGTGTTCCTCTGAGCTTTGTCTGTGAGTGCCCTCTGCCTGCAAAGTGAAGCCATAGCCTTCACCCAGGGATGCAGCAAGGTCTGCTCTGCTGTCAGCCTCACTGTGGGATCTGGTTGAAGAAGAGCTCTGACAAGACCTCTGGCTTCTGCAAACACAACACAATAACAGACAGATATTTGTGTTTGTCTGTAAAGGAATTTGTGGTAGCACATTTTTATTTTTCTGTACTTATCACCTTCTGAGATGGGGTCCCAGTAGGGGGACAGGAAGTGGAGTTGTCCTTGTTTTATTAGCTGGAACAGCTCTTCCTGGTTTCGATCCCGACTTCGAAATGGGGGAAATCCACTCAGCAGGACATAGAGAATAACACCCAGAGCCCACACATCCACCGCAACACCATAACCTGTTGAATCAAACAAGAAAATATTAGTAAGTTTGTGAAGAAATATTAAAATAAGTTACACAAATACACATTTTAAAGTAAAAAGGGTAAAAAAGTAAAAAAACTAACCTGTCTCACAGAGAATCTCTGGGGCTACATACGTGGGTGTGCCACAAATGGTGAAGACTGGTTCGGTCACAACCATAGCAAGACCGAAGTCTCCCAGCTTCAGCCTACAGATGCCAGCAGCAATATGCTCTATCTGAGAGCGAAAGAGAAAAACAAGATACAGACAGAAACAAACAGAGGCAGAGTTTAGATTATATTTTTAAAATTCAAATGCCTCTGAGAGCACCCACATGCTTACCCTCAAAACCTGTGTTCTTGCATTTATATTGATAATGATCAAGGTATATCAGCTGTAACTCCAGTTAAAAGTTAAATAATGGTGCGCCACAGTGTGGCACGGTGAGACGTGTAAGGTCAGACAAAGTATTACAGGTCCCATATTGTAGAAAGTGTTTTGTTATTATAAAGCAAGTCTAAGTAATATATTAAAAACTAAAAAATCAAAACACTCCTTTCACAGAAGAAGGCACACAATACAGTCTGTATTTACAAACTGCCTCTTTAAACAAGCCGTCAAGACTTCCACGTGGTTGTGATGTCACAACTATACAGTCACCACCCTCACTCGTGCCCTCAGCATGACACACCTGGACAGGCTACTGTCTGTTACCTGTGGTTGGCCTGGCCTGGCTTCAGTCAGAAAACAATCAGCCAATCAGAAGAGAGCATTAATAGTAAAATGCCCATGAAACAGGAAACAGCGTACTATTGTATTTACTTCCTCCTTTTTACATTTTTCCTGTAAAAATGGGCAGATAGGGAGGGACCTGTCGTGCATATTAATTGGTATTTGCAGTAGATGAGTGTGCGTTACAGTCCCACCATACACTGCAGCTAGTGCTATCATCTAGTGTCAGTGTCCACCTTCCAGTGAACCCAGTCAGACCTTGGACCAAATACAATCTCAAACCTGTCTAGTCTGGTAGGGAATTCATTAGCCTACAGAGGTGGTTCTCTTGGCAGGTTTGACACCTTGCATCACAGGTTAGAAAGTTTGAAAACTTTTGTACACTGATAACTAACGTTTAGGATAAAACATAAAATTTGACTTCATGGGGACTTTAATGAGACAGAACACAACACAAAGCATCTTGTTTAGCTACAGGAGATGTAAAACTATATTTAGATTTTTGGTACTTAAAATCACAAATATATCTTCTTCTTACAGTAAAATACTGGAAAACTGTAAAATATGGGGCGTTCTGTCTTGACAGAAGCTGAATAAATGCTAGCTAAATACATCCTGACTGACTCCACCCTGAATTACACTATTAATAAACAAATAATAAATAATTTATTGTAGTTTTAGGTGAGATTTGCTGTCCAAATAGAAGAAAATATGGCTAGTCTTATTAAAGTTCATTTTGAGTTGCAGGATATTTATTTTTAGACAAAGAAATACATTTGTAATTTATTGTTGTTTTCTATATATTAAAGCCACTATGTATAGATTTTTTTAAATTTTTGCCTCCCCCTAGTGACAAAAAAAAGTATCTAAACTTTTTACATATAAAAAATACAGCAATTCTTAATTTAATCCTAAAAATCACACACGCATCACTCACCAGTAGGTTTTCTGGTTTGAGGTCTCGGTGGACGATACTTTTACAGTGGATGTAGTTCAATGCTTCACTCACATCCGACACCATCAGTCCTGCCTCCTCCTCTGAAAACTTCCCCCTCTCACTGATGGCCTCAAAAAGATCCCCGCCGCTCACCAGCTCCATCACCAGGTAGGAGTGAGTGTGTGTGTGGTGGTGCGCAAACAGCCGCACAATACGAGGGTGACAGAGGCTACCCAGAAGGCTCAGCTCATTCTGCATCATGTGCTCTCGACCAATCAGCTTGGAGCGCTCGACAACCTTCAGGGCAAGGGGTTGTCCGTTGTCACGACGGCGGCATTCTCGCACCACAGCAAAGTTACCATCTCCGACCACGCGTCCAATTTCATAGCAACGCTCAATATCTGCCAGGGTGACATCTCTGTCGTCTGAGGGAAGGTCAAAGGTCGTCCTCTGCTCTGTGTCCTTGGGTGCTTGCTCCACATCTGGAGGTGGATTTGAAAGTTCTAACTGGGCAACACTCTTCTCCTCCTCTCTGCTGATTGGCTGAGGAGGTGGAGGGCTGATATGAATGTACAATTTTCTCACTTCCTGTTCAGTGTAAGAACTTCCTTTTTGCTTCCTGGACACAGGAGGAAGTGGGGCCTTCCCTGACAGGGGATTGATCCGCTCTGCTCCTTGATGTTTAACTCTCCTTGCTAAGCAGTTTTCACACAGAGTAGGAGATGGTACGTCTGCTTCTCTAAGACTGTCCTCATGTTTAAATGGACCAATGACAGAGGGCTTTCGCTCTCTGACCCCGCCCCTCACACGTAGTCTCTGCAGGTGATTGGGCAGGTGAGCAGGCTTTCGGCATGAACTCTTTTTATGACACTTCTGAACATCTGTGTTGTAATTTTCAGGCTGGTGTGTGTCTATACGATGAGGCGGCTGTGTAGTTGTGTGTGCGTTAACGTGATTTTTGACATGTGTATTTGTGTCCTTTTGTGTCTCTTGGTTAGTCTCGCTGCTGTCTGTCCCCTCACTGTATCCACTGTCAGCCTTAGCTGCTTTATCTGGCGCTGGACGAAGTCTCTTCTCCCAGGCTCGCAGTGCGTCAGCACGGTAATGGGAATGATCAGGGAACAGCTCCTCCAGAGCCTCCTGCACACCGCTGAGCTCTGGACGAGCCCTACCCAACGCCAGGAAGGCCACCTCGCCTCGGAAGAAATCACATACACCTTTCACCTATGGAAAAATAGCAGAATGAGTTCAAATTTACATTCATTTGATGACCAATCTACATCTAAAAGAAAAGTTGACTTGCAGTACGCAGAGTTTGAAGAAAGGTCAACAGTTTAACTTTAATGTGATTGAGGATTACAATCTCAAGTGGCATTGCTCATCATTACTCAACATGCAGGTGGGTATGACAGCAGAAAGAGGAGAGGTAATTTGATTTTGTGAACCGTCATTTAAGATCTTTGTAGTATCATTGCAAGCTGAGAAAAAACACATTTATAAATCATTGAGACCGTGTCCACATATCTATTGTATATCAGCATCTTGTGCTAAACACTCAATAGCTGTTGACTGAAGGTCAGTGCTTTACGTGTGTTAAACCAAACACTAGATTACCAACTGGGCAAAGGAGGACAAATTGGAACAATTGAGACGGCAGGAAGAGTGCCAGGCTTTGAGGCCAATTTGACACAGCGGCCCAAACCGTGTAACGACAGTAATGGTGTCCATCATGTGATGCACACTGGCCCAAAAAGAAGCAGTGTGAAAGAAGCGGCTGTAAAATAGTAGATACATTTTTTGAGCATCACAATCATCAAAATGACTCTTTTCATTATCAGATGGGGATCCATTTGGTCCAATTACCACATATTTTATCCCCAATGAAGTTAGCAGAAAAAGGGCCCTACAGCATGGAAGCATGTATGAAGTAAATGTGGAAATTAAAATCTTTTGGCTTCATGCACCGCTGAGCATCTTTCATACAAATATACAGAGCTCCACCTATACCGCTATATCCAGTTCTTCTTAATACATCATTGGGAACAATGCCCTGGGGCCTCTTAACTTCAGGAGGCTTAAAAGCTTCAAGCCCGCCATGTGTCAACTTGTTGAGCCAATTTAACTGAACACTTGTATGGGAGCCACCCACATGAAAAGGGCCCCAAGGTGTGTTTTATGCTTTGGCCCTGTCATTAAGAGGGTCCCTGTCCCTAGGAATGCAGGAGTAGTTAATAAGGGCTCATCAAGGTATTTTTTGCCATGGGGCTCCCCAACAGGTTAAGCTGACGGTTAAGCCTCACCTCCCGTGCGTGGGTTGTGTACAGGCGTGTGACTCTGGATCTGTGCCAGCGAGGAAACCCCAAAGCTTCTGAGATATCCAATAGCAGCTGCTCAAAGGACACCACACCCCTACGGTTCAACAGGACTGTGACCTTGAAAACACAGAGACGACAATGACGGTTAAGTTATGTAAAGACTGCAGAGTGTAGTTAAGGTGTGTGACAGAAATGCCCACTACACTGCGAATGACCTACACAGTCTGTACAAGAGTGGGACCTTGAAGAAGGCCTAGTCAGTCCTGGCCGACACAAGTCACTCCCTTATTTTGTGTTACTTTTGTGTCAGGCCGCAGATCTGCTCTATCAAAATGCCTGACAACAGATATAAAAAATAGGTTGTAAAAAGTGCCTTTCCATGGTTTAAAATATTTTGTTTTTACCTCTTTAGTTCATCAGGAAACCCCTCTTATGGACTGTTAAACCGCAAAATCCATTTATTAACAGCTTATTAACATTTATAATTGCAGGTTAGATAACTTATTATAAGGTGCAAACCCCATGAGGATCAGAAACAATGTGTTACAAACTGCATTATTACTGAATAGAAAGCATCAAAAGAGACGTTACAACCTCTAAACCAACCTCAAAATATGTTCCTATTAAGAGCTTATAACTAATCTATGAAGTATTAGCAAAATCTATTAATACACCTATTAGTTACAACCTATAAACCTGTTTTAAAAGTTACTGCGGAAAATTTGAGTTCACCTTGCGGAGCGTGTTTTGACTACAGGGGCGGACGATGGTGACCAGATGTGGCCTCTCTGCGCTCTCCTCTGCATGCCGGGTGTGGAAGAGAGGGAGGTGAGGAGGATGGATGTGGGACCTGTGCACCTGCCCTGTAGGGTGAGGCTGAATGGGCCACGGCTGGGGTGCCCCACCTGCACGCTTCAACAAGGGGGCAGGAGGAGCTGAATCAGAGAGAGAGAAAGAGGGTGAAAGTGGAACAAAGACAGAAAGCAAGAGTTTGGATTATTGAAAGTGTACTTATAACAGTGACGTCATCACACCATTGTTTTCTTCTGGACTTGTACACAAAGAGAAACTCATAAGTAACACAACACCAGTTCCTCATCCTGTGTGTGAGTGCGTGTGCGTGTGTGTGAAAACAAATCCGGCTGATCAGATTTGAGTGTTTTCCATCACATGGAGTGCAAGGGCCATTTGAGATTCTTCAAGCACCTTGCCCCACCGGCTGAATTATTTAGGCTTCCTTAAGTCATGCAGACCCACACACAACTTAACAAAAGCTTGCTTGACCTGATTAGGGCTGAGCTGAATCTGCATGATTAATGAAGCATTAGAGACACACAGCATCTTTGACGTTTCACTTTCTGGCACTGACAGAGACACAGAGATGCTATCTGTCCGGTCAGCGGGGGTTTAGTTTTTTTGTTTTGTTTTCACATGAAGAACAACAGGCAGAAACACAAGACCCTATACCTTTAACATGATCAGCCCCCTCTTTTAACAAGACACCGCTGACCCCCTGAGAGTGAACAACAGCACACAGGGTCACACACACTTAACAATAAAAGCCTTTCACAGAGGACACAGAAAAACTCATTTAGCCTAAATGTCTCATAAAGAGCCAGCTGTTGCCAGTCGAGAAAGGCTGAATCAGGGTTTTTTGGGGACCTTAGAGGATGTGTGGTGTGCTGGAGGATAGATAACAGTTTCAGGACTCCTCCTGTAGTGAAAAAAGCATCACATAAATCATAATATTTTACGTTTTTACAGCTCAAATGGAGTCACAGTGTTTAAAATCATGAAAAGTAAAACACACAGGCCATTAAGTGGTCATTAAATGTACAGTTTAAAGACTTTTAAAAACTAATATTTGTAATAAAGAGTCTTGGTCAGTTTTGAAGTATTTAACGTGTAAAATCAATTCATTTAGGTCATCCACTCACCTGCTGCTCTCCATTTAACGTTGCGGGCCGCCTCGCAGCCGTACTGGGCTCTCTGTGAGGACGTCATGGCCTCCCAAAACAACACATGAATTCAAATTTAATTATTACTTTTTTTCATTCACTTTTTATTCCTCCACGAGTTTGTTGCTGCTGTCATATCCTCGCCTGTTAGCCTCAGTAAGGTAACGGGATGCGCTGTGAGATGACCGGACCTTGATGTAGCTACACTGGTTGCCATGGATACGCGTCAAGTTGGACGTTGGTACAGGAAGAGAGAAATGCCGGAAGCTGAGCGATTCTGTCATCAAAATAAAATATTTTGAATGGGTGAATATTGTGCTGTTGGTTGGCTATTTACAGAGAAACAAACGTTTTGATGCCACATGTGACTGTCGTCTACCTTAGAAGTTCATTCAAGCTACTATTGTCGCTTATCAGAGGACTGGAGAGGTTTTATTTTGAAGGTTCCGACCGGAATTATGTTTTACTTTGGCAAGACTTGAAACTAAAGAGAAGCTCACGTGAGTGAGAAGAAATATATATATATATATATATATATATATATTTTTTTTTTTTTTTAGTTAAAGTTGCAGCTGAATTTCGCATCTTATTACTGTCTGTAGCTGTTGTGGTGTCATTTAATTCATTAATTTAGTTAAACTGGTACAATTTAAGCTGCTGACACCATCTGCATCACCTTAGAGCAGCCAAAAGGGTTTGTACAATTATATTTCTATATAAATGCTAAATCAGTTGACATAGATCCAATTATTTATTATATTTATATTATTTATTTATTAGTATGTATTTATTTATAAATTCAAATAATTATTCACATGTTTAATAGCGAATACAAACTTATATCATCCTAGTAAAATTGAATAAAATCTAAGTGTTTAGAGGAAAAGGGGACGCTGTTGCACTGTGTTTGGGAATGCTCAAAAGTACAATATTTTAGGAAAATATAATGTGTGGGCAAGAATGCTCCCCTGCAAGTGAAGCTATGTATTCTGGAAAAATATACAAATGCCCTCTGTAGTAGGTATGTTGTATATTTGCAACATACCTTGAAAGATTTACATATATTGTTAGAGGGGAAAGAACATTTATTAAAATATAATTGCACATGGCTTTTGTTCTCCTTTACATGCACTGTTTATTGTTGTCTATATGTGAGAAAAAAAAGTCAATAAATTACAAAAAAAAAAAAGATTAATATATTCATGTAAGTTTTATTTCTTAGACCTAAAAACAGTCATAGGAACTGACAAGGGCTTGCGAGCTAAATTTAAGGGACCTTGGTGATGATCAGATGATCAACAGTAGAAAAAAGGAGTTCAAAACATAATATATTACTGCTACATAGACATCCCTTTTTGCTTTATTCTCATAAATTACTGGATAATTTCCTCCTAAAGACCATAAAACCATGAAATTGCATGTCATCACCCATCTATTTCTCCCCCTTTATTTCCTGTCAACTCTATCACTCATCACTATCTGTTAAAGATAACACCACCCTAAAATTACTTTAAAAGATTTGAGACCTTTCAAATCTACACCATAGAATATAATTTGTGTGTATCTGTAGACAGAAAACTCCACCTCGTATGGTGAAAGCCTCCATTTCACAGAAGGACATTACTTCACCTCTGTTTCCTCAGTGGCAACGGCACTTGTTGAAACCTTTTTCTGTGTCAGCTGGAGGGTAAATGAAGGATAAAAAAAGTGCATCAGTTCTCACACAAAACCTTTTGTGTCTCAATGACTGGAAGAAAGTTATGGTGTAAAATCACTCTGACAGAGGGGGTAGAGGGACTGCCAGTCACAGGGGTCTCAGTTACCATAGTTTCACTGGAGGAATCCAATACTCTGCCTCTCACACACACAGTGTCCGGTTGATCTTTTAATACACTGCCCCCCGTGGTTCAGTCTCCAAGGATACTGTTAATATTGGATCAGGAAGCAACAACTCCTATTCCGGCTTCTTATTTGTGTGTGTGTGTGTATGTGTGTGCATTCAGGATCTTAAACCCCTATAGGACATTAGGACGCCCCATTATTCTATTTTTTAAGATGGTGGTGAAAACAAGTTGAGCTCCTGGTGGATTCATGTTGATTATGTGGCATTTGGGGGTCATTTTATAACTTTACCCCACTAAAGTTTCTCGCCACACAATCACAACAGCACTGATTCTGTTTTAGGGTTGAAAATTTGACTGTACAATATATTAGTTCTTGTGCTAATTTTGCAATATTTTGCCCACAAGTGCCAAAGCAATACGACCCCTAGCAGTGATGAGATCGTAGTGCACCATCAGTGTCTGACCACCAGAGGAGGCAAGTGTACCAACACCCATGTCCCAACATGGATGTTCTCAAAGTGGTTCCTTGTTCCTACCCAGCTGGATCAATATGGGTCAATTTATCTTGCCTAGCAGTAGGTTTGTATTTTAGTTGTAAAATCTCATGCAGCGTTATAACAGGGTTTGATTCTGACAACTTTCTGTACTCTGTAAGACGAGGGAGGGAAATCTGACAGATTGACTCAGTGCCGCGTCCTTGAATAACTCTATCCTCTATCCGTCTGTTTTTTCCTCCTCTGGTGCACCAGAGGATTTAAAGAATAAGGAAAGCAGTCTGAGGCCCATCTGCAGAGGCAGCACATAACACATAAACAATACTCTGCAGTTGTCCAGCGTGTGCCAACAACTGCTACCACAAGGAGTAGTACCACTTTCTAAGAAGGCAGCCTTCACATAGGGGGTGATACATTATAAATAATGACTAATGATGAATAAATCAGGGAATAATAAGAACAACTTTGAGGCTGACAGGCTGTTTTGTCCTCCTTAAGTGTAATAAGCTTTAGTTCATGAGGGAGCCCCTGTGCAATGAGCAGTTTGACCACAAACCTTGTGGAAAACAGCTGTAAAACATCTGGACTTAACTTAACAAATATAAACTTGACTGATTGTTGTAAGAAAATCTTTTATGAACATTTAATTAATATAACAAACTGCAGTTTTAGTGAATTATTATCCCCCAAAACTTAATTAATAAATAAAGGAAGTCATTAGTTAGAGTGTGTATACTGTTTACAAAAGGTGACTTGAATCCACAATACGTAAATGGATGTTCAAAAGTCTACTATTCGTGCTGTAATCTGAGTCATGCACACTCAAGATGCTGTGATTCACTTTTAATAAGTATATAAGATGTGCAGAAGTAACGTGAGAAACAGGAGATTGAATGATTTAACATATTAGTGTGCTTCTTCCAGAAAAGGGAGTGGCATTATCCAGATGTTTATATCGTTGCATTACTGACACAGTCACACACACACACACACACACACACACACACAGATGCACAGGAAAGCCTGGAAGAACTATCAACATTCCTGTAATACTGGCGTTCCCACTCTGGGAAGCTGTTCTGGGAATAAATCCGGTTCAACGTTCCAGGCTTCCAAGCTTTCTCCTTATGTTAGCTCGACATACTTACACATACTTACAGATGCATGTTTAGATAAAGGTATGTGTTCAGGCCAAACACAGACAGCGCAGGGTTTAGCTGGATGGTATATAGGGGCTACGGCTGTGATCACATCAGAGGTCAACAACCTCCAACAGCAGTCTAGCCTGAAACATTGATTTTGTTATGTACATAAAGATCAGACGAGTTCAACTCAATAGAAAGATGCACAAACAGGTTAGAGACAGTGGACATGTAATCGCTCACGTCTCTTTGTGCATTAATATGATGGATTGATAGTTTAAGATTACACCATTTGTTCCAACCCTTCATAAAGAGAGTGTGTGCAGAGGACTTTCTTGCCTGAAACTGCCAAAGGAACTTTACATGAGGTGTGTGCAGTATATCATAGGATTACATAAGATTAAACACACATGTTGAAACTCTCTCACCCAGCCACAGACAGCCTGTGAACATATTCTAGGCCAGACCTTTCACCTCCTCTCCCTCTCTCCTCCCCCTCCATATGTCTCCCACACAGCTGTTTTGTCAAATGTCAGACACATGCACACCAAAGATTCATTTTATTACACACACACGTACACACACACACACACACACACACGGGCCAGTTTAGATACACTAATAGACAGGAAAGGAGGGAACTGGAGGACAAGGGCAGTGGGACAGGGTGTGTAATGTGGTGTGATGTGATGTAACAGCATTCGCCATCGATTTTTTTGTTCCCCTAATGCCTCCTTTTTCAGAGCAAAAGTGCATGTGTGTGTGTGTGTGGTTAGTTTTAATGTGTTATGTTATTACACAACTTCCAGAGATCATCAGACCAACTGCAGAGTGGAGACATTTCATCAGACAGCGAAAGAATAAGAGGACATTTGTGCTCATCAATGAATGCCGCTGTGTGTATGTGTGTGTGTGTGTGTGTGCGTGTGTGTGTGTGTATGTGTGTGTGTGTGTGTACCTGTGTGGGGGTATGGGTGGGGGTGTGAGCTAATTTGAATTTTAGTTTTTGAGGGTATTTATGGCAAGTAAGGACTTGTTGGCTTATCTCCAAGATTGTATCTTGAAACTGCTCTTGAGGGGGTCTTACTCAGCTTTAAGTTACACAACAGTTACACTTATTTGATGAGATGACAGATCAGTGTGCAAAAAAATGGAAATAGAAAGAAAATGTGATGATGTGCAAAACACTGGAACTGCTCATTTTCAGTTTGATGCCAGCAGCATGTTTCCAAAAAGCTGAACAGGGTCAACAAAAGACTGGTAAAGTTGTGAAATGCTGAAAGAAAAAAGTTGGTGGAACATCTCACAATGAATGAGGTCAACTGGCCACAGGTTAGTGACAAAATTTGGTACAAAAAGAGCAACCCAGAGGGGCTGAGTCTTTGTGAGGTAAAGATTAAGAGGGGTTCACCACTCTGTGAAAGACTGCACTGGAAAATAGTGCAACAACTGAGAAGAATAATGTTTCCGGACATCACTGCATGTGCTGAGGAGCCCTTCCAAAAACCATCGTCTGTGAACACAGTCCATCACTGCACCCACAAATGACAGCTGAAACTTGACCATGCAAAAAGAAAACCGTATACAAACCAGATCCAGAAACACTGCCGCCTTCTGTGGGCCAGAGCTCATTTAAGATGGACTGAGGTGAAGTGGAAAACAAAAAATATGAAATTCTGTTTGTAAATCATGGATGCTGCATCCACCAGGATAAAGAGGGTTGTTATCAGCACACAGTTCAAAAGCCAGCATCCATGGCTGCATGGGGGTGCATTAGTACACATGGCATGATGGGAAACCTGCACCATCCTATCAGTAAAGGCGCCGTTAATGCAAAACTGAAAAACAGTACGTACAGGTTTCAGAGCCACACGTGCTGCCAAGTAGATGACGCCTTTTTCAGGGATGGCCTCGCTTCTTTCAGCAAGACAACATTCTGCACCTAACTACAACAACGCAGCTGTGTAGTAAAAGAGAAAAACTGGCTTGCCTGCACTCCTGACTCACCTACTGAAAATGTTTGGCACATTATGAAACTAAAATATGGCAAAGGAGACACGAAACTCCTGAGCAAGTGAAATCCTACATCAAGCAAGAGGATTACAGCAAAGACTTGTCACAGGGTGTTGTTGAAAGGAGAGGTGATTCAACAGAGTGGTGTGTTTTAAGAGGACTCACTACAGGTGAATAAGATGAATGTAACCATGAAACTCCTGCAGATGATTACTTACATAAAGTTTAAATGTTTAAATATGCATTTTGTGTTTTTTATGTCTACAAATGTGCTAATCTGCAGATATTTCTTGACCAGTTCATTCATGTTAGTTCATAGTTCATGTTAATATTGTGGTAATATACATCTAGAAAACAAAAACACGTTTTTATCTGTGGCACTGTAGATAACCTTCCAACACAACTTGACACTCTGTTCACTGCGGTCATGTGCATGTGTGTTTATAAGTGTATGCACAACACACACACTACCTCTATACCCCAGCAGGCCAGAATGAGGTCAGTAAAAGTCAAACACACACAAACCAAGTGGAAAACCTGAGGAAGATAAAAGTAGTGAGGCTGTGGGGAGGAGGAGGGGGGTGGACGACTATCATGGCTGACATTCTTTTCAACCTTCAACAACCAACCAACCCCCCCATGAAGAAAATCAATCACCGCCTCAACCCTACCCTCGAGCTCTTTCTCTTCTCAGTCTGCCTCTGACAGTGGGGACTTGCTCATCCACCCCTCCTCCACCTCCTCCCCCGTCTCTTTCTTTACTCTGTCTTTTATTCTCTTGAGCCCGGGTGGCTTCACAGTGGCCTTGTTGCACTCTCTGATCTTCCCCCAGTTACTCTTCTGGCATAGTTCAAACTCACATGTTCTTTGCTGACACACAGCAATCATATAAAATTAATAAAGATATATAAATAACATAAATCATCTGCTCAGTGCTGTGACTTTCATCCATTTTCTACAGCACAATTTAACGGTATATAGTTGTATTTCATACTTCTATAATTCTCTTTACTTTTATGTTGTTTTTTTCTATTTGTCTAACTTCTTAGCACAGGTTTAACTTCTTAGCACAGGTTTAACTTCTTAACACAGGTTTAACTTCTTAGCACAGGTTTAATGTCTTAACACAGGTTTAACTTCTTTGCACAGGTTTAATGTCTTAACACAGGTTTAACTTCTTAGCACAGGTTTAATGTCTTAGCACAGGTTTAACTTCTTTGCATAGGTTTAATGTCTTAGCAGATGTTTAACTTCTTTGCACAGGTTTAACTTCTTTGCACAGGTTTAATGTCTTAGCACATGTTTAACTTCTTTGCACAGGTTTAATGTCTTAACACATGTTTAACTTCTTTGCACAGGTTTAACTTCTTTGCACAGGTTTAAGTTAAATTCAGTTTTATCTTATACATATTATATATTTTAATCTGCTGTTATATGTTCGTTTTATTCCATGTTAACTGTGTTATACAGTAGGTTCATTTTAATGTATGTTAATCCGGCTCAACAGATCAAACATACCAGTGCACTGTTTTATGCTATGCTACAAGACAGACTCATTCAAAAAAAAAAAAAAATGAAATCACATTCAAACATCTTGTATTTGCATGCATTTGCACTGCAAAAACAAAACGATCGCACTCTGCCTCTTTGTCTCCATCACTCACGTCACCCCTCCCCTCTTCCCGCCCCTCTCCCCCCCTCCTCCCTCCTCCCCTGCACTCCCTGCTCACCCTGATGACATCACGAACAGCCGGTATAAATCCAGCCAGTAGTATCGCAGCACAGCCCGTCTGCTGACTGCACTCTTCCCCTCGCTCCCTCTCTCTCTCTCTCCCCTCCTGCCTCGCTCGCTCGCTCGCTCTGCAGCCTCTCTCTCTCTCTCACCCATACACCCTCACTCTCCTCTCACAGTCTCATTCCTCCACACCGCTGCAGTCATGGCTGAAGCTTTCGTTGGCACATGGAACCTCAAGACGAGCGAGAAATTTGATGATTACATGAAGGAGCTGGGTAAGTGTGTGTCTGTTTCTGTGTGGGAGCATGTGTGTGTGTGTGTGTGTGTGTGTCTGTCTATCACTGTTAGATGTAGGTGTGTGCGCATGCGTGTGTAACAGGAGAGGATGCTGCATGTGAGCACATGTGAGAGTGAGGCGTGCCGGAGAAGGATAAAACGCCAAATGTATTTGTAATGTGTATTTAAACTGTTAAAGGAGCTGCTAATGGAGGGTGTAAGTAAAATATAAAGGGAGGGGCAATGGAGTAGTAAATAAAGAAGGAACCAACATGGTGAATGGTGGTTAAAAAAAAAAAGAGGAATAGGGGGTGTAAAGAGAAAGAAGGGTCGAGATAGGGAACAGGACAGATGGGAACCAGAGGGGGAGGAAAAGAGGAAGAGTGGTTGGCCGCATGGCCTAAGTGCTGGAAACAAGGGAGGGGCTCTGCTTTAGAGGAGGAAAAAAAAATCAACCCCACCATGAGAAAGTGTGAATGGCAAGCAACTGCTATTCACACACACACACATACACACACACACACTGGAGTGTAATGTGGGTGACCCCCGCTCAAAGCTGTTCATTGTCTGAGGCCGTGGGGAGGAGTTGAATACTAAAGATGGTCCCAGTGCCAAGAAGATAATGGGACGAGGAGAATGTGGCGAAGAAGTGGGATTAGAAATATCTCACACACACACACACACTCTTGTACGAAGCTCTGTGTGTGATGTGGGCAGGTGTTCTGTTTTTACAACCTTGAAGAATGACACAAAGTATGCAAGCGTTGCGAGATGGTGTGTGTGTGTGTGTGTGAGTGTGAGAGAGATTCATGCCCAGTGACCTCCACGCCGTATTAACATCGACCCGTCTGCTCCAGTCACTATAGGAACCAGGCTTTTTAACCTCTAACCCGACCAATGAAGCGTCTCTGCACACACACACACACACACACACACACACACACACACACACACAAAACAAACACACACAGACTGACTTTTTGTCTCCAAAGAGATGACATAGAAAAAAAGACTTCTACTTCTACTACTCAATGATCTCTTGATCTCTGTATCTCTCTCTCACACACACGCTAAAGGGAAAGCAAATAATCATGCACACACACACACACACACACACACACACACACACACACAGATGCAAGCTCAGACAGGCAGTCAGGTCAATAGGACCCTGCAGCGTTTAAAAACACATGGTGCAGGTTGGGGCAGTAGACAAACAGAGATTAGAGAGCGTGTTGGTTGAAGGAGAAGCAAAGGGCAAATGCATGACGACTGCTGTGAACCTTCCACTGCCACCTCATGTTCACACTCCGATAATATTTATAAAATTATGCAGATATTTATTAACTAATTAAAATGTTTGAACACGCACAAATTAATCTCCTCTTAGATCAAGAAATATCTTTACAATCTTGGCGATCTGCCGTGGCTGTAGACTCCCAAAGATCCCAAGTTAACACAATGTTCTACATACTCCCCTCCAAGCCAATCACAACACATCTTTGTCGTCCCCAGGTGTGAGCTATCCTGTCCGTAAGTTGGGCGGCATGACCAAGCCCACCACTATCATCTCAATGGAGGGCGACAAGGTGACAGTGAAGACCCAGAGCACCGTCAAGAACACAGAGCTGTCCTTCAAGCTGGGAGAGGAGTTTGATGAGACCACCGCCGACGACAGGAAGGTCAAGGTGAGAGGAATACCTGCACTCAAAGGCAAAACCTTTTAATTATACCGAAGCAGTGTTCAAAAAACAAAAACTCAAAGGTTTGAGTGGCTCACAAGCTAATTACAGTCATGATGATGATTGACAGCGTCACAGTCATCATTCTTGTTTTGAATGTGAACAGCAGGCGGTGAGTGAGAGAACATTACGAACATAAAATAGGCCTCAGAGGGGGTGGAAGGTGAAGGGGTATGACCCATGGTTCATGTGGTTCAGGGGCAGAAATGGGGTGAAAAAGGCTGCCGAGCAGATGCTGACTGACGCATTAAAGTGAGAGTACATAGAATTAATAACACATTCCTACTCTTACAAATTAAGAGCTATATTCACAGACTATAAGACACACCCTTAACCAATTGATAACACTCTGAGGTTTTGCTGCTACAGCCTGAGTTGATCTGGTATATGACCAGCGGCTTATGGTGGCTAATGTTAGCCAGCGTTAACAAACCTCAGATAGATATAGCTGCCTGTCAACATTACTGAGTCACTTTACTGACTTCACCCCTCTTCTGTTCACCCTACGTTAACCACCATCTTGTAATTGTTACCCGCGACAGCTGAGGATGCCGCTAAGCTAAAGTTACATAGGTTAACATTTTTCTGTTGCCGGGTCGAGGCCGTGCTAACTGTAACTTTACTTCGCTGAAATTTATATAGTGTTTGGAAGTTTAATTTGTATCAATGCATCACATTTTAATTATTTAGTTATTATATATTTATTCAATATTTAGCATGGCTAACTATAGCCTATATATATGAGTCCAAATTACAGTATTTGCCTTCAAAAAATACTGAAATAGAAGCGCAAGCTAGCTTAAAAGACCCAAACAAATAAACAAGAGCCTCAAAAATGTACTTTAACAAATGCACTTAGTTACTTAGTTATTTAATGGACCAAACTTTCATTCATGAGATGATTAATATGATATTGTGTGTACTCTGTAATAAACTCCCTTTGTTTGTCTCGGTTTGGCTGCAGTCCATTGTAACAATAGAGGATGGAAAGATGGTGCACATACAGAAGTGGGATGGCAAAGAGACCAGCCTGGTCAGGGAAGTCGACGGCAACGCCCTCACACTGGTGAGTACTCACTCAAAATGTGCATATTTAATATCTGTATGTGTGTATTTGTGTTTAACTGTCTCTCTCTTTCTCCACAGACGCTCACACTCGGAGAAGTCGTCTGCAAACGTCACTATGAGAAGGCACAGTAAGATCCAACACTGAAACCTCCCTCCAGCATCGACTTGCATCAGCTAAATCCAAGCAACCCACCTCAACTCAGGCCATGCAAACCCTGCGTATGGCTGCTGCCCCTCGATCCCCATTATCACCCCTTTATACTGTACGCACAGTGTTAACATTACTGATGACTGTGACCTCCCTTTTCTCCCCGTCCTTCTCTTTATACTGTTCCCTCTATTGTATGAAACACTGAATAAATTCCAATGATTTGTTGTATTTTTTCTCAAAATTGCAGTTCTGCATATGTTTTTTTTGTTTTTGTTTTTTAGAAAACGTGTTATGCATGGTGCCTATGACGAACCTGGAAAAGTGTTTGAATTTAAAAGTTTGCCTATTGAAACCTGGAAAAAATGAAAATAAAAGTGTCTACACTGTTAGACAAAGTGGTGAAACAGTGGAATTTTATGTGTTTTTGTCTTGAGTCTTGAGTAGTTTACTCAGCTGGGTAGTGTAAAAAAAAAACATGAAATTAGCTGATATCCATGAGGACAGATTCACATTATTTACTTTTGAGGTTGAATTTCAGTAATAAAGTTTAATACAACTGTTTTTGCTCTAGCAGCTTTAGCTCAAGGTCGCAGGAAAAATTAGACTTGCTGTCATGAATTTGGACACTTAGTGGGTGTGGTGATCTTGAAAGTCCTCCATGATCTGAGCTAAGAGTGGATCTAAAGAGTGTGACCACAGTTTCCATCACAACTGTTTTACTGGGATACACAGGAAGGTTAATTATAGCTCCTACTACTGTGTGTGTGTGTATTAGTGTGTACCTACGACTATACATACTCGCCTTTGGCCTGGCTAGGTGAGGGGAAAGTTTTGTTAAACCTTGTAGTGATGTGTTCGGTACTTATACTTGTACATTGTGCTTTCTAAATTGGGATCATTCCCTCCCTCGGAAGATTGATGTCATGTGCCAATGCAAGCCTGCCAACTAGAGTCAGGGTGAAGAGGTGAAAGGCTGCAGGATGATCCAGGACACTTTCTGCCACCCCCTCCTCAGGTTACTCTGAACTGAAATGGTCACAAGAAGAGATGATCCATACAGAATGCAAAAATAGAGATAAGGAGTGGAGCCTTCGTGTGCCATATTTATATATTTATAAATACATCCACAAATTGTGTTTAGGAGGGAAGTAAAGACACAAGAGATCAGAAAACTTGAACTACACACTACATATTTAGTTAAAAGCCATGGTTTAAACATTCTGCAACTCTAAATTGTAGCTCCGGGATTATTGTGCCTTGTATGGATCATGTGCAGTGACAGATCTTCTGTGTTTTCTCAGCTGTGAAGTATTACAGAGTATTTACACGGTTGAGCCCATCTGAAAGCTATTAATTAATCCATAGTAATAATAATATAATAATATTTTAGACATCCTATTTATTCACAAATAAAACTGACTGATTAACGCAAGAAAGAACAAATATGTGCAACAAATTTCGTTACATGATTTGAGTTTTGTACTATACTAAATCATACTGATTTAAAATACTAATAATGGAGACAGTTTAGTTTGGAATTATAGCAGTGCAGTAGCATGAGTTTGCACATGGTGGTGTAGATGGATTGTCATGAAACGTTTGCCTCAGATTTAATTGTAATAACATTGTTTTAAGATGAATAACCTCTGCTGTTTCAACACAGTGTAAACAGATTTACAAGATTAATTGGACATTTCCTTTTGGAAACATAAATGGTACATATTTCAAGGATATCCTGTGTGGAGAACACCCCAGATCTAAATCGAACAATGTAATAAATATGATAGTTTTTCTATTAACTGATTGTTGCATTCTCTAAAAAAATGCAGCACAAACTCACATTTTTGTTTTGGGATGATACCAAATTTAAGTTTAACTGGCCATACTGAATTCATCTCGTACATCTGTCTGCTGCTCTGAAAAGGAGTCTTGAGGCTGACCAGTGAACTGGAGTCATTGCCAGAGGAGTGAACTGGACTTGTGTCAAACCAGCTGGAAACTATTTCTCTACAATCCTCCAAGTAGGAGCTTGGCCTGAAAACAGCACCAAAGGAAGAAGATGTTGATTCCCTTACGTCCCCTTTTTCTTGTCTTGTCTTACTTAAAAACATTAACTCGATGTGACCCCAGGGTGGGTGGGGCCCAACCTGAGAATTTTAAGAAAGTTTGTGTGTCTTGGTCCCCTGAGGACTTACTTTAAACAGCAACATTATGAGTTCAAGGTCCATGAACAAAGACACCAAGAGGGACATTACAAATAAAAACACCTTTAATGGAGCTAACAGTTGACATGCAGGAAGGGGGTTTTGTGTGTGTACAGTACTCAGCCCCCTGATGAGAACATACACAAACACACATATGTATGTACACACAACTGCACAATAAGCGGTGGACAACCCCAGGATATCATCATAGCTTGAGGTTCCTGTCACGCTCACCCGCACTGCATTACACGTCCTGTTTGTGTTTTACTACTTCCTACGTGTGTGTGTATGTGTCTGTGCATGTAGCTTTCTGTGTGTGGATTTCTTGAAGGATTTTTTATGTCAAACCCTGTCAAAGAGTCAGCTTCACTGTCTTCATGTCTGCTTAATGGATTTCCAAGAACTTAAGAAACCCGATCGCTGTAAACGATATGTGGATTTCAAGGGGGATAACAAGTTGCTGCCCTATTGCTTACGCCTATCTGATTACATATGATGTGTAAATGTCTCCCTCTGTGGGGGGAGCCAGGGGTTACTTTCGGACATGTGGGGCTTATCACCTGATTTTTGTTTGCAGCGCTTTCCCTCTTGACCCACTGTGATTTGTTAAATATGATAAGAGGACTGAATGTGCTTCCAAAGATAAGAAGACACAGTGAATGAATGAAAGTTTCTATATTAAGTTCTTAAAAAGACGCACAGCTGGAAGTCTGGCACACTGTGTGTCTCATGCTACCCACTTCCCCTTTCGCATGTGTCAGATAGATGCAGTGTGTGTGACTCTTAAGTGTGTGTGTTTGAGCTGCGTCTCAGCTGTGTTTGTGTGACTTGTGTTTCTTGTGTTTCTTCTTCTTTTTGTCCTCTCTGTCGGGAGAGTGGTCGCGATGCCTCCTCTTGGATTTGCACTCGCTGCTGCCGCTGCTGCTGTCGCTGTCCGACTCCTTCCTCTCCCTCTTTCTCTTCTTCTTCATTTTCTTCTCCTGGAGGACGAACATATGAGAGGAGAACTTGTTTTGTTTGACAATAAAAAGGAACTTGAACAATGACAATGTAAAAATGTGGAAAAAAAAGGAGAGACAGCAGTTTCAATACCTCAAACCCAATCACAAAACCCATTATCTTGCATTATATCATCCCCAAACCATCTTCCAAACAACACTTTTGACACTTCCCATAAAGCTGCCTATTACCTATCAGTGTAACCAGACAACCATATGTCATACAGAGATGTGTGGGTTGTTGCATCAGATGACTAACGGCAAGAGAGACAAAAAGAAAGGTGGAGAACAGCTGGGAAATGATGACATGAGAGTCCTTAAATGTCATGTATCAACCTTCTTTTTCTTCTTCTTTTTGTCTGAGTCTTGCTGTTGTGAAACTGTGGAGGCCTGCTGCCGTTGCTGCTGTGGCTCCGCATCGTCCTCTTCGGGCAAAAGAGCGTACTGCAAGCCCGGGGCAGAGAAACAGTCCTTTGTAAAGTGACCTGAAAAAAGGAGCGATGATTTATTAAAACTGCTGCTCAACTTTAAAGTGATTTCAGGTGAATTTTCCAGTAGAAACAAATGCAGTCTTTGTGTTGTTCTTTTAGGATATGACTGTTGTCGCTGTACCTTTGCAGCCGCACTTTGAGCACGTTGTGTTGAGCACAGCCTCCAGTGTGATCCTGTTGCCCGTGTGATCTCTGAACTGCTTACGTCGCCTCGAATCCTGCCTACAATCACACACAGACGATTGGTAACACACATGTGGAGAGACACACAAGCAGATGCGACAAAATAAAACTGTAAACACTTACTCTGCCATAACATTGTTTGGGTCTAAGTCCCGCCCTGTTCCCTGATTGACAGCTTTCATTGAGAAGGACAATTTGACCTTGTCACCCCGAATCTGTGAAACAGGGGACAGAGTTGCAGTCATCCTGCTGACTTTGTTGACACGGTATGTCTGGGGTGTGTCTGGGGTGTGTCTGGGTTTTGGGTGTGTGTGTGGGTGTGTGTGTGTTTGTTACCTCTCTCCCAATGACTTTAATCCACACCTGTTCTCCCACATCCACAATCTCTGAGGCATTCTCAACACGTGAGGCTGACATCTCACTCACGTGTACCAGGCCTGTACGTGTCAGGGAAAAGGAAGAGCTATTAATATGAAAAAATACTGACATAAAACTGCTGAGCAGAAGGACTGAGGCACATAAATATGTATTTGCTGTGCTGACAATGACATAATATACCTTAATTTCAGCAAGTCTTAAAGATTAAAACATTCTTTTATATACAATCCGCTTATGTTTTCACGTCACATCCACTCTGATCTCCCTTCACTGACTCCTAATAAACCAGCTAAATAAAATTAATGCTGCAAGATTAAAAAAAGAAATAAATTATCTTCCCATGGTGTGAACGCCATGGCACTAGTGCTCAATTTATCCCAGTAAACTTTGCTCAGCTCGCCCTCCGGTGGTGAAAATGAATAACACCGGTGTTCAGTTTGACACGCAGGTCAAGGACAACTATGCCTCAACAAATCATCAGCCCCCCCAAAAAAACCCCTAGTGTAAATATAGATAGGAGACATCATCAGTGTGTTCCACTTTTTAAACAACCCCTCACTACCCCAAACCTCTCCTGATATGTCCTTTCTTTACAGGCACATCATCCTGGATTTCTTTATCAGGTAATCATAATCATTTAAAAAACAAACAAACAAACTGGGTTCAAGGTTAACCCAGTCGACATATTAAAAAACGAATGGTAATATTTACCCACCCACATCATCTGTTATATACTGTGTCATGTAGAAGTGTGGGATGCTGGCTATCTTAAGCCAAAAAAAAAAAAAAAAACCCAGAAAGAAACAAACAAAATGACAATCGTCAAACCTGTTTCTGCAATCAGAGAAGGATTTCTGCGGTAATGCTGAAATCCTACTCTAATAGCATCATGTAGCTTAGGTGCCTTGCAGTCTCCTCTCCTAACTCTGGCTGAGACAGCACTGATAAAGACTGACAAGGACACTTTGCAGCAGACGTTAGGAATGACGACTGCTCCTTGGTTCCTGCATCCTCTGCACTCGCTCTGCATTACTCTGGGCTCTGGCCTGAGTCCCATTTCTGACACAGTGATTTGAACTGGCAGTGGATGTAAGTGTTGACTAAGCATCTTTCTGCCAGTGCTCCTTATAATTATCCATGTTACTGTATATTCAACTGTTTTCAACCACTGAACTACTTACTAATTATTATTAATAGTATTTTATCCCTTGTAACTCTGCTACTTACTCTTCTTTTTGTGTTGTTTTACCTTCCTCTGCTGCACTAATTTTCTCATCTTAGTGTGATTCATTTCACCCAATTTGCATCTGTGATGTGCAATAAGACACTTTACAGATAAATGAGCATCCATTTTTTAACCAACCTTCCTTCTTGTATCCTGGCAGCCTGACAAAGGCTCCGTAAGTCTGCACAGAGACCACCTCTCCCTTAGCAATGCTGAATATTGGCGGCAGACCCTCCAGTCCAGCAGGCTCTGGACCATCACTGTCAGACATTGTCACAGTTGAGACGGACCACAGGCATCAATGAGTGGACCTAGAATATTGATAAACATATGCCATTATTTATAGTATCGCAAAAAAAAACATAACACACATAACATTAATGTCTACTTGAAGTGTCTGTACAGTTTACATATTAACAGGAGACATTCTATAAACAAGTTTATGAGTAACGTCTAACTTTGTATTACAATATTTATTTGATACAGTAAAGACTCTATTCAAATGTGTCTGTCCAAATAATCTGTTCCTTCCAGTTTAACTAAATTAATATAATCTTTGGAGGAAAAAGAGACGCTTTCCTTGGTTGAACTTCTTCAAAGCTTAATCATACCCAGAGGAATGACATGAAATGTAGTTTGTAATTAGTGTGATATAATACTGTCCAGTATTTTACAGTAGTTATTAAGTATTTATAATTGTATAAGTGAACTGTACTATTTAGAACAGGGGTGTCAAACTGTTCCACAAAAGGGCCGGTGTGGCTGCAGGTTTTTGTTCCAACCAACCAAGAGCACACAGTTTGACCAATCAACTCTCTGATGACTGAGATCAGTTGATTAAATGAGTCAAGTCTGGTGTGCTGCTGCTTGGTTGGAAAGAAAACCTGCGGCCACGCCGGCCCTTTGTGGAACAGATTGACGCTCCTGATTTAGAAAATGTTAAACAAACAAAACATTACATACTGGTTAGGATGAAAGGGTTTTAAAAGCAGCATATCTTCATCAATATATATTTTTTAAAAACATTTTTATGAGCTCTTTTGGAACACATGGTGTAAAAATTGAACCCCAATAAGTGGGCAGCTTAAGACACTGATGGAGAAACATGTGATAATCTGCATCTGGAAACATTTTAGACAGTTTGTCTTTGAGCGCGGTGCAGCACACTGAATCGAACGAGACTGTGCTGGGCACAGATCGAAGCTGTATGAACCACACATAGGGCTTTTCTTCACCGTTGTCCTGCTGTCACTGCCATCCCCAGATCCGCCTCCAGTGCAGATCTCTCAGCCTCCAACGACAGTTTTTGCACATAACACCCTATCTTGAAGGCTCATCAGATAAATCTGATAACTCTTTATTATTGTTGATGATCGATATAATTTAAAGAAATATTTTATTAGTATTTATAGTTACCAGAACAAAGAAGTCCCCGGCTGATTTCTACATTTTAATGTATATATTTCTTAGTTAGGTTGGTGTAGTGCAGGCATGTCCAAAGTCATCACGGCCAGCAATGAGATTTCATGTGGCCCACAGCTTCATTTTTATAATTTATTATTTATGGCCTGCTAGGATTGTCAGATACTGTATGGCTGACAGATTTGACTTTTTTGGTTGACATAATGAAGCATTTCAATAGGCTGAATGTTAAACTGTAAGGAAATAACTGCTGGTGTGATATTACTTTCTGAAGGAGAAGAGCAAGAGTGATATGTGTTAAACTTAAATGTTAACAGATTTTGCATTACTCATAATAAATCATGTTTGAAATGAACACGAGGTTCAGATTTGTATCAACTTCATGGAAGATTAAAGTATTCCATAATGTTTATTCTGTGTTATCTGACTTGAGATGTGAAAGAAAGGAAGAAGTGTTTGTTATTTGTGTTCACGCCTGATTGGCTTAGATTTGGTGGCACTTAAAAAAAAAAAAAGGCCATTTAAAAAATATAGTTCTGAATGGGATAATGAAAATAAAATTGTTACAGAACAGTGCATTTGTTTGCAACTTTTATTGTTTTTCATTTTTAAAATGGCCCCCGGGCATGTTCACTTTGTCAAATCTGGCCCTCCTTAAAAGAAGTTTGGACACCCCTGGTGCAGTGTTTGTTGTTTGCTTGTTGTGTACGTGTGTGCATTTGTTTAAATAAAGATAAGAGATAGCGGGTTTGGAGACCTCCTTCTGATTTTAAATGAACCTCAACAACATGAAGGAGAGTTTAAGTCCTTTCCTCCTCAGTATTCTGCTTGCTCATATGCTGCTGACTCACATCTCACGTATAAATATGGATATAACTATCCCTGTAACTTTTTTTAGATGCTCTCCGGTGTAAAATGTGTGCAGAAACTGTTGGACAGAGTAAAAATCTGCAGCAGCAGCTCTTAACTTTCCTTCTGCTGCAGCAGAGTGCTTACTTTGAATAGTAGCAGTGAGGCTACGTTAGCTATGTTAAAACATTGTCCTCTGCCGAGCTGGCGTGGTTAACCCGATAACAACACACACACGGGATAATTGCCCCATGCATGACGTAACAATCTCACTCTATAACCAAACACACAGTGCTCGCTGTAGCGTTTATTTAGTGTAAAACATAAAAAAATAAATTACTGTTACCTTTCGTGTTAGCAAAGCAGCTTCAGGTTTACATCCGGGGCAAATGAGCTTAACAACAACCCGTGTAACCAATCAGCGCAGTCGGTGTAAACGTCGACCAATCACACGGCTCGTATCCAACGGAAGAACTCCCTCTCTGTTCTTACGTTGGTGCTCCGTCTTCCGTCGTCCCTCCATGAAAGACGTCCATTCATTTTTGTGATTTCTCGCGTTAAAATTCAACATTTTCGCTGTTTTTTTTGTTGACTAACTCGGGATGATTGAACCCAAGAAGAGAGCGTCGGACATGGCGGTGGTTCCTACCGCCGTGAAGCGGCCCCGGACGGAGCTGGTGGCGGCGGCTCAGTCTCAGCAACTCGTGGCCATGGTACGGAGAGTACTGTATACTATACATCAGATATACTGCTGACTAAAAAAGTACTTAAAACAAGTTGTTAGAGGCGACCAAAAACATGCACACCACCATTAACAGCTGTATATCTACCCATGTGCACTAACTGGAGTTGTTTTTATGCACTAAACGGGACTAAGTTTCCAGATAAACAGGAAAAGAAAATAACTAACTAAACAATTAACTCACGAACAGGAAATACTGTAGTGTTTAACTCACATTCAGCCATGTTCACACAGTCCTGAGAAATGCATTGATATTCAGACTTTAATATGTTTATTTCTGGAGATGATATTTAAGATTATTTACCAATTTAATCATTCTGCAAGTTTCAAATATGCAGTTTTAGATTCACTGTGATGAACATGAGCTTGTTGCACAGCCATGTCACACATTTATGATCTTCAGAGAAGGTCCTCAAGGTTTTTAATTCACTTGTGTTATAATGATCAGCTTTGTTGAAGCATTTGGGTCAATTTTAGGGTCTTTTTCGTGATTTCTACAAGAAGCTTCACATGTCAGATTTCTGCAATTTTAATTACTATTAACACACAGTGTAGCTCTGCTTATTCTCGACCTTTGTGGCCAACATTGATATTTAAGAGCTAAAAAGCTAAAAAGTTGTGAGTGCCCCCCCTTGGACAAACAATATACAGACAACTGTTAGTAAACCTTGAACATATTTTCTGTTCTGTAATTTCTTGTTAGTTATTGGTTGACACACATGCTGATATACATATAGCACAGATAAACTTCAGTTCAATCCTTCGCTGTATTGAGCGGCAGCATGTCCTTGTAGCTCCGTAGTTTGTCAGTTTTAATCCATTATTAACACCTTCATATTGTTTAAGTTTGTTAATTGTGTTTTTTTTCTATCAGATACCTGAATTTTCCTCAAACTTTCTACACCTTGTACCACCTCAGAAAATATTCGTGTCTTCAAGTACCAGCATCATGACAGCTTAGTCTGGCCCTGTTCAGCTACAGACAGTTCACACAAGATGCAGTTTCATTCATAATAAGAGGCTTTTTTTAAAATTGTTGACTGCAGTTGAATGCTGAACAGATCAGAGGTACTTAAGTGCAGAAGTGGTTCTCCTGATCCGCACTTCTCCTCCTAATATTTCACATTTGGTGCCACGATTGCAGTGATTTTGAACAGTGTTTTGTTTTTTACCTCCTCATACTATCTTACCATCACACTTTTATTAAACTCATACCTGATCATTGATGTATGTGTGCTACCTGCATGACTGACTACAGAGCAGCCTGATGTTGAAACAAAATAATCCAAAATGCCTTCTCCTTCTAAGGGAGCTCATTTACCACAAGTGGTACTTGTACCACAGTTTGAGAACCAGTGTTTTAGAGCATATTTCTGTTCAGACAGTGACTATATTTGACCTTTGATGCATCTCCTTTAGGGTCCACCACGCAGCTCCAGCCTGCAGGCTCCCATTATGCTGATGTCTGGTCACGAAGGCGAGGTCTACTGCTGCAAGTTTCACCCCAACGGAGCCACGCTGGCGTCCTCAGGATTTGACAGACTCATATGTAAGATATTAAAATATTTGTGCAAACACCAGACGATCGTGCAGTTCACACATGCTTGTTAAAACATTTTCATACTCCCAGATACTTTGTATAACTTGTTGTACACGGTGTTTCTTTGCTGCAGTGATGTGGAATGTGTATGGAGATTGTGAAAATTATGCCACCCTGAAGGGGCACAGTGGAGCAGTGATGGAGCTGCACTACAACACAGATGGCAGGTACGAACAACCATGGATGAAGTAAAACATTGTGGGTTATAATCTGATGGACAAACAAAATGACAAAACAATATTACCAAACTGGATAACATAAAGTTGTGTGTGAACAAATAGATGGAAAAATGAAGAATTAGTACGACTGGATATCTAGTGTTGTACAATATAGCGCTGGTGTCTTCTTGAGTCAACTCAAAACTTAAACACTTTTATAGGTGCCCTAGTAGCTCACCTTGTGGAGGGCGCCCCATGTACTGATGCAGAGTCCTTACTGCAGTGGCCTGTGCTTGATTCCAGCCTGCTATCCTCTGCTGCATGTCGTCCACTCTCTTTCTCTCCCTCCTGTTCCTGTCTGTCTTCAGCTGTCCCTATAAAATTAAGACATTAAAAGGGCCAAGACATCTTTATTCGTGTTATTTCAGTGTTGGAGGTTTCAGCAGTGAATCTGTGGTGGAGTGAGAGTATATTTGAGTTGATAATCTGTATACATTTTGTATTAAATGATATTCAAACAGTTGAATTATTTATAACACACAATTCTTGGAACTAAATGACGTGTTAGAATAGAGCATAGCTGGCTGCAAGTGTTGGCTTCTTTAGCTGTAACATTATCAGCTATCCAGCCCTCATGTTGGTCTAAACCTACCAAACAAATGTCACTGTTTATTCTAGTTTCTGTAATTGATGGAGAGGGACACACGCTTACCAGCTGGCTAAGATAATTAGAAAGTGTCTAGAAAGCAGCGACCAACAGTGATTTTTTTTCTTGCCACGTGTTTTTCAGCATGCTGTTTTCGGCGAGCACAGACAAGACCGTAGGTGTGTGGGACAGTGAGACTGGCGAGAGGATCAAGCGCCTGAAGGGCCACACCTCCTTCGTTAACACCTGCTACCCGGCCCGCCGAGGGCCCCAGCTCATCTGCACTGGCAGCGATGACGGGACAGTCAAGGTGAGATTTTCAGCTGCCAGTTAATTAATTCAAATGAACTGATCTAATCCCACATCATTGGGTTCAAGTGTTGGGAGACCTCAGCACACTCACTGCTCTCAATAACAGGCCGTGCTTTGTAAATTGATTATCTTTTTTTTATTAATTAATCTGTGTATCTCTTGTGTGTGTCTGTCTTCATGTAGCTGTGGGACGTCCGTAAGAAAGGGGCGATCCACACTTTCCAGAACACCTATCAGGTGCTGGCCGTGACATTCAATGACACCAGTGACCAGATCCTGTCAGGAGGCATCGACAATGACATCAAGGTACTGAGCCTCAACATACACTGGAAGCAATGATATTGATGATTTTCATTCAAAATTGTTTAATAAAATCATGATCTGGTCTGAGAAATTCAAGTTAAAGAACCAGTGTGTACTTTAGTAGCATCTAGTGGTGACGTTGGTGATTGCAGCCTCCTCCCTTCAGAAACCATGGTGGCTGCAAATTGCATGGAAAAAGTGTAAGGCCCTATCTAGAGTCAGTGTTTAGTTTGTCCATTCTGGGCTACTGTAGAAACATGGCAGACTCTGTGGATGAGGACCTGCTGTGTCTATAAATATGAGATCGAGCGCTCTGGCGCAGAAACACAATGGTTTTTCCATTCATGTGAGTCAGGGTCGTCCACTTTGGCTGCAGCGGTGCAGGCCACAAGGACGTCTGCTAGAAAAAACACAGCGACCTGTGCCGGAAAAGTTAAGCCGCATCCAATTTTTGGAAAAATGCAGCCCAACCTCAAGCTTTTACAGTTCATCCATGGGTAGCTTTAAATATCTGTAGTTTAGATGAGTTTGGTTTATTTGGTTAGCAATGCACAAAATCAGTATAAAATATATAAAGTAAACAAACTATAAAAGTAAAAAGCAGAAACTCAGAAGAAGTCTCATGATGCTAACTGCTGGTTTTTCCCTAATTACCCATCCTGACTCCCCTCTCACACACACACACAAAGTACCACAGTTATGACCATAAAAATAATTTTTAAAAAGTGAAACAACTATAAATATATAGTTGCTAGAGCTACAACTATAGGATTAAAGCTAGATCCATCCGTTATCTGTAACAGCCTATCCTCATCAGGGCCACGGTGGCGCTGGAGCCTGTCCCAGCTGATTTAGGGCAAGAGGCGGGGTACGGCACGGACAAGTCAGCAGCTCATCACAGGGCACATAGAGACAAACAACCATTCACGTAAGATTAAATGAGATAATTACAAACCGTGTCGATAGCTTTATGAAACGATGCGATAGCGACAGACACAAAACATTCTTCACACTCTGATAAAGGCGACGAGTTCGGTCATTTAGGGCGCCGTGTGCCACATTTAAAATTTGTCACCATAAAGGCGCAGAGTCTTATCTGCTGTTGGAGAAACACACTTTGTTTTTTATTTGACTAGGAGTAAAACAAGGTGCTAAACAGTATTTAGCTGATTGTCGGTGTGCTGTGAAACTGCCTCCCTCGGTCTCTGATAAACCTATAAAATGTTGAATTCACTGCTTCACCCTCTTTACTCTTGCATCTTTTATAATGATGTTCAAGAATTACACTGCCGTTTTGTCCTCATTCTGCTACCTACTTCTTGCACAAACCCTGCTGCAGGCTCCTCTGTGGTTTTGTAGTTGATGTGTTGGGTTGCAGTGTGTTCATGTGCTGGAAGAACCTCGTTTTTGTGTGTTATTTCTTTTTTTTTTTTTCTCCCCCTCTGGACTCTAGACTCTATCATGACAACTGGCTCATGGCCTGTGGATATTTCTCTTTGCTCTTCGCATATGGGTCTATATAGTGTGTGTCCTTTTGTGTAAACCCTGTCAAAAGCTTGTCTTTTGTGTTGTGCAGGTGTGGGACCTGAGGCAGAACAAGTTGATCTACAATATGCACGGCCACGGTGACTCAGTAACTGGACTCAGCCTGAGCTCTGAGGGATCATACCTTCTCTCAAACTCCATGGACAACACGGGTAGGATGTTTGTGTATTTACAGAATAACAAATGCCTCTTTCTCAGGTCATAACATTGACTTCTCTGTGGCTGAATCATTGTGTGTGTGTGTGTGTTTGTGTGTGTCTCTGTAGTGCGCATTTGGGATGTTCGACCTTTTGCTCCCAAGGAGAGATGTGTGAAGATTTTCCAGGGCAATGTTCACAACTTTGAAAAGGTAACATAAATAACTCTCTGACCCTCTTTGTAGTCAAGGGCATGCAGTATGTGGTCTACTTGAACTTCCAGTACTGACACTACTTTCCAGTTTCCACCCTGTGTGCTTGTATATTTACCGAGTAGAATCTTGAACTGTGAGTTCGCAAATGTGTCACAGATTTTTCCTAAAAGGGCATCACAACATGTCACTTTCTGACCTGTAATAAACAGCTCGTGGTTCTTTCATGCTGTGAACTAACACTTTGTGCACAAGTGACTAACAGCTGCAGTCCTGCTGGCGGTGTTTACGCCCGTAGTCGAGCGCGGGTTGCATGACATCGCCTTTCATCCTCTCGTGTCTCTCCCATCACTCTCTGCTGTCCTTTCTAATGAAGAAGTTCACGTTTCATCTTATTACTGTAACAGTAGCTCTCATGTAGAATGGCTGCGTCGCGTTGCTAATGCACTTTCTAACATCTGCTCCTGTCCGTCAGAATTTGCTGAGGTGCTCCTGGTCGACTGACGGCAGTAAGATAGCTGCAGGCTCGGCTGACAGGTGAGAGGCAGTGAAACACACACCGCACTTAGAGGCCCTAACACACACATCAAATTATCTAGATCAGGGAACTTTTATTTTGTTACTGTGAAATATGTTCATTCTTTTAACATTCTGGTGTCTTACATGACTTGTTTTAGGTAGGTAAGAAGGGGAAAAGAAGTAAGAAACTGCATTAAATTAAGTGATTATAGAAAGAATGTATACAATGTTATTGAGTTAAAATAAATGCATACATATTGTCTAACATATAAAAAATATATACAGTTATTTCTATGCACACATACACACTCATATATGCAGTACACCAAATGGTGTACAACAGATACAGATGATTGAGAACCCGGAGCACGTGATATTTTTCATTACTGGCACTTGAAAATGTGCAAAAAGGGCGGACGTTTGATTTAGTCATTTAGCCGACGCTTTTATCCAAAGCGACGTAGAAAAAAGGTAAACAATCAAGGCACAGTGCAACAAGGACATGTTAGTGCAGCAATAAGTACTGTGACAGTTGTAGAGAGGACAGATTTAGAACGTCCAGGTGTTGGTAGTGCTCGGAGAGGAGGTACTCTCTGAAGAGCTGGGTCTTCAGGAGGTTTTTAAAGATTGAGAGGTAGAACTGATAGTGCGTTCCACCAACGAGGAACAACAACAACTTGAGCGAAGCCAGGCGTCGTTTATTGAGGTAACACATGGCTGTATATGGGTATTCAAGTAAGTGTGTGCAGGGTGGGATTTGAATTTAACGCAGGCGGCTACAGGTAGCCAGTTGAGCTCGATGAGCAGCGGGGTAACGTGCCCGTTTGGGTTGATCGAAAACCAGGCATGTTTCACTGTGCAGGGAGGCCCGTCATGACGATGTAGATGGGGAAGTCAGCTTGTTCCCTGCAAAAAAATAGTGTTTGATTGGTGTTGTGCTAAATTTAAAGGTCTCTCACGTTATCAGAAACTGAGTGATGGCAAGCAGAGGTTGCAATTTGTAAATCTGTGTGAAAATGGATGTGAGTATTTTGTGTGTAGAAGCTACAAGTTCTTTCCATGTTTGTAGTCAATCAACTTCCCATGTATAGACCTGTACTGAGCAATGAATACCATAACTGAAATGATAACTCACATTAAACCTAATGTTCCTTTCCAGGTGCAAATGTTGGGTCATTAACTTCACCTGTTCAGAGTTGAACAGCTTTAAGTATATTATTACAGAGGTCCATCTTTCTAAACAAGTGTCCATCTTAAGTTCCAAGCGAGCCTCAATCTCGATGCCATTTACCTCTTTGAATTGATTTTCTATCCTAATCCACCAACAGCAGCATAACTCGAAATAAATCCGCCGCACAAGCTGTGTTGTAACAGAAATCCTTCAGGCTCATGTGTCTCAGCTCAGCATCGCCTCACATCAGGAGTCATTCTAGCTATTTACTTTTCTGTTTTTATAGATTTGTGTATATCTGGGACACCACATCACGTAGGATCCTCTACAAGCTGCCAGGCCACGCTGGCTCTGTCAACGAAGTGGCCTTTCACCCAGAGGAGCCTATAGGTGAGTCTTAGTCTCAGAGAGCACAGGATGGGACAGGATGTTTGAAGACTTGGGGAGCAGGTTAACGAGAGCCAGGGGATTTTCATATTCGAGTGGTTTTGTCAGACTTTGGTCTCCAACCAACTGTTTCCTGTCTGTTAGATTTGATTTGACATCACTGGTTAGTTCACCTCAGGCTTATGTCTAACAATAAGAGTTTAATCGTCTTTTTCTGTGTCCCTCTGCACAGTGCTGTCTGGCTCCAGTGATAAACGGCTCTACATGGGAGAAATTCAGTAGAGCGTCTGTCTGTATGTATGTGTATGTGTGTGTTTGTGTGTGTGTACGTGTGTACGTGTGTACATGGACTTGAATGAGTGAGTATGCGTGTGTGTGTCCTGCAAGTGAGGGTCCTGCTTTAGAAGTGGATGGGTGGTGTTCGACAGTGAGGTTAGGAGTCTCTGTAATTTCATGTGCTTCAGCCTGTCACGAAACAACCTCAGGACGTGTGTTTGAAGTTCATCATGCTCAGTCACAACAACGACGACTTGTTTTTTTATTCTGATTTGTTTCTTTTTAATAAACTTCTGGATTCTGTACAAAAAAGCTTGTTAGCCTCTTTTTTTCATTATGACACTTTGACAGTGCGACCTGTCGATGCAAGAAAAAACTTTGTGCCTCTGATTCCTCTACATTTATTTGACTGCAGCTAGTTACTTTGAGAATGAGGATTTATAAACAAGACGTATCACATATAAATGTGCAAAACAAGAATCAGATGAGCAAAATAGACCTTTCTCAGAGCAGCCATTTTGACATGAAATAGTATGGGAAACACAAACAACAGAAACAACAAATATATAAATATGTTAAATTTAATGGGCATTCAAAAAGATAAAAGATGGCTGATGATAAAGATGGCTTTTTGAAGCCTTAATGAATATGTAATGTGTTCCATCTGATCGAGGCCCCACACCTTCAGGATCAATGTGTTATATGTATGGTGGGTTGGTTTTAGACATCTGATGGGTATACACTTCAAGAAGTTCAACAAATCACAAGGAAAGCTAACTCATCCTCTTTTGGTTGGTCTCTTTGGGATTATTATTATTATAGTTTTCATTTATTCTCTGTGCAATAAATGGATTTAATTCAAATACACCTTAAATCCCACACAACCCAGCTCTTCTCATTTAAGTTTTTCTAACAGACAGTAGATGACCTTTAATAATTTAACAGCGTAAAGGATGGAGCTGTTGTTGTATACATTTATTTCTTTAAAAACTAATAATAAAGGAGTTCTATTGGGGTGTCTTCCCTTCCATCTTGCCTCTCAGTGCAGTAGTTAAGCTCTTTCGACCTCTACCTGTGGTGATAAATTAATCAGGTCAGTTTAATTAGCACCATATAGAGTTACTGGCATACTGTCTCATCGTACAATGAATATGGGTTTACTTAGCTAAGCAGGGCTTTGATTACGGGTCACTTCATCTGTTATAATCACATTTTTTTGGGAGGGGGGGGGTTTGCTCTGTAATGAGACAAGGCAGGTTTACCAGCAACACAGAGTGCTTTACATGAGGTGAAGATATGAGTTTAAAACATTATAAGAAGGACAAAAAGATCAGTTAAGTCTGTGTAAATATGAAAATATATTTGTGAGTTTGTCAGACCCCAAAAAAGGGTGTTAAATATATAAAATAAGGTTTCAAAATTAGGTAAACTAGCAGTATTTAAATTAAATTAGATGATTACAAATCAACAAACTATGATGGATCGTACAGTTATAGTGCAGTCTCAAGTTAATTGGCACATGAGAACAATATACAGAGCACAGTTCAAGGTGAACATCACTTTTTTATGTGAGCAACACATAAAGTGAATGCAGGCCTGGGTGTAGTAAACTGGATATAATGGCGTTGTTCTCCATTGATTGTCATATGGCCTCGCGATAACCACCAAGGCGGTCATTATCTGGCTCTTCATCAGTGATAGCAGACTGCATGAACTAATGCGAGCCTCGCTCTGCACACAGTAAGTGTCTGATCTTAAACAAGGCTGTTAATTGTGCTCATTCCGCTCGGGATAACCGCAGAGCTGCAGGAGACGACGAGCAGCAGCGGGGCCGCGGGTCAGCGCTTTCCCCTCGGTCTGTATCCTCCACACACTCAAGATGGAAGTGGGTGGTGATTACAGACTTTATTATTTTCGGCTGTCTGAACCTCCACCTCCCCCTCCTCCTCCTCCTCCTCCTCCATCGCGAGCCCCCCGTTTCTTTTGTGCTCCTTCTTCCCAACCAAACCGAACTCCTCGCGGGGCTGCCGCTCGGACACGCGCACGCACGCACGCACGCACGCGGGGCTGCAGAATCCATGCAGCTCCTCCTCGAGGGGGTCGCGGTGACTGAGAGCCCCCACCCCCTCCTCTCTCTCTCTCTCTCTCTCTCTCTCTCTCTCTCTCTCTCTCTCCCCGCGGCTCCTCCTGCGCCCGCCCCGGCACCGATTGTTGACAAAAGACGCTGCGAGACGGAGCGAAGAAGCCCGGACCCCGGTACTGGTGAGCCCGTTAACTTGACTTGTTTGCCCCGAACAGTTAGAGGAGAAGCAGATAGGGACGATGGGGGTTGTAGTTGGGGTGATGGTGGTGGTTGGACGAGGACTCTTCCGTTCCTAGAAAACCGTGAGTCACAACGGGCTGCTTTGTGTCCGTATGTAGCCAAACGTTAGCCGTAGTAACACACTGCGGGGTCGGTCCCCTCCTCCCCTCCGCCCCCGTGTGATCCGGTATCATATGATGCTCATTTCTGTCTATGGCCTGGGGCACAGTATGACAGCTTTCCGTCTCTCTTTGTGCCTTTGTGTGTCCCCTCTCCGGAAGGTGTGGCCGAGGTGATTCGGTTGTCGGCGGTGGTCGGACCGCAGCAGGCCGGCGTGAAGTGGACGCCCCCCCCCCTCCCTTCCCCCCTTACCCCTCATCCCTCCTCCACCACCAGCACCACCTCCTCTCCTCTCTCCTTCATGAAAACCACCCGCGATTGGTATTTACAGACGGCCAAGATGGGTCACTCAGTGTGAGTGGAAGCGCCAGACCATCGGTACAGGAGGAGGAGGAGGCAGCGGCGGCGGCCTTAGGTGGGTCTATTCAGCCGGGAATGGTGTGAGCTGAGACGACCAGGCATTCTGGATCTGACCGGGGACCCGTCATTCCCCCGGAGCCTCCGCGGCTCCAAGCCGCGTCCTGAGCCCTCCAAGATGGGGAAGTGCGACGGAAGATGCACGCTGCTGGTGATATGCTCACTGCAGTTGGTGAGTGTGTGTGTGTGTGTGTGTGTGTGTGTGTGTGTGTGTGCGTTTGTGTGTGAGCAAAGCCGCCTCTCTACTCACTCACCATAAAGATATAATTAGAGCAGCGTGCTACAGACACGCACATTGTAATCAGACATTTTTGTCCAGCCTCTCTGTACAGTCACACTGAAAAAGCTTTGAGCTGCAGCTGCTGGAGTGCCATGCCACATTTGCAGGGGAGGGTGTGTGTTTGTGTGTGTGTGTGTGTGTGTGTGTGTGTGTGTGTGTGTGTCTGTCTGTCTTTGAAGCAGAGGGAGTAGAGCAGGGGGGGGGGGGGGGGGGGGTGGTCTCAGGGTGGTCTATGTCTGTACAGAGAGGGGTGATAGCCCCATTCTGGCAAAACCATGTGCATGTTAAGAAGCACGGGAGGGACAAGGAGGCCCTGTTCACCATCTGGTCTCCATTCTGGAGTTAAAGTTAGCTGTTCCTTGTGTCTACAAATAGCTCGGGACTATTCCTCTAAAATGTAATAAGTGTGTAATATGAGACAGTATCAGTATACTCCTGTAGTGAACATGACGCAGACATGGACGGCAGCAGTGTGTCCTGGCTATTGTTCGCAGGGGGGCTGATGAGTTGTTGTGTGGCCCATAGATTCTCATTAGTTTGGGGGAGCTTTTGGGGGGGGGTGCTCCTCTTTTACAGTCACTGGACTGGCTGGTGCTCCAGGCAGTTACCATGGAAACAACTGCGGCAGACCTGTGTATGCGTGTCCCCGTCACTGTCTGTGTGTGTATATATATATATTTGGTGTGTGAAACCTTGATTACTTGTGTTGTATTTGCATGTGTGTGTGTGTTTGTATGAATATGTCCCCTCCCATTCTATATGTATATATTAATATATATTTATACATATACATATATATATAAATCCCCCTCCCCCATGTCCCCTAGGTGGCAGCCCTCCAGAGGCAGGTGTTTGATTTTCTGGGCTACCAATGGGCTCCCATCCTAGCCAACTTCCTGCACATTATGTCCGTCATCCTGGGAATGTTCGGCACCGTGCAGTTTCGCTTCAGATACCTCATCTTTGTGAGTATTATCTCCTTTTTCGAGCTCATGTTTACTCTCAATTAATAACTGCGAGCGTGAGAAATTGATCTCTGTATTTGTTTGTCAGTATGCAGTATGGCTGGTCCTCTGGGTGGGTTGGAACTCATTCATTATCTGCTTCTACCTGGAGGTTGGAAACCTGTCTCAGGTCTGTTCTGTGTGTTTATACTTAGATCTTTGCTCTATTTAAAAGCACTCTCCTCCTCTCTGTAGATTAATTGCTTTGTTGGGTTACATCTTGATAATCAATTTCATTGTTTAACTCACTGGCTCTTGAATGTCTGCATGTTGTTTCCCCTAAGAGTGATTATTCCTCCTCAAACTGTTTCATTTCAGCATTTTTAGAGGTCTTAGATGTAAAATTATCAGTTAATCCATAAGAAAAATTAAAGATTTGAAAGAATGGGCCCTCATTGTAATGTAATGTAGAAGATGTTGTTTTTCTGCTTCTTTATCCTTTTAACTATCTTGATTGGTGGGGTCATGACCCCCCCAGTTGGGCATCCCGGGGTTTAAGCTGTATATCATGCAATGCAAAAATGTCAAATATTCTCATTACCGCCTCCAAAATCTGACAATATTCTGATTTTCTCTGTTTTATATGGATGTTTCTCTGTTTTGTACCATTGTGAACTGACGTTGCTTTAATTTGTTGCTATTTTGTAGCCCAATCGTAAAATCAAAAACATAATCCACTGAGGAATCAGTTGTTAGTTGTAGCCCTACTTTCATGTATATGTACGCATCTCTGTGTGTGTGTGTTCAGGACAGGGACTTTCTCATGACGTTCAACACATCCCTCCATCGCTCGTGGTGGATGGAGCATGGTCCTGGTTGCCTGGTAACGCCAGTTCTAGACTCTCGCATGGCCCCTGATGACCACCATGTCATCACCGTCTCTGGGTGTCTCCTTGACTACCAGTACATAGAGGTGTTGAGTTCAGCCATACAGATCTTATTGGCTGTACGTATCTAACACACACACACACACACACACACACACACACACACACACTCACTCACTTTTGCAAATAAACACTGTGCAGCTTGTTGCCTCTCTGCAAAGACATACGTCAGCACAACAACCTAATTTCTGACCATCTCTTCTCTAACAGCTCTTTGGCTTCGTGTACGCCTGCTACGTGAGCAAAGTCTTCCAGGACGACGAGGACAGCTGTGAGTCCCTTTGTTTTCTCCGAAAAGCTTGTTGATCCTCTTCAAGCGCCTTGTTCAGACGATTAGATTTACTTCTGTTGCACCGTCAAGAGAGCCTTTGTGTTAGCGATCCATGGCCTTGGATGCGCGCGCTGTTAGCTCATTGTTTTCCCCTGCCTGAGTCATGCTAAGCAAAAATCACTGCAGAGGATTCCCTGTGGGTGATCTGAGCGCTCCCATCTGTGGGGAGTATTAAAGATGTCTGCCGGAACATTCCCGCCATCGGAGTGTCCGTCTGTCTGCTGCTGCACAGTGCTCGTCTGTCGGCTTTTGGGTGTGCCATCTGTGTGTCTGAATGGTTCTTCTCATGTGCCCCTCGTGAGTGTTTCACTCCCACTCAGCGGAGGAAATTAAATCCTGTAGTTCGAATATAACATCATGAGATTGAGTTCCTGTAAGAGGAAGTGTCATGCTGTGTTTGTGATGTCTGAACAGCATGCTATGTTATAATAATAAGCATGTCATAACATAGTGGTGACTATGAAATAATAATGGCGTGGTATAAACGTTTTTGATGTATTAATAATATATCCAGACCGACATTGGCACTTAGAGGCCAATAGCAATATTATTGTATTATATATGATATTTTAAATTAAGCATTTCTATATGTACTGAACGGCACATATAACCATTAAAAAACAAACTTGTCAGTGCTCTCTGGTGGACAAACCAGAGATTTGGAAGAAACACTGTTGTCCAAATGAACTCAAATATCTTAAGTATTTCTGTTCTGCACGTATCGGCCAATACATACACCCAATACCAATATACCAAACTTTATTAAAATGGTAGAGCTTGCCTCTTGAGAAAACTGAGACCTAATTTGTGGTCTCTAGCTCCACTGATGTAGACAATCAGAGACTGTTTTATTTTTCAGCTGGCACCACATAAGTTTGTTCCCCTGAATCGATTGAGAAAGATTAGAACAATGTATCAGTGACATAGACACAGTGAGAAAGATGATGTATCTCTGCAGATCCTGATGTCACGGCGGGGTGTTATTAAAGGCATACCGAAAGCACTATGATACCATCTGATGCCTTAATAGATTTTCATGTCAAAATAGAATCTGATCTTGAAATACAACGCTTGTTAAAAAAAAGTACAGATTTAAGGGAAAGTGGAATGATGTCATCCTTTCTCTTTCTCTTTGTCTCTTAAAGTTGATTTCATCGGTGGCTTTGACTCATATGGTTACCAGCCTCCTCAGAAGTCCTCTCATCTGCAACTGCAGCCTCTTTACACGTGAGTTACAAATATAACAATCTCCAGTTTCTCCTTCTTTTTGATCTTACTGTCGAACATTTGTCTTTCAAGGGGTACTCGAGCGATATAGTGTTGCACTTCTGAAACGTTTGGGGCTTCGCAGATAAAAATCAATGCGCAAGAGGCCATGAGATCTTGACTTTTAATCCCTAGTGTGGGTCAGGCTCCAGGAACGCTGCAGCCTACATTTCCCACGATGCAACTCAAAAGTATCTTTATTTAGACCCTCTTTGGCGCCTAAATCCCCACACCCCTGGTTTGTATTGCATGATTCTTGTTAAAACTGTTAAGCTTCAAGTCCAAAATAACCCTGATGATGTCATCTGGGTTATCTCAGCCCTGATGACATCATCAGGATTATTTTTTTTTAGCTTCCCTTCATAACAACAGAAGATGATACACAACTGTTTCCTCAGGTCCTCATGACCAATAAAACCAAACTCCATGTGTAAAATTGGTGCAGTGCCCCTTTCATGCAACTCCATCAAAGTACAGTGTTGTGTAACATTGATGTCTGACAGTCCTGACCTCGTCCCCTCTCCATCACAGGGCTGGTTAACTGCTGGTAGCGCCACCTTCAGGCCAAACCCAGACGGTGTCACTGTGGATGGAAAGCGGCGGTTGCCTTGATTACACTCGCTCTGTGTGTGACAGTTTACCCGAGGAATGGACTTAACCCCACCCAGAGGGAGAGACGTCTGTGCGTGTGTGCATGTGTGCTTGTGTCTGAGAAAGAGAAATACAGCCCTGAATAGAATGTACAGAGCTCAGGGAAGAACCAGCATGCCAGGTGATGTGATGAGATGAGAAAAAGAGGAGGAGGAGGAGGAGGAGATACAGAGAAGCTGGGGACACCTCTGTCAAATCACCGGAGACACACTTCACTAAACTGCCAGCTCTCAACACTCCCACCAGTGTGCGTGTGTGTGTAATGTATGTGTGTGCGTGCGTGCGTGTGTAACTCCACAGGACTAGCGGGTGCTTTGTGGTTGCACCCTGGACTCTTAGCACTCGGCGTGCCTGTGAATTTTGTTTTGGGGGTGCTCACGTGGGGGATTCGGGTGGGGTCACATAATAAAAAGAGGCACAGCTCGTACCTGTTGTCGTTTTAGAATGTGGTGATGTAAAACTAGAGCAGTCTTACAATTTCCCATTCCCAAAGCCATCTTTCCCTTCCTCCCTTTTCCCATGCCGTTAAAACCACTGTTGACGTTCAAGCTTTTTACATTACAGCCCTGGCCTGCTGAGGTAGTAAAACAGAGCCGGTGGAGTGGAAAAGATGAACTGAAGGATCAGGCTGGCAATATTTTGTATACTTTATTAGAGGCCAAAACCAACAATGCATCTCCGTATCTCACTACCTAAATAATTCCCTAAAACATCTGGGCACTGCTCGTTTTAGCATTTGTCAACCAAACAGCAATTGATAGCGCGTCTGTTGGGGACGTTCTAACTGAGCATGTGCTGCGCCTGTGAGTATTTACAGCAGCAGGATGGTGAATGTGGAGTCATCTCAAAATAAACTACAGTGCCTAACTTCATCATAATGAAGGAACATGTCAACATTACAACAGTGTGTGGTACAACAATGGGTTTCACGGCTGTATCAGGTTTGTTAGTGGGACTGATTCATTGTTGGTTTTGGTCTTTTCATGTTATAAATATAACCAGACTCGTCCTTTAAAGTTCTCTGGATCACTGCAAAAATGTAAGTCAAATGTCCATCGCCAGGATATTTTGTTTTCAGGTCAATAAATTCAGCCTACTATACATGTAATACTGTTATTTAGGGATGCAGATGGCTTTGGGATCAGGCATTAGTGTGTCTATGGGGGTGGGGCGGGGGGGAGCAGTGGGGATACTGTGCATGTAAATAACCAGCCAATGATTGTTTTGTTGGTTCCATTTAGAAAAAAACGGTGGGTTGCATTAGGGGGTGGGTTGGGCTGGGCGAGAAGGGGTACACATCAAGGTTTTTCTTCATACCGGTTTCTCTAGTTCTCTCTTTTACGGATATCCTCATGCTGCCACCTTCTATCCTATCGGCAGCTAATTCTCCCTGTCATCTTAATCGGTAACTTTCTCTGCAGCTCGTTCGCTCGTCTCCACAGGAGCACGGTGATAAAGAAAGAGGAAAATATGTCATGAACATACACGGTGACATGCTCCGAGAAGTTTTTGTAGAAGTAATTGGTGACAGCGAGAGGGAAAGAGGGAGACAGGTATGAAGTGAAGACCTTATTGGGTGTAAGGTGAAGTTTGAAATAATAAAAATACACTTTCTACATTAAATATGACTTCTACTCTCATCTGTACACGCACATCTGTATCACTAAAATAGGTTCTTTCCTTTCTAGCTTTCATTACATTATATGAATATCTGGATTATTTTTGGCAGATTAGTTCAGAAGATTATATGAATAATGCATGAGCTGATAATGTACAATGAGGGTTTAATTTGCTGAAAATAATTTGATGCATTTTAAAGAAAGACAGTCAGAAATTCCAAAAATAGCACCGTTATATTCACAAAGGAACTCATTTTATACCTGCAGAGCAAAATAATGAGCTCTCTGTGTATTAAATTGATATTCTACAGTGAAAAGATCCTCCACTATGACAAATGGCACTGTGACCTACTTACTTACTGTTCATAATTATAAAAAGTATCTTTCATTACACATAAAAATGTTTACTCAGAGTTTAACTCAGTACTAAGTAATGTTTAATTCATTCTAATTAGTTTTTAGGATGTTTTTCTCTGCCAGCAAAAAAAAAAAAAAAAAAAAAAAAATGACACAATCACAATGACCGTAAAACAATACAACAAATAAAAACTGTGCAATACAGAAATAAACAACTACTTCGTCTACAAAGAGAAGGGGGATGCATACAGAGAAATGTTTTTATTTTATACTTTATATCTAGCCCTTTTGTGGTCCATTATCTTTCTTATTTTCATCTTACACCTTCTGTGATGTAATGATGTAATCGTGGTAGTGTTAAACAGGACTGCATTATAGTGAGAGGTATTTCTAATATTATGGCTATCTCATTTGCATACATGAGAGGGCCATAATATTAGAACACCTCTTAATATAACACAGTCCTGTACAACACCAGCACCCACTAAGACCTCAATAATATATATATAATAGTATATAAGTAGATTAATTATCTCTCTGACAGTGTCAACAGTTTGAAAATAAAAGTATAATTTATGTCAGAGTTGTTGAATTGGATCACACTGGGTTGTACCTAATAAAGTGGCCATCATGTATATACAGTATCTCTTGTCTCAACTTGTATGTTGGCATAAAATGAATACATACACACTTTATATGCATGCTTTACACTTATGCTACAGGCTGGTAAACATGCCATCCATTTTTTATGATCTATCCTAAAAATCTCCATATGATTATCATAGATTTTCTTAAAGGGCTGCCATAATCTAGGTGCATTACGTCATTCACACACCGGTTTGGGACAGTCTTCCCTCCGGTCTGCAGACTCGGGGTCGCCACTGGCACATTTCCAAAAAGCCAATGGGGTATTTTTGTTGTTTGGGCCACACGCTCCCCCTTTTCACACCGTCCACTTACATTCCGGAGGGGTAACGGAGCGTCCAGCAGCCACGCACACACACACACACACACACATACACGGGCGGACCGTGTGGCGCAGCACGTTGCCATGGCTGCCAAGCACCCCGTTACCGTAGAGACCCCGGAACATTGTGTACAGTCCACCCTCGACGAGATCACGTATCACACCCCTATATAATGTTAGATAAATACATTTACAGTGTTTTCAAAGCTGTAAACACCACTTATGTGATGTGGTTAAATATAAACCCAATTTTGTCGTGATATTTGTAATAAATTTAATCGTACGGGTTATTTTTGGTAGTTTGTTTTGGTGACGTCAGGCTGTACTGTGAACGTTTAATTAAAAAATATATATATATATATTTCATTAACAAATAATGTGAATGGAATCAAAATAAAACCCCATTATAAAAACAGCCCACAATACAAACAGACTACACACTCGCATAACAAAGGGACCGGGCCGGTATGGCCCTCCCTCCCCTCCCGGTTGGCGCAATGAACCGCACGCTCTCTCTCATCCCTTCCCGTCATGCAGCGCTCTTGCCTGCTCCTCCGTCGAGCCGCCATGTTGTCGGAGTGAAAGCCTGGGGTGTCAGAGAGAAACTGGGGCCAAAATCCGCGACCATCCACCCTCTCCGCCGGTGAGTACCACCGCCTCACCGGTCCCGGTAGCACGGGATGTTGTTTATTCACGCATCGGTGCGGGTATTGTTGCTATGGCGGCTATGAGAGGCGGCTAAAGAGGAGTATTTCGTGAGGCAGTAGCGGCTGCCTCCCTTTCTGCTGCTTGCCTCCTTCCTCCCGTTGTGTCGGTCTTCCGCTCTAGACAGCTCTCGGGCCTTTGTTAGCATCCGCGTCACGGGGACCCGTGGGGCTGCAAGGTCGGCAGACAGGTAGAGACCCCCCAGGTGTTTATTAATAACAAAATGACGGTGTTAGGGTACCGGTGTCGCTCTTAAAAACATTGTCTGGAGCCCGTGTTTGGCCACCGGTTCGCCCGGGCTGAGCTTGTGTCGGGAGGCCGTGTTATTGTTGGTAGACATGGGCAGTGAACCCTCCATAACACATCCGAGACTGGCGTGAGTGGACGCGGATGCATGAAAATGAACCCCCCGGTAACCGCGACGACTGCTTTTCACGTAGCTTCTCCATATTCCCTTTCGTTTTGATGTGTCATGTCTGTTAAGGAGGGAAATGTTTGGTCTGTGTTGAGACACCTAACGTTATCTCGTGCTAGCTGCACGTATTGTCACACCCCTGTCTGTGCCCGGTATGCGGTGGATTGATCCCCGGTATTGAACAATGATTAACCCAGTTAGGTTATGGGACACAGTTCCTGTTTCCGTGTGCTACAAGTTCAACTTGTAACATAACAAGCCGTGTGCGCCTCGCTTAGGGGGACGGCCACTGTGTTGTGGATTTCCGGGTGTTTCTCTACCTGATCTCGAGCGGCAGCAAAGGAATAAAGAGTTAACATTTCCTTGTAGCTGACTCAAGAGTGCAGCAGGAAAACAAACGCATGAGTACATATGTGAATAATCACTTTGTCAGGCTTTGGTTTGTTTTCATCTTTTTGGGGGACAGTTGAGCCGGTCAGCTCGTGGTTTTTGTCTTCATGGAGGTGGTGCGTGTGTTGCACAGTGGTTGGAGCAGGGCTTGAGAGAAAGCTGCATGCGTTTGAAGATTCATAGTGTCAGACAGACTCTGGCAAAGTTAATTACTGTATATGGCTCCGTGTAAAAAGAACTGCTTGTAATTTCCTCATGGCCTGTAGGGACACTAATGTAAAACTGGTAATTTTAACACAGATTAGAGCTTGTTGGATAAAGAGAGGTTGTAAAATACAAATTATATCCCTCTGACTGCTGGAAACCGCAAAGGTTGTTGTGCCCGATGTTGACCACGACCACCAAACAGATTGGTCCTCGCACACTACATACTTTAGAGGTTTATCATCTTCCCACCACACTGAGACCTGGGTTAAATGTCAGAAGAAAAACAAAATAAGGATCACCAGTTTGTCTCAAATTTCTTGGCTAATAAAGTTAGTAATATTTAAATATCTCCCATTTACACAATACACTTACAGTAGTGTGAGTTTAATACAGTTAATATCACTTTATTTGGCTTTATCATAGTCTTTTTGTGGTGCTCCTGAACTCTATTGTTGCACTCAATATTTTGTTCAACACATTCATATCAGTGAGATTAGACTAATTATTAGAAACACATCTACATATGATGCCCTTAATTTCAAAAGCACCACAAGCAGCAGCCTCCAACATGATCCTAAAGTTGAAACACCACCTTTAAAAAAAAAAACAAAAAACCTTAAACTTCATTCTTTATGAATGTAGGATGTATTACAGGTCTGTATTTTATTCTTAGCTGGCTGTACCTAATAAACTGGCACCTGAGTGTGTACTCTTCTGGCGGTGCCACAGTGTGAACTTCTCCTGTCCGGTGCCGGTGCAACCCACCTGCAGTCAGACTTGTAACAGGTTTTCATAATAACCAGATTTCTGTGGATAGAACACCTCAAACCAGAGAAGTTTAACCAAAATGTGACTGATCTGCAGATCGCACCTGTGTGTTCTTGTTTGAGATTCCTGTGTGGGGAACTTTTTTTTTTTTTTTATATATATATATATATATCTCTATGGTCTGTTTCACTGGAGTTAGTCACATACAGAAGTCCAGTAAAGTTTAAAGTGTCTGCCTATAGCTGCACTCACAGTAAAGTGGGTGTATCAGCAGGTAAATCACCTGCCTCCAGGCTAGTAAAGTGATTCTCCAGTTTATATCTGTGACTGATTCAAGCTGTAATTGCAGGCTGCTTTGCTTGAAGATTATTATTGTTGTTCGTTATATGGCTGTAGCTTACACGCGTTCTTTAGAAGTGGTAATTTAAGGTATTATTAGTTTGGTATTTACATGAAATAATATTTAATTTGTTAATTTGTGTGACGGTGATGTGTAAACGGTGATGGTCTACATTAAAATAAGACATTACATCAGTTAATCGGATTAATTAGACTACTTTTAATCAAAGAGGGACTGACTACAGAGCACTGCTGTAGTGGTGAAAATATCTGTACTCTTCTGTGGTAGTTTTGGGTATACAGATGGAGACGACATCCTTTATTAGGCACTCCTGCTTATAACTATTGTATTCAAAACCATCTGCAACAAATTCTAGCTTTATGAATGTTGGAGAGGTGTTGATTCAACTTTCATTGTTATCTTTGAGTTTGTAGTTTGTTAGTTTTGAGTTGCACTTCTGATTTTTAGTCTACCCTCACTGATATAAATCAGATGGACAAAGTATTAGAAACACATTAACCCTCATAAACACAGTTTTTATTGCAATGCAGTAGACCGCTCTAGTTTTAGATAAGCGATAAACGGCGCTCTGAGTGTAGTTTGATATTAAAACCAGTTCAGGCTCCAGTATTTAAGATGACTTTTGCATCTCTGGTGTGGTCTGAAGTTGTTAATTCTCATATGATTACACAGTGCATAGCGGGACTGCTGTATTGAAGGATTTATAGAGCAGCAACAGTGACTCTGAACTTTGATCATAAAGCTTTTGGAATTGGAAAATCATTAGACGACCCATTTGTTTAGTCCATATTTCGCCCGCTGTCACCACTTCACCAAGTACGGACCCAAAACTTGGGTCATAGTTTCTTTGTCGTGATTTAGTCTTCTTTTAAACATTAGCTAGTACAGTATGAGCCAGCGCGAGGGCCGTACATAGTTACACTTTTGACCTAGACCTTTGCACGTCTGCAAATTCAAAACAAGGTTCAGTTCCCACTTTAATAGGTACACCTCCACTAATGCACAACACAAACAGCTCTGCAATATTGCAAAGTTTGCAATGTTCGTTTCTGTTGTGGAGAGGTGTTGATTCAACTTTCTGGTCATTCTGCAGACCATACTTTGTGGTGTTTTTGTGCTGTGTTATGATGAAAGGTGTTCTGTCTGCTCTCAGTTATCTGCATGGAGCACATTTGCCTTTTAAACTTTGGGACAGATTTATTGCAGGTGAGTTGTTTTTAGACTCATTTTAGGAAGGTGAACCTAACAAACTGGCAGCTGAGTGCAGGGCCTCCATCCTGAGGGAATAAATGTGGGAATAACTAGTCGGAGCTTATCAAACATTCAGTTTGTTCAATGTATTGACCCGTTGGGCCATTGTTTGCATGTGACAGATGTGTTTCTCTCCGGACAGGCTGTGGTGGAATGAGCAGTGTGTGTGTGTTGAAGAGGAAAGCAGTGCTCTGGCAGGATTCATTCAGCCCCCACCATAGAACTACATCTCCCAGCATGCCCGTGGTGCTGAGCAGCGGAGGACATGCCCCTCCAACTGGGCAGACCCCTCAGGCCACACCCCCCAGCCAGCAGGTAAAACCCACCACCTTGACATTCCATTCATGGACAAATGAATCAATATAAAACACTTAGACTGGTTGTATTATTACAGCTGGTAACAGTCTGCGAGTGTCGGAGTGTCCATTTATTAGCTAAGCTTTGCAAACTAATCGTTAACATCTGCACAACACCAGAAATTGACTCCCAACAGCTTTGCAAGGTTGTTGACTGTTAGCTAAATGCTAGTTACTAGCACTATCCCAGCTCATACAGTTATAATCATAGTGAAATGTATAGCTAGCATCATCAATACGGTAAATGCTAATCATAAGGTAGAACTGGGAGAGCCTCTCATAGCATTTAAATGCTCTGCTTGGCAGCATTGTGGCTTCTAAGTAAATTATAACAACACTGGACAAAGAGCAGTGAATCAGATTGAATCTGGGTTGAATGTTGGCATCTTTATCTCTGTCAAACATGCTCGAGCTGTTTGACGTCACTTATGATATCTGTTTGAAGGAAGAAAAGATTGACAGTCGTTGCCTGCAGCTCCATTTAGGTTAGAACAACATCTGATTTTCATGGCTGTGTCTTTATTCTCCTGGTTGGTATTTTCAGGAAGCCAATCCAGGAAAAATAAGTCCGGTCCATCTAAGCAATAATTAAACCTGATTGAATGATGTCTTATGAACTCGTCCTGCTGCATGCTTTGCGTGCACAGCGATTGACCCAGCCCAGCTGTTTGCAGTACATGTTGACTGATTTCTTCAAAGACGGTTTCTTCTTAGGAATTGTGTTTATCCTCAAAATGAGTAAGAGAGGGAGTCGAGGAAAGCTCTGCCAGTGAAAAGAAAAGCTTCCTCCTATTGGGGAGTTTCTGAAGAAAGGATTGGCCCCAAATACTTCAAACTACAGCGCCGTTTTGATGACAATGAAGAATTTTGATGCAGCTGCCAAATCTGGCCTCACTAATGTGTGGTCATAAGGTTGGCAAAGATGCTTAGTGGAATTGTTTTCAATGACCTGGCAGAAAATGTCTTATTTCCACCTGGGATTTAACGTCCCAGCAGATTAATTATTTAAAAAAAATATTGAACAACTGTTATTCATTCCAGGTTTTCTGCTAAGAGACCAGAAGAATGGGCTTTTGTCATAGCAGCACACAGACTGTGGTGTAGTCCTGCTTAAAAACCAATTCCATTACATTTTTTTTGTGTGTTTGTATTTTTGTTCTGTCTGCCCATCCCACTGCTGATATTTCTTGTATATTCATGTTGATTCATGTTCAGGTTTTCTTTTGTTTGTTCTTTTTTAAGTCAACTGTCAGGCTATGCTTGCATGTCTCTAGTTGTTGTTCAGACACACTGTGCTTGTTACTGTTGCCAGTAATTCCCGCATAATATGCACATCTGTGTATGTGTCTCCAAGGGTGTGGCGGGTGCTGGACGCTCCCAGGATGATGCCATGGTAGACTATTTCTTCCAGCGGCAGCACGGTGAACAGCCCGGCAAACATCGCTGGCCCACTGGAGACAACATCCATGACAGCCAGGTAAGTGTGTGTATGCGTGCGTTGCACAAGTGGTGTTGTTGTTGTATTGTTATTGCTCGTACAGAGACATTTCCACACAGAAGACTTGATCCATTATTAAAATTGATCGCCGTATAACCATCAAATCATCCGTTAAATGTGTTCAAATAATTAAATTCTCTGTTTGTAAAATACTCAGTAAGTGTGGGGGTTAAGGGATTTTAATTAAAATTTCAAGTACAAGCATCAGACACAAACTAAAAGTTTTTTAATTGATGCCAATTGGAACAATCTTTCTAGTCTTTAACATATAATTTCCTACCTAAGGCGACAGTTTGAGGCAAAAACATTTATAAGGATAATTACTTATCACAGGTAATTAAAGCTGACTTTATGTTTATGCATCAGTCGAATATGAGAGACAGCTTCTTTCCACGTCTCAATGAGCTCTCTGTCTGCAGGTGCGATCCATGGACGAGCTGAACCACGACTTCCAGGCTCTGGCCCTGGAGGGACGCACCATGGGAGAGGTGAGACATCATGGTTAATGGTCGGGGTCACGTGTGGCCTAGAAGAACTTATGTGACAATGTAGCTTAAACAGCTAAGCTGATGACGGAGCATTTGGGCTGCGGTGCGGTTACACACACGCGCGTTGGTGCAGTTTAGTTTCAGTCACTCGATTTGGAAAGGTCAGAAGCTCCATGTCAACACTTGACATGAAAATGGCTGCCCTGTATTTTGTGACCTGGGTGCCAAGCTGAATAGACACATGATAGATTTCCCACAGTGAGTCAAACCTGACTAACAGGAAATCCAGGGAACAAGAAGTGGATCAGTTCCTCTGAGCCACAAGTACTGTGGACTTGTGTTGGCATTGTTTTTCCCGAATGAAAAGCTCTGAAAGATGAGAAGAGACTGAGCGGAGATGCTTTTTAATGGAAGTTGGTTGGACTGGCTGTTGGCATTTACACACAGCCCATACTCACTAATTCTGTTAACGTTGGACCGGTGCCTGCAATTAGCTTTGGCTCGCTGAACATGTTTCTGATGTGCGTTTGTTTGTGTCTCCTATTAGATGAATATTGTTTGACTCTATTGAGATGTATTAACGTGTTACTTTTTTGTGTGTGTGTATGTGTTTTTACCTAGAAAAAAAAAATCAGTTTTATAGCCCCCATGCAACCGAGAGTTGTTGTTTCCTGTTGCCAGAAGATACTGATCACAGTAGTTTACAGAAACCAGGTCTTTTTATAGCCAGAAAGCTGCTGACTGCGATAGAAAGTGAACAGAGATATGTATAGAAGAACACAGAGGAGCTGCTCGCAAGATGCTAAAGTCCAAACACTTAGAGCTAATTAAAACTATATAAGATTATTGACTTTATTTTTTCTTTTTTTTTCCTAATTTAAATAAGTCCTAATTGTTTCCTGGTTGCTCTAAGACACTGGCTTCAGTTGTGTGGTAGTGTGTTATTTTGTTGTTGCTTCACTCCTCCAGTTAGACTGATACTTGTACTTGTTTGTTTGTTTGGGGTGCATTCAGGGGTCGAAGTACTTCAAACAGATGTGTGTATTCCTGGAAATTGTAATGCAGCACTAGCGGTTTAATACACACACACATCAAAAAAGACGCTCTGGAGGTTAATAAGACTTAAGGACCTCTGCTCAGATGGATTTGTTTTTATTTTGTTTTGTGCTCACAGTATCTGTGTAAACTTTTTTTAACCTTGCCTTTCCTCCCTCTGTTTCTCCTCTGTCGCCCTGTGTCTCTGCAGCAGCTGCTAACCGGCAAGAAGTTCTGGGAGACAGATGACTCTGGGAAGGATGGACCAAAAGGGATCTTTCTGGACCAGTGGAGGGACAGTGCATGGGGTGCCTCAGGTACATGCTAGCCTCGTGATAAGGTGGCAGACGGGCTGTTAAGAATGCAGGAACGTCTGATTTAATTTTCACAAGCACATCAAGAAACCACGAGAACAATCGGTGTCTGGTGTTTGAAAATATATATTTAGATTGCTGTCAGAATCAAAAGCAGACGTGGAGGTGAAATCACCTTTTTATTCTCCCAGATGATGATGATGATGAGATTTCTGGTGTGTCGTATCAATACAGTGCAGTCGTGCAGCAGTTTTTAGAGCTGTGGAGAAAGTGAGTGCCTCTGGTAGGCAGAATATTTCTATGACTTTGCCTTTAAGACAGTACAAGATGGTCATGTTTTCATAAAACTGTTGAAATCTGCATCTGCCTATGTGCTGATGATTTATAGCTTAATCACATACATCATCCCGAGGTTTCTTGCCCCCGTCCAAGAAGATAGCAAGACGGAAATTCTCTCCAAAAAAACGTCTTGGCTCATAATGGGGAAAACGCAGCTGTAGAAACAATTAGAAAAAAAATGAACAGAAAGCTACAGTTTAAAGAAATTCAAAACCCGGAGAGTGTCTAATCCACCAATGAGATTATAATAAGACAGATACGAAAGAAGTTCAATAAAAGACATCCATAAATTGTTTTTAAATGGGAACATTTAAGAGTTAGAGTTATGGCTACAAATATCTAGTTGGGGCTCCTGGTGTTGGAAACATCCAGACCTTTTCAGCACAGTCTGACTTGTTGGGATGATGAAGTGTGACAGCTGAGGTTTATGTAGTTGAATATTGCCCTGTTAATGTTAGATAGCGTTATTCCCTGTGCCTCAATGTTATTCAACAGTCCCCATTCCCCACACGTCAGATCACTCGGTGTCGCAGCCAATCATGGTGTCCCGTCGACCAGGGCAGGGTTTCCATGGTGGCGGTGAAGTCGGGGTGGGCTCTGTGATGTCACCGCGCTCCGAGAGCGGAGGGCTCGGAGTTAGCATGGTGGAGTACGTCCTCTCCTCCTCGCCGGCTGACAAACTGGATTCCTGCCTCCGAAAAGGACCCTATGTAAGTGTTTACTCTCTCTGTCCATCAGTGTTTGTCCCACTCCTCATATATTTCCTCTTTGACTTTCGTTCTCTTCTACATCTGTTTTTTTTTCTGTTTCTCCTCTGTCAGCCCGTGATGGTGAACACGTCTTTCACCTTGTTCATGTCAGTCTGTCCTTCCCCCCCTCTGTACCTTTTTACGTGTTTGCCATCTGTCACTGTCAGATTCTTAGCACCTCTGTGTTGCTGTTTTTCACCGCATCAGGTACATTTCTTGTCTCTCTCCACCACACAGGGGCAGAGGGATGGAGAGGTGGAGGAGGAGAAGAGGGAGAAGCCGAAAGCAACGTTTGAGGGAGAGAAACTGAAAGAGTTGACAGAAGGTGAAGCTGATGTCATTGGCGACGTCATTAACCCCAACGGGCTGCCTGTGCAGAACGGCCTCGACGTCGACGTCAAAGAGTTCGGGTAGGACTTTGTGTGACACAGGGACACACACACACACACACACAACTTGAAATGCTTCTCGCTTGACAAACAGCCTTTAGGTATAAACTGAACTCCTCATCCTTCTTTACCCCTGCAGTCGTCCCCCAGGCAACATGCCGGCCCCTGGCCCCGAGGGTGACCTGCTTGGAGGTCCCGGAGGTGTAGGTGCTGAGGGCCTGACACCACTGGGAGGTGGAGGAGGCCCCAAACCTCCTGAGGATTTCTCTGGCGTGGAACAAGGTGGTGTCACCATGGACCCCATGGAGTCTGTGATGGAGCCGCTTCAGTTTGACTACAACTCCCAGATGCAGATGGACTCGGCGCCCACTGTTGGCTTATTTGATTACACCAACCAGCAGCAGGTTAGAGCGACACACAGAGAATCGTCTATAAACGTTTATCGCTACTCTATCAGATTCAACACAAGTGGCATTAAAATGTGATTCACCTGTCGTCGTGCTGTTTGCAGCTGTTTCAGAGAAACAACGCCCTAGCAGTGCAGCAGTTAACAGCAGCCCAGCAACAGCAGTACGCCTTGGCAGCAGCACAGCAGCCTCACATTGGTAAGAGACACTGTGACAGTATGTGTGCGTTCATGGGTCTATGAGCAGGAGAACTGAATGTCAACATCTTTGTTTCTTGACTTTTTTTACTTTCATTTTCTCACCGTCAGTATAATTTAAAGGGAATTCTTTTAGCCCTCTTCATTCCTACTGATTTCAAACTGTATGCACCAGTTTAGTAATCATAGGATCACTACATGACGCCACACACCACAACACACAGCTATAAACAGAATGGTGAAGCGCAAACATGATTTTACACACGACTCCATGTTATCAAAACCATTTATTTGGGAGTAAAGAAAACAAAGGTGAAATAGAGCCCAACCAATGAGTCGGTCAGCCGATTTTGGCCCATTGCAGATCTGAGTATCGGTGTACCTGTTATCCAGTATGTGCCAATATGAAAACGTAGTAGAAAGCAGCACAGAGAGGAGAGAAGCAGCTGCCCTCAGCAGTGTTAACTAGAATTGGTCGACAGTGTTCATGTGAAATTATTTAACACATTAGATACATATATTTAATGTAAACAAATGTTTTCATTACAGAGTATTTAAGAAAGCAGTTGTCATAGTCACATGGGTGCACAACCAACACAGAAAAGGTGTATTTTCAGTCCAGCTCGGCCAGCATATCAGTAATCTGAAGTTTTCCCCTCAAATCTTTTATCAGTATCGGCCTCAAAAGTCTATAATCTGAACTATTAGACCAAAGGTAAGACTTAAACTGTCCCATGTTTCTGTTATTTGCAGGAGTTTCATACGTCTTTTGATCAGTAGCAGCCTGTGGTTACTAATTAACTCTTAAAATTTCTCAGGTTTACTCAAATGCAAGTAATGCTTCAAAAGTCTTTAAGTATCACTGTGGTCATGTGTTAACCTCAACCCTCATTTATTGCTCAGTATTGACATTTTAATTATGGATGTCCTGAAGTGGTTCTTATGTGCTGAAGCTTCATTCCAGACGTCTGTATGGATTTCTTCCATGTATTATGTAAAACCTTTGGGCCCTGGTTCACCTTGTGTTCACCTCCATGTGTTCTTCAGGTCTGGCCCCAGCATTTGTGCCCAATCCTTACATCATCAGTGCTGCTCCACCAGGGACAGACCCCTACGCCGCCGGACTAGCAGCAGCAGCTACGCTCGGTGAGACGCGCGTTGTTGTTTGGATCCCGACCTCCTTCTTGTTGACTAATTTTCCACATTAAGTAGATGCCATCTCACCTGTATTTTATTTGTGTTTGCATCTAGGTCCGGCAGTTATGCCTCCCCAGTACTATGGCGTGACTCCCTGGGGCGTTTACCCCGCCAACCTTTTCCAGCAGCAGGCGGCTGCAGCCAACAACTCGGCCAATCAGCAGGCGGCGAACCAGGGCCAGCAGAACCAACAGCAGGTCAGTCGGCTGCTCGCCAAAAAAACACTGGCAGGCTGATTGCCACTGACTCAAGATGTTTCTGTCAGAGCTCTCTTTAGGTGCCAGTTAAGGTGTGCATTCAGTCTGAATGCTGCTCCGCTTGGATCTATAAGCTGAAAACTCTTTGTAGTCTGTGTAGATTAGAAAGCAATCAGCAGGAAACGTTTCATCCAACCGCTGCTTGTTATTCACTCCTGATTTGCTCGTATGCTAATATGTAAGGAGTGCCACCATTTGTCTCTTTGTGTGTGAGCATTTAGTTTTAGACATTAACTGCAGAGAATGAACAGGATAGAAAGTTCTATCTACAGTACACCACAGGGTCTCTACACTGGAACGGATTTTAGAGCATTGTTCTTATAATTCATTTGCATATTAAGTGTGACAATGACAAATCTTTTGTCTTTTTTAAGGTGATGCGTGCTGGTGGCAACCAGCGACCTTTGACCCCCAGCCAAGGTCAGCAGGGTCAGCAGAACGACCAGCTGGTTGCAGCTGCAGCAGTCAACTCAGCTCTCGCCTTTGGGCAGGGTTTAGCAGCAGGAGTCCCCGGTGAGTGCAACAGAAATGTCTTAATTTATTGCTTCTGACAAAGCTCCCAACAAATTTCCACACATCTTTGTTAGTCTCCGACGCCGAAACTCAATTGTTTGTTTGCCGTCTTTTTCTCAGGCTACCCAGTGCTGGCCCCTGCAGCCTACTATGATCAGACAGGCGCCCTGGTGGTCAACACTGGAGCTAGGAGCGGCCCCGTCCGCCTCATGGCTCCTGCCTCCGTCATCATATCTCCTTCCGCAGCACAAGCAGGTGAGACGGCAGAACAGCGCACTGGTCAGAAATATGGACCGTCTCTGTTCACCAACAAGACAAAGCAGGATGTCACGCACACAAAACAACGGCTTGCACGTTGTGGTCTTTTTAAAAACATGTTCTGAATGTCCCGTTCATCCAGAGCATGTAATTAAGAGATTATGAGATTGTACCTTTGAGTCTAGCCACAGACTCTCTTACAAAGAGTTCCCAGGGTTCAGTGTTCAAGTTAGACACTGGCTTGGGTTCATATGAATAGTAAAGGTGATGCAAAGAATTCTGGGTTAAAATGTATCGTTATGTCGTATGTATTAATCGTTATGGGCAAATGATCATTCATTATGACCATTCACTGTTTAAATTCTGAACCTGTCCCTGTCTCCAGTTGCAGCAGCAGCAGCCTCCGCCGGTGGTGCCAATGGTGGTCTGGGCGGCGGGGCCAACGGTCCATTTCGTGCCATGACGTCCCAGCAGCCTCAGCAGCAGGGTGGACCTGGCGGCGCTCTTGGAGGAAGCTCCTTCTACGGATCCTCCTCCCTCAGCTCTTCCTCCCAGAGCTCCTCTCTTTTCTCACAAGGCTCTGGCCAGCCCGGACCAGGCTCTGCCTCTTTGGGCTTCAGCCAGCCCACCTCCTCCTCCCTCGGTGCCACGCTGGGGGCCACCCTGGGAGGCTTTGGCACTGCAGGTATGAATACACCATTCCTGCAAAGTCTTAAGTAATTAACATCTCACTGTCCCTCCAGATACCATGAGCCCATTTTGATGTTTGCCTCCCTCTAGTGGCCAACTCGAGCGGTGGCAGCGGTTCCAGACGGGACTCCCTGACAGGCAACAACGAGCTGTACAAACGCACGACCTCCAACCTCACCCCGATCGGTCACGGAGGCTTCTATAACGGCACCTTGGGCTTCAGTCCTTCCCCTGGCCCCGTGGGCATGCCCTTACCCAACCAGGGCCCCTCCCATTCCCTCACACCCCCACCTTCCCTGTCCAATCACAGCTCCTCATCCAACCTCAATCTCGGTAAGCGCGTTTGATTTGAAGTGATTGAGATTTTCACTGTCATTGATTATGCTTTGTTCTACAGAAGTGGCATTTGAGTAGCTACTTTGTGACTCCATGAAAACAGTGCTGAAACACAAAGCCAGCGCTCTGTTTGCCAGGATATACCAGCTATTGACTATCACTTGGCATAATTTACTGCACCTGCCAGGCGTTGTTCCCGTAATCAAAAACTCTTGTTGAGACACAGCTGTAAAGACACAAGTCTTTTCCTGAACTAAAAGGTAAAACGTGACGGCAGATCCGTGATGCAACGGATTCATTACTGGCTGAGAATTTTGTTGCTTCTTGTAAGTGTCCCATGATTGACAGTTGGCAGAGTCAGATATACCACGAACACTCAAAAGTGATGAAACAACAATCAAACAAAGTGACAGCGCCAAGTTGTGGCCTCGTAAAGAGCGTGATGGATCACCTAGCTTTGGCAGTTTTCAAGTCTTCAGAGGTGTCAGACCATACAGATATGAGATGTAGTAAATAGCAGCTTTTGAGTGGTGCATACTGTACAGTGAAGTCGAGGAAGTGTCATAACTGGAATATTTGTGTATATTGTCAGGGTTTGTTGGTGAAGCAGAATCATTTAAAACCTAAGACAAGTATTGACTACCATCTGTTCAGTTGTTGGCTGATGACACTTGCGTTTTTGTATGTTCATAACACATTTAACACAGTACAGTAGAATATGTTGAAGAAAGCATTAGGTTTTGACTATCAGAGAGGTTTACACTTCCTTCTTTGTGTAGGCCAGCTTAATATTTGAGTCAGTGCTGCCATCCAGTGCCATGTTTCTGTGCTGCATAGCTCTAATGTAATTTTTGGGACACCTCTCCAAAAATGTAGTGCTGCAGTGTCATCAGTTTCAAAACATAATCCACGTTAACCCTCGCAAGTAATGATTGCAGCAGCATTTGACATTGGCCTGCTTTTACAAATTTGCACACACCGTGTCCCCACCTCACATATGTGTCCACATAATATTGCCATTCGACTTTTAAAATAAATATTTAGCATGCTTTTTGTTATGTTTGATTGTAGTCTCATATTTCTCTAAGATTTCTTTTAATCTTGGAGCTTTCCTGGAGTCTGAGCACTGTTGTACTATCACTTATTGCCAGCTGTAACAATCACCTCACTATTCACTCTGACCCCGCAGGAGGCCTGACCAATGGCAGCGGGCGTTTCATCTCCGCAGCCCCGGGAGCAGAAGCAAAGTACCGCAGCGCCGCCAGCTCGGGCTCCTCCCTCTTTTCACCCAGCAGCCAGCTGTTCCCGTCGTCACGGCTACGCTACGGCATGTCAGATGTGATGCCGTCGGGCCGGAGCCGCCTGCTGGAGGACTTCAGGAACAACCGCTACCCCAACCTGCAGCTCCGAGACATCGCCGGCCACATCATGGAGTTCAGTCAGGACCAGCACGGCAGCAGGTACACACACATCACTTCAATCTTAAATACACGGGACAAAGATACATCATCTTTTGTTTGTTCCAGTTGGGTTTTAAAGGGGTACTCCAGCAATTTAATGCAGCGCCTGCATAATTAAATGTCGAGAGCTGCAAGAGGCCGCTTAGAAAAACATTTGATGCAGCAGAAGTTGAGATTTTGTGATTTATTTTTTTATTTATTTTTTTTTTTAATATGGGCTAAACTGGATCCACACATTTCTCATTATGCAGCTCAAGAGCGTCTTTCATCAACTCTCTGCTGACTGGTCTTTCAAACTTTCAATAATTTGCAGGAATCTGCAGGAATTTGGGTGAAATTTTTCTCCTCTTTAGACTCAAACTGAAATGCCACTTGAATCATTGTCTCTGACTTGACAAAGCTCCTCCAAAACAGGCAGAGTGCTCCTTCTTAAATCTCTGACGCTGTCAAAATTTTGACGCATTCACCAAATCTTTGTAGAGGATGTCGGTTGAAGTGTCTCGCAGTGAGATCTGGGATTGTCGTTTTCCGGCGATAACTTAAGATTTCACCACATTTCTCTCACAATTTGTTGAAAACAACTCCGGTCAAGTTCACAGCTGAACTGGATCAAAGTTCAGGTGTCGACACAGAATGTGAACAGGTTGGATTAGGGTGAGTTACAGCCTTCAGGACATTCCTCTGTTGTGAGTCCTCGACAGATTAGGCCATACTGTCACATTTCAGGTTCATGCTCGGTATGCAGATGACAGCGACTGTGAATGTGACAGGAATATTTCAGACACACGTATTTATCCTGATAACAGAACAAACATTGATATGTCACCATCTCTGCCTCTTTCTGTGATACAATCCAGAGATGTGCTAATTTGGGGGGCAGGGAGCCCTCGAGGCCACTCCGGGGTCCTGGTTTCTGGGTCTTGTCTGGGTTAAACCAGATGCAGACTTTTCCACTGAAATGATCTATTAATATGCCATGACGTCCGGTCTGAAAAATCCCAGACACATTCTTTCCTCGGTCTCTTCAACATCACGCTCCTTTTTTATCTCTAGCTTTTTTGCCTGGCATCCGTCACTTCACCTCACAGGATACTCGCTTCGTTCTCCTCGTCTGTTCTCCGCTCTGAATTTCATCTCCTTTAGCATGACTGTTCCCTCAGGTTAAAGATATAGGAACAGCTCCCCCTTTGTACATCTGTTTCACTTTATTGCTCTGTCACCATCTGATGTGTTTGTCTTTGTCTTCAAGTTCATCCAAACTTTGCAAATCCCCTTTAATGTACAAAGTGGGTTTTAGAGAGCAGACTGCATACTTTCTCATGAGGTTTTATATATTACAAAAGCTAATGAAAATGAAGAATAACAAAACCACAAAGTACAAAGGCATCCGTGGAACATAATATAAGAGATATGTGGTTAATAATAATTCTTATCCTCTGTCTCTTAAAGGTTTATCCAGTTGAAATTGGAACGAGCCAGTTCGGCAGAGCGCCAGCTTGTCTTCAGTGAGATACTGCAGGCGGCCTACCAACTCATGGTGGACGTGTTTGGAAATTATGTCATCCAGAAGTTCTTTGAGGTGCGTTTGAAAAGTCTGATCATTATCTTCAAAGCGTGCGCAACTCGATCTGACTCACCGAGATCAAATTCATGGGAATATCTCTGTCAGTGATTCTCCAAAACTGCGCCTCGTTTTTATGTTCTTTACAGCCGTGTGATTGCGTAACATAGGTGCTATTGTGTCATGTATTGTCAAACGGATTAGAGGATTAACGGGCTTATTTTTTATGTTTTGCGTGTTTCAGTTTGGCAGCCTGGACCAGAAGCTGGCTCTCGCGGAGAGGATCCGAGGTCACGTGCTGTCGCTGGCCCTGCAGATGTACGGCTGCAGGGTCATTCAGAAAGCTCTGGAGTTCATCCCGTCTGATCAGCAGGTCATTGTAAGTACACTCAAAGTACCAACGCATATCGAACAGAAACAAACTGAAGTGAATCTCTCTCTATCCACGTGCTCATAATTCAATCCTGAATCAGGCTGAATTGCTTGTGGAACACTAATTTCTGTTTATATATCCGAATGCAGCATCGATAAAGAGCCGCACTCTTCAAGCTGAAATGGCATTTTTCATCTGCATTATGGGTTTTATGTTGGAGCTGCCTCATACAGCAGCAGGTTCCTCGCAGGCACTCTATCTTCAAAGATGAATGATGCTAATGATATCACAGTTTATATGCAAATGTTGAACTGCAGGTGGTAAGATTAATCTAGCTGAATATCAACAGGAAATAATTTTGCTTAACTTCAGTGGGTTTGGGAGAAAGGTAAAGATGTGAGAGAGACAAAGAGAGAGCGAGAGAGGTATCCATCTCTCCTTAATGGACCTCAGTAGATTTCTCCAGGGCAGCTGTTCAAAGTCCAGTGTTATTTGTTGGGCTGAGAGCCACTGTGAAAAATGAAGGAGAGGCTGGAAAATGCTTTCAGGCAATATTTGACTTCTCACTAACAATTACATGTCCCTCTCCACATTCTCCCTCTTCCTCTGCCTCCTCCTCCTCCTCCTCCTCCCTCCTGCAGAGCGAGATGGTGCGGGAGCTGGACGGCCATGTGTTGAAGTGTGTGAAGGACCAGAACGGTAACCACGTGGTGCAGAAGTGTATCGAGTGTGTCCAGCCTCATGCGCTGCACTTCATCATAGACGCCTTTAAGGGACAGGTGGGTCCCCTCCTTTGTGTGTGCACACACAGACACACACACACACGTGTGCACTTGCACTCCGCCGCTTGCCTCGAGGCACCGAGCATATTGTCACCGCCAACGTACATAGACACACGTACTAGTCCTTTCTAGGGGGACAGGGTGTGTTGCCATGGCAACAGGAACCTGAGCCCAGTGGCAACAGCCATCTTCTATCCACCAGCTAAAATGTTACATTAGCATAAAGTGTTAAAAGGAAGATTGTGTGTGCGACCGCGCACGCGCCTTTTGTTGAGGTACAAATTAAAGGTTTCGGTTTTGAGGTGTCGCAGCGAGTCTCACTGACGTGTGAGGAATTTTTGCCTCCCAGTCATTTGCACGTTAGGCAACAGCATTTTCCACTCGATGGGTCAGATTTGTTTGCGTAGCTGTAAGCACATCAGGAATTTGCTTTCACCTTCCCCTCAGGGGTGGGCCGTGTGTGGGAAAGTATGCCAAGTATACCATTTGATGCTCTACTCCAAGGGACTTTCTGCACCTTTTTTGTTTAGGTTTTTTTTTTCTGTGTTTGAACAAGAGGTAAATTAGTGTCATGTTCAGCTCGCCGAGCTACACAGCTACTTTGTGTATGTGTTGAATAAGTAAAGATGTTACAATTATGTGTGTCTCTCAGGTTTTTGCCCTCTCCACTCACCCTTACGGCTGCCGAGTCATCCAGCGCATTCTCGAACACTGCCTTCCTGAACAGACGCTGCCTATACTAGAGGAGCTCCATCAACACACAGAGCAGCTTGTGCAGGTAACACACACACACACACACATACACACACACACACACACATAAACCAGCACTCTCTTTCGTCTTCCACCAGTTATGTTTTTCAGGATGATGACGCCTCATCTTGGCTTTAAACGAAGCTTCTCTCAGTCCAGATTTTTGAAGCTGGCTGCATGTTTGATGTGTCGTCAGAGGCACCAGCTGGTGTCCTCACGCGTTTCAGTCAGTGTGTTTTGTTTTATTTAGGACCAGTATGGCAACTATGTCATCCAGCACGTTTTGGAGCATGGCAGAGCTGAGGATAAGAGCAAGATAGTGGCTGAGATCAGAGGAAATGTACTGGGACTCAGCCAGCATAAGTTTGCCAGGTAAATTCCAGCACAGAGGCTCACCAACACAAAGCTCGCCTTCTTCCCAACCCTTTCATAAAAAGGTTTCACTTTCATTTCTCCAGAATTTCAACCAGACTTTCTTTCTTTCTAAATGTGTCTAGTAACGTGGTGGAGAAGTGCGTGACCCACGCATCACGGGCGGAGCGGGCAGTGCTGATAGACGAGGTGTGCAGCCTGACTGAGGGCCCCCACAGTGCCTTATACACCATGATGAAGGACCAGTACGCCAACTACGTGGTGCAGAAGATGATCGACGTGGCCGAACCCACCCAGCGCAAGATCGTAATGCACAAGGTAAGAGGAGAGACGAGGGTCAAGACGCTAACAAACCTCTTTGACAACGTTTACCCTAGAATTAGTCACAGGATTGGGATACATCTGTGATACCGTCTTGATAAGAGGAGCACTCATTGTTACAGTTGATTACTCATTTTAAATATTTTCCCTTCATAGCAATCAAATCATAGTATCTATGTGATTGCAGGGTTGAGAACAATAGATTGTATTATGAAGCGGTTAAAGTTTAACCCTTTTATGATGATATGAGTAAGCGTTTGTTGGTTAGCAAACAGGTGTGATATGATTGGAGGCCGTGGCGTGACATCCGGCTCCCGGTTTATGGATCTGGTTCAACTTACCTGCTGCATGTTGCTGCATTTTTTTGCAGGCGTTGCTACGGCCATGATTAGACTGGTCAAAACTCAGTGATGTCTTAAATTAGTTTATTTTGGCTGATTAATACTAATTAATTGACTGATTAATAAAATTAATCAGTCAATCACAGTTTGACTTTGTTTTGATTGAATGATTGTTTCAGGTCTAACTCATCCTTAAATACTGCTGAAGGGAAACATGGTATGTCTCTGTCAGCCCAGCTCTGCATTTACCTGCATCAATAAATCTTAGAGGTCACTGGTTCCCTAGGCAACAGCACTGAAGCTGACATAAGCGCGAATGATTATTGATTTCTAAATGCGTTGGCGTTTGATGTTGACAAACAATATAGATTTTTCCCGTTGGGTGTCGCGTCTGTTTTGACCACGTTCAACATGTGTTTGTCTGTGTCAGATCCGGCCTCACATTTCCACCCTGAGGAAGTACACGTATGGGAAACACATCCTGGCCAAGCTGGAGAAGTACTACATGAAGAACGGCGTTGACCTGGGTCCTCTCTGTGGGCCTCCTAATGGCATCATGTAAACCGACTGCCCTCTCCCTCCCTTCCAGCTTGAAATCCTCCACCCTTCACCTTACCTTCCTAAGGACTTCCTGTCTACCGGCCCCACCCCTCCTGTCTCTGTCTGACCCTTCAGAAGGCATCGTGCCCACTTTCCCTCCCGTTCCAAATCCTACTCACAGAGGACGTTGAGTACCCCTCATACTCCTGTTTCCATGACAACCCTTCGGGAGGAGCCTGTTGCTACAGGCAGCCTTAGTTTTTGTCAGATTATGTTGCCCCTCCCCCACCTGAGCCCAGGCCTTCTGAACTGGGGGAGGGAGGGCAGGGAGTGGAGAGAGGTGAGACCTGTTCCACTCACCGCTCCACTCCCTCCTTATTATTTTTTGTTTCATTTGTCTCTTCTTTTCTGATCAACTCAAAAATCATTTCACTTTTTTGCTACTGCTGCACACACAATCCTAGTGTCTCCCTTTCTCCCCCTCTCCTCCTCCCATCCTAGCTATTTACCACTATGAGATGGAACGAGTATTTAATTTGTCTGACGTCACAGAATCATAGACGAACACACACAAACACACACACAAACACACCATCAGCTAACCAGCAGACAGATCATTTAGCATGGGAGATTCGTTTTCTGGTCTTGCTTCTATAAATATAACGTGTATACTTGGTGTAGACCTTTGCATATATATATAAATATATATATAAAACTTTGTAGTTTTTCTGGTTTTTGATGTTGAATCTGTATCTATAATGTATCCTAGTAGTGACCACATACTTCTGACTGTATAATTGTACATTTGTAAACCCTTGTAATGTAAAAGTGCTTTACCACCCTTTTTGGTATGAGAAGAAAAAAGAAAAAAAGCTCACTCTGGAAAAAAAAAAATCTTAGAAAAAAAAAAAACCTGTGCATTTCAGTGTATATTCTCACCTCCTTGGTTGTGACATATGAGTTGTTGTATATTGTAAATTGTAATATCAAATTTTTGTTTTGAAAAGCCCTTTCTATACAGCGTAGTACTTGTACAAAGATTCGCCACGCTTGGTTTTATCTTTATCTTGTCACTGCTTAACTTAAGACGTCGATCTCCCACTGACTCCCAATTGGACACGTTATGTTAGACTTAGTGGTGTCTTCTGGTTTATGTTGAAGGTTTTGTTTTTTTGACCTTTTTAAGATCTTTTTATAGGAATGCTTTACCCCCATGAAATGTGTCATGCGTATGGGTATGCTGGCTGGGTGGGAGAAATAACTTTTACTCATTCAATCCCCCCTCCTCTCCCCTTGAATTACCCATGACTGTTTTCAGAGGGGTAAACCCATGGATTGTACAGAGGAGATTCTTGTGTTTTTTGGCATTTCTCTAGTGCTGTAAGTGCTGTATCATACTGTCTATGTCCTTTTGGGTGAGAGAGGCAGCCCGCCACAGCGCGGTGTACATTTGGAGCAGCCTTGTGTATATTTACTACGAGCACACCTGTAACCATATGTGTATAGTTAACAGAACCTGTGTATGCTTATTGCCTGGGCAACTATTTTTTGTAACTCCTGTTGTAGATTGTCTCTAAACAATTGTGTGATCTTTATTTTGAAACCAAACTGAACAAAAAAACTTTGAAAATTTAACCGTCTCAAGTGTGATTCATTGTATGTCGTATGCGCGCACGGCTGTGGAAGGACAGCAGACAGACTGCTGGTTTTATCTTTATTTTAAGCGCCTGTGTGTGTGTGTGTGTGTGTGTGTGTGTGTGTGTGTGTGTGTGTGTGTGTGTGTGTGTGTGTGTGTGTGTGTGTGTGTGTGTGTGTGTGTGTGTGTGTGTGTGTGTGTGTGTGTGTGTGTGTGTGTGTGTGTGTGTGTGTGTGTGTGTGTGTGTGTGTGTGTGTGTGTGTGTGTATAAAAAGAGATCAGGATCTGTGCCACAGTTTCTGTTCCAGCCATCTGAACGAATGCCTGCAGTAATAAGTCTACACACCGTATGAGTCAGAGCGGGGACTACTTCCTCGCTCCTGATGCTCTAGTTTCTTATACTGACTGATTAATTCAGCTGGCATCTTAGCGTTGCATGGGCTCTGACTTATGGCAACCAACAAAGATTGATCACTTACAGTAATGACTCTGAGTAAGGAATAACTTATGTCTCAGTGATGGATACACAAAACAGTGGTTATTACTTTGATTCAGAAACTATCCATCCACATAATTATTTACATGACGAGCAGATGAGCAATGGGGAAAACCTTTGTATCGTCAGTCTAGGTTTACTGGTGTTTGAGGAGAGGACAAAATAAAAGTTAATCCACATAAAGCCTTAATACTTTAATTATATGTCAGACATGAGTAATGATCCCAAGGTTTGCAACAAAAGGCTTGTCGGGCTACAATGCACTGTTGAACAGATGTCCTAACAAAACACACCAACCCTGCTTGTGGCCTCCCAATTGTGTTTTATATCTAAGGAAATATGTCCAGCTTTTGTTTGTAGCATGCAGGGCCTAAGCACAACAACCAGGATGTTACTTTGAAAAACAAATCAGGTTGGGTGTGATGTAGATGACAGTAATCCTGTGGTTTATTGGTTTCTTTAAGCACATAATAAAACACGTGTGCTATAAATTTAGGTTGTGGTGGACTGCAGGAGTTAGACCTGTAGGCTGTTTTATGGATTACCAACCAGGCAAAAGTAGGCAACTGGCTGGGCCCTGACACACAATAAATACAGGCTTTTGGAGCACCTGTGGCTCTGGTCCCAGGGGTAATTGCCCACTTTTACCAGGTTGGTTTGTGGTAAGCTGAGTCAAAAATTGTTTGTCTTGTCTACCAGTTTTGTACAATGGCCCTGTATCAAAATGTAGCCTACACCCTTCGTCATGAAACCAAATCACAGTAGTCAAACGAGGAACCTTTAATTGGTTAACTTCTTAATGTGTTTAGCACAGAATGAAAGAAAAAGTAAACAGTATAAAAATAGATATTTGTGAGGCACTTTTAAAAACAGATTTCAGATTTAAAGTTGTAGGCTATATGAAAGGGTGCATGAGCTACACAAAAATGCCCGTTTTTATCCTTTAATATCAGAAAACATTTAGCTATTTGATAAAAGAGTTTTGCAAGATCCGACTCTGGCTGTTTTCCAAGAGTTTGAAAGCAAAACTAGGCAAACTATCTACTGTGATAGATGGTGAGTGGGCGAGTGAAGATGATATAGTCCAGCTGCTGTTGGCATCAGACTCAACTTAAAAAGTAGTTTTAGGGCGTTCGCTGTTGAATTAGGTAAAATATCTCAAACAATTTAAAGTGTTAGCAGGTTTCAGTTTTATTTCTATATAGGTATTACAGTTTTCAATAACAGATAATGGCTTTTAACGACCATTTCCCCCGTTATCAGTTATCTTTGAGCCGTTAACAGTTGCTCGGTTGCTAGGCGACGGAAGTAGGCTAACAGCTCGAGCAGCGTATAAATATTAATTAATGCTGTGACGTAGGCACAGGTGTGAGCTCATCGGGGTTTGTTCAAAGAAAAAAAAAACCGCCTTGACCGTGATTCAGCCAATCACAGCAGAGCATCCGAGCTAACCGTTAAAGGTGTGTAATAATGGCCACCACCTGAGCGCGACACACAAAGGCACAGCCGTGAAACCCTGCGGTGAGCTGTGAGCCCTTGCTCATACATATATGTTGTGTGTGTGTGTGTGTTTAAAGGCAGCTTTGGGGGGGTGTGGGTGTCTAAACGAGCTGCAGGGGGCATCCTCGCCTTTTGCTCACGGAGATCCCCCCACCTCTCTTTAACACACACACACACACACATACACTCACACACACACACCGCTCCTCCTGCCAGACTCCCAGGCCAAGCAACGTCGCCATACGGAACATCCTGCCCTCGACGGAGAGGGGGAGGAGAGAGAGAAAGAGAGAGAGAGAGAGAGAGAGAGAGAGAGAGAGGTCTGCCGTCTCCCGATAGTAAATCTATCAGGTCTCGAGCGCTAAAACTCGGAGAAACAGAGAAGAGGGAGAAGAGCGGCCTCGCGCTAGTCTCATCGTTTACCGGTGACCTGGACCAGCAGCAGCAGCACCACCACCAGCAGCGCGTGAAGCCTTGGATTTAAAAGCCCGAGTAGAAGGACGGATGGTCGCGCGGACGGGCGGCGCGCTCTGAAGTTGAACAGACTACCGAGACACCGACAAGCAAGCAGCAGCAGCACCACCGCCGCCGCCGCCACCACCAGCAGCTTTCGTCCCCCCTCCCCCCTCTACCTCCCCAAACCCCGTGAAGGCAGCAGCGGCGGCACCGGGAGGCTGTGCCCGCGCACCCCGACCATGAAGCTGCCTTGGTTACTGGCGCTCACGGCGCTGTTTGCTCACGCCGCCACGGTAAGCACGAGCTTCAGATCCTTTGTTAACCGGGGAGCTCTTGTGCACACAGGAGCCAGGACATTTTTTTTGTGCGTGCGTGTGCGTGCATGTGTGTGTGTGTTGCGCTATCATTAATGAGACAGTGATGTCGGTGATCGGTAGGAAATCCTGCACTCGACCTACTTATCAACCCCTTATTGGTCGTCCGTGACTCCCGCTAGGGGGGCTTGCGACTCCCGTGCACCCCCCACCCCCCGCCTTTACGCACACACCCACAGACACACACACACACACACACATACACACACAAGCCTTTGTGTCTCAGTGTCGGGTTTATTGTGGCCTGTGTCCCCTCGAGTCAGGAGGTGTGTGCGTGAATGTGTGTGTCGGTAATTAGCGGGTAATCTCTAATTGAGCTTAATTACGGGTCTTTGTGCGGTGCCTCGGTATGTGGTGTCTGTGCCACCAGCTCACATCCTGCCGTTAATTTGAGGGGCTCCAGTCATACTGCGGCTTTAACGACTTTATTACCGGGTAGTCGCGCTGTAGGACGTGTGTGTGTGTGTGTGTGTGTGTGTGTTAGTGGGGATTAGATGTCCGATCTCTAACCTGTGAGATGCACGCTCCCTTCCCTTCATTACCAGATAACGGCGACCTCATTGTCCGGATGCCAGAATCCGACCAGGGGCATCCTCCCGGAGGTGTGTGCATGGGTGTGTGTGTGCGGCAGTGTGGTGTGTGTGTGTGTGCGTGTTTGTGGCGAAAAGTGGGTGGGGTAACGGTGAAGTTAACAGCGATGCGGTCCGCGAACGAAGCCTTGGATGGAATGATGTCATCGGGAATCGCGAGAAGGGAAGCTGATTGGGAATGCGTGAGCTCCTCCACTTCTCTCTCTCCACGCACCTCCTCTCCGGATCCACGCCGAGCGCCCCCCCTCCCCAGGACGCCCACACCTTCCGTTACCGATTTATCCAAATTTATCCTCTGAGGAGGAGGTGGTGGTGGATGAAGAGGAGGGTGGAAGCTCATTGAATCATTGAGAGAAAGGGAGGCTTAAAATAGTCAAAAGATGGAGTTTTCAATGCAAATATTATATATTATTATTATTGCTGCTCAATAGTGAGTGCTATAGTAATCTTTATAATACACCACCTCCACCCATGGTCAGATTAAGCTGCTTTGGGACTAAAATGTGCTGATCTCCACCTACTACCCTCTGTGCAATGTGTATTTACCCTGGCCCATAAAGTCCAGTGCAACCAGTCCTCCTTCCCTGGAATGATAATTAAAGATCCCTTCCAGACGATGTTTGTTTGAGATGTCTTCTACTTCAGTCTCGGTATATGGGTGTATGTTTTTTCCCCCTCCATCACTCCTGAATCATGCTGCTACGCCCACGTTTAAAAGAAGAAAAAAAACAGACACAAGCACAACTTTCCCCTATCAGGAGATAAATATGAAAACAACCTTCTAGTGTCAAACTCTGCACTACATCCTCCCTCACAATGAAAACACAAGAGGGGGGGAGCTTTAATTTGGGTTAGTTTGTGGTAATTTGATTGAAGAGAACTTGATTCATTTAAAGTCTGCGTAAAGTAAGAATAAATTTGTGTTCTGAGTTTGTCAGACCAAAGAAGACAGTGTTATTAAACACCCAGCCAAATTTGAATGATCAGATCATGAAAATATCAGCACAACGTTTCTGAAATTAGGTGTCAAAATTGGGTCAAAATGAGCAGTATTTGTGTTCGCTGAATGTGCTGAAGCCACGCCCGCTTGTGGGAGCAGAGAAACAGCAATTTTGAAGCGACTGAAACGTGTCCGATGAGTTCAGAAAATGACACGACTAATTTTGAGAACACTGAGCGAGATGTTATTTATCTCTGTCTCTTTGCTCGGGGTGGCCTCGGCGTGTCATCGAGCCACCTTTTAGGACCGCCCACAAAATCCTGGACTGAAAAGTGGTGAAAAACTGTTTTAAACTCTAACTCTACATTTCAGTAATATATCGTTCAAAGTCTTTTCATATGTTTTCAGCAACTATTTTGCTACATATTTAATGTATTTGGAAAGAATTGCCTTTACACAGACTTTAACAAATTGTAACATGTGAGCACAACATCAACTAAGACAGCTCTTTAAACTCGATTTAGGCACAAGACACAGCCACAAAATTCCCTACAAATGCAGAAACCAACTTAGTTTATATTATATTTCAGCAGTGCAAGTTCCCTAACAAATTTTTAAATAATAATACAAAAACCAATTGAGGTGCTGTGTACTCTTTGTACTTTTTGAGGCCCCCGGGGCCAGTTGATTGCCTTGTCTGGCCTTGTTCAGTCTTGCTTTGATTTCTTCACTCGGACGCAATATTTGTATTGTCAACATCTTGGAGTGTCATTGTGCTGCCTCACTGGTTTTGACAGGGGTTTTCAACACACACACACACACACACACACACACACACACACACACACACACAGTGATTATTACTGGGTCAGTCGGCTGCAGTCTTTGCCAAAGATCCTTGGCCTCCATCTGACCTAATCTGTCTTAAAGTGTACAGATGGAGACAGGTGCGACACATATATACACACACATAGACTTAAATATACACTGTGTTAGGAGTGCACTGCGTTGGAATAGGTAACACACACACACATCAATTGACAGTGTTATAATTGCAAGGCTCACCTCAAGCAACCCAGGTCTTGAACGTGCACACACACACACACACACACACACACAGTCATATGCTGACAAGATCTTTCTTTAGACACCGCCTGGCTTGAAACCAACCGACTCTTTGAGTGTGTGTTTTGTCTGACGAGTCATCCCCGGTGTCATGTGTCTTTGTGTGTATTTCCTGTTGTCAGAGTCGTGACATCATTTCCGGATGACTATATTTTTACACAGGAGACTGGTTTTCCCACAGACATCTGTTGTATCCCACAGATAGCCACAGTGTGTGTGTGTGTGTGCATCCGTCTGCCTTTGTGAGAGCGCTCACTGTCCATCTGTCTGTGTGTGGGCTCAAAAATAGTGAATCTCCACTGCCAAAAACTTGTTCTCGCCAGCCCTCGCTCCTTGAAAAGTGTGCGTGTGAGGCGGAAAAGCGCTGTGTTCTTGAGGATCATGTTTAACTCGTGGAATGAATCAGTGTTTTGTGCCTCCGATAGCCGACAAAGCCCCCCATAGAGAGACGAAGAAAGAGAGAAGGAGCAAGAAAGAGGAAAAAATAGCCCATGCGAGGCGGATTGAGGGAGAGTGTGGAATGTGAGAGGCAATTTGACACAGGAAGTGGGTCCTTCTCACTCTCCTGGAGGACAAAGTCCCCTCACACACACACACACACACACACACACACACACACACACACACACACACACACACAGGTAGAAAACACTCCTGGTGTGGAGGAGGTATTTCAGGTGTGTGTGTGAAAGGATGGGTGAGGGGTATGGGGGTCACCTTGCAGTGTGTAGAGGAAATGAAAAGGATCACGGTTCATATCCGGAGCTGTATTCAGATGGCCGACGTCTGGAGGTGAGCACGGACTGAGAAACAGAATAACGACGGCCTTCAGGGAGCAAAAACAACCCCATCTCCCTCCTCTGGCTATTTGTGTGCGTGCTGGACGCATACACATGCTGCTGCTCACTCATATCTGAAAGCAATTTCTTATCACATGTGAAGGACCGGCTTAGCAGATGTGTCGCATTTGACTGAAATGACTTTCGCTCTCTCTCTCTTGTGGAGAAAGTTTTAATGTTTGATTTCGACTGAAGAAACAGAATTTCCCATTTGCTATTAGACCGATAACGCTGTGTGGGGGATGAAGAAACCCGCCGACACAATACCTGTTATTTCGGTGCGTGCTGGAAGAACAATAGGAGCTCAGAGCAAAATCTCGAGTTCAATTAACTAAAAACTAACTAAAAGCTCAAAGCTGGACAGAAAAAAAAAACTGTACAGAAAACTGTAATGAGGATAAACAGAGGCGTTGCGGCAATTTCAGGGAACTTTAACCCTTCATGTTAAACTGCACACATAATTCAGGCATCGCATTTGAATAAGCAGATATAACATGATGAAATATATTCGTAGAAAACAGTAGCGTCCATGTAGGCCAGCTTGTGGCAAAGCTTAAAAAAAAAAATCAATATAGCACTATAAAATATTTCTCATCCAAGAAATTAATCCATGCTTTTATTGACCACATTATATATATGTATCCCTGCTTCAGCTGTGGTGCTGTAGTAGGAGGTTTAAAATGCAGAGCTCATTACTCCAGTGTTGGCGTCCCTCCATTGGCTACCAGCTATTAGCTATTCCCCATCAGGCACTACGTGGCAAAGCCCCCCTGAGAACATACACAGTAATGTAAAGTCTCTTGGGTTGGCTAACTAAACTGGGAGGGTTTACCTCTGATGTATGTATCTGATGGATACATGGTTCTGATTGGTCAATTACAGCATCCTACTGTCTGTTATACACAAAAATCTGATCATAGATGCTGGACGAGCACAGAAGATGCAATAAAATAATTTTTAAATGAATATTTTGGCACAAAGTGTGTGTAATAAGTTGGATAATGCACAACAAGTGGGTCATTGTTGGCAAAATAAATCTTTCAGTGACCCTGAAGAGGTTTGTTAACGCCAAAAGAAGTAAATCTGTCCAATATTTCACAAGAAAACCAAAGATTAGTTCTCCAAAAACTCTCTCATTTATCATCTCACAAACCCTCATTTGATTTATCTAGGTTGGTCGTCCAACACTTGTCATGGGGGTCATTTCGCTGCAGTACTATTACTTTGTTAGTTTAAGTACATTTAGCTGAAAAGTACTTTAAAGACAGTGTTTTTACATTGATTTATTGGTACTTTCATATAAGCGGAGCATCTAAATACTTCCTCAGCTCCTGTGCTTTATGACTAAATCTTTATTTACTGATACCCAGGGCTGCAGTGCCATATTGTCGTACTTTCTAATCTCTGTTCGCGCTGCCAGCCACAGCCTAGAAAGTACCTGTTTTCTTCAATCATTTGGATCCACAACATTGTGCAACACTAAACTTCCCCCCCTGTGGAATGTGTTCAAGTCATCCCACGAATTAGAAAGAATGCTGTTATATAGCCTGAGTTCATCCAGCTGGAAACTTTTGTCTCCTCTCATCTCGACCAGGCAACACACACACACACACACACACACAGACACAAGCGCCGGCACGTTCGCTCACATGTATGCACCGATGCACATTAACATTAAATCCCCGATTATACACACAGATACGCTGCATTCACACAGACACTGGCTGTGATAGTGAATAGTCGCAGCAGTTTTGTTGATTCAGTGAGTCAGAGGGAGACGGAGAACGCTGGAGGTGTTTTTAGGTAGGTCAAAACAGGCTAGAAACACAGCTCTTGTAGATACTAAACACACACACACACATATACACACACAGACACACACAGTCTCCCTTGCAGTAATTGGGCAGCACTGCGCAGACATACATATATATTCTCTTGAGAGGGGGGTTAGATGAATATAGAGAGAAGAGGAGGGAGAGGAGAGAGGAGGGATGGAAAAAAGGGAGGTGTACAGACCACAGGATAATGAGAAAGAGGGAAGGAGTGGATGGGATAAAATAGAGAGAGGTAAGGATGGAAAAAGAGTTAAGGTAATGGCGAGATGGGCCAAAAAAAAAAAAAAAAGTGTACGATCGAAAGAGGATGAAAAAAGAAAGAGGGTAGAGCCCAGAAACAGAGGGAAGGAGTGATGAGTGGGAGGCAAGAAGAAGAAGAAGAGGAGACGAGGCGTATGAGTGTTGGATGATGGGGACGACAGCGAGGGGATGGAGATGGAGGGATGGAGACAGAGCCAGGATGGAGGGATGTTGAGTGAGAGAGAGAGAGAGAGAGAGAGGGTGGGGGAGGGAGGCGTTCGCTGCTCATTCCCAGGAGACTGTGCTCTACCTGCTCTACCGTCGCTATGACAACCAGCATGGCTGCTGCTATCACAGCTCTATCGCCCTCCTCTCCATCGCCTCCCTTCTCCCTCGTTCTCCTCTCTCTCTCTCTCTCTCTTTCATTCTGTTTCTTCTCAAGGTTTTTTTTCTTGTCACCTGTGTTGCTTCCCTTCATTCACAGCTTTTCTTATCTCATTCTCTATTTTTTGACTCCTCTCTTTCTCTCCTCCCTGTGCCTCTTTTCTCCTCCTCCTCCTCCTCCTCCTCCTCTCTTGTCCATCTGTCTCACTACTATAAATTAAAAAATAGAGAAGGGAAAAAGACGGCAGTTATGTTTCACCTTCACAGTAGTGTGTGTGTGTGTGTGTGTGTGTGTGTGTGTGTGCTTGTGTGTGCCTGTGTGTGTGTGTGTGTTTGTGCTATTACAGGACTCTAAATTAGAGAGCATAAACGCAGTGCCGGCTCCCGAGACCACAAAGCATTCTGGGATCTTTCTGTGTTAGAGGTTTCGCTATAAATGAAAACCTCAGAAACAGGGCGCCTCCTTCCCACCAACAAACCTTTGTGTGTGTGTGTGTGTGTGTGTGTGTGTGTGTCACAGATGCCCTCCGTCAGCAGTATTAATGCTGTTAACTTGGCATTATCATTTCTCTCTCTTATTATTCATGTGTGTATGTGTACCTCCTTAGTACTACTGTTTTTCTTGACGCGTTTCCGTAACGATGGGATAATTAGGTTAACGAAGGGGCCGGAAGGGCGGGGTCATGCAGAGGTGAAACCCAATGCGGTCTAATGGGACTGCTGGAATGTGTATTTCCTGGCAGTCGGCTGATAAGAGCGGTCTGAGGCCGTGATAAGGCCGGCCTTCACGCTCCCCGACTAGACCCTGGCCTCGATGTGACCTCCATCACACACTCCCTCCATCTCCCTCTCCATCTGTTGGCTTTTTTTTGTGTGTTTGTCTGATGGTAACTTTGCCAGCCACTTTTTTTTTTTTTTTACTCTTTTTCCCCCATTGAGACTAAATCCACTGGTGAAACAGTTGATTGATTGATTTGGAGCTTTCAACCATATCAAATGGTCTTCAACAGTGGTAGAGTTTACTTAGCTGTCATGGAGATTAATCTGTTAAAAGCTTAGTCATTGTTAAGATTTCATCCACTGCTAAGGGCTTTGGTTTAGGATCGCTTTGACTGCAGTTGACAGAAAATTAATCTTCTTCTTCTTCTTTGGTTTTCTGAAGTATTCTTTTTAAGAAAAACACTCTGGTTCCTACTTCTGAAATATGAACACGGTCTTTTATGATATCAAACTGAATATTTTTGGGTGTTTAATCAAGATTAGAAAGAAAGAGATTCCTCATATTAAATGATTATTAAAATAATTGTTTTTTTCATCCCAAGATTGTTCTGTCAAAACATAGTAATATATTTTGTAAGTGTTTAAGGCGCAGACTATCATAATCACAGATGGGTGATTTTGGGTGGGGATCTTTTTTTTTTTTTTTTTTGCGTCATTCCACATCTCTGTCCTGTCATTTTCTGTCATCACTCGACTATTGACTTACTCATAAAACAAAAAAACTCCTTTAAAAAAGAGTCTCGACTTTGATGATTTACTGCTCTTCTCTAATTTATATCTCTGTGAATCAAATTCTGGGACTCTTGGTATTTTAGGTTCTGGGAACTTGTGATAGCTATTTTTCACGTTCTGTTTTTCACATTTTATAGACTAAACAATCACACACGGACACTCGACAGGTATTGATTTGGCTATAAAATAATATTGTGTATGATGGACTGTGCTGTTTTCCTTTGATATAGTACAAAACAAATGATAAAACCATGGAACAAGGTTAGAGTTTTCACCTCATGGCAGCAAATCTCTTCTGCTTTGTGCAAAGAACTTGTTTTGTTGGCTGCATGTCATTGGCGAAGATATTTTAATGCCTCTGGCTGGAAATGCTATCACTGTTCCTCTGGGAGCCCATCTTTTGAAAATGGCCACTTTGGCCACTCAAAGCCCGGTAAGTTTGTTTGCACTTAATAGTGGTAGAGAGTGCTGGTAAATGAAGACACAGTGGAAGTTAGAAGAGTGCGTTGTCTCCGGGGATTGTCTTTAAGCCTTTGCAGGAAGAGGTAAAGATCAAGTAAAATGGGAACAACGTCAAACCAGATATAAACGGAAGAGATTTTATATGGGTGAAAATTTGAATGGCTTGTTGTGGTGCAGTAATTTGTGAAAGTACTTTACTTCAACAGCTTTCACATCTCATGGGGTGTTGGTGGTGGTTGCAGGGAAAGAGGCTCAGGTCAGCGCTAAGTTAAGGAGCAAAGCTCGATAAATCCGAGGTTTTCTGAGATGCATGCAAGCACATAATTGGATATATGAATGTTTTGTCACCCAATTTGTCATCCCTTCATTTTGTCTTCTCTTTGATCCGGCGTCACAGTTTCTATTTTCAAACGACCTTCATGTCATCGTTTTCTCTGATAACGGAGAGATTTCGTCAGTTTTGACTTGCGGATATCATTTCTTGACGCGTGATTCCCATCAACACTGACAGAGAATTAACTCCAGTTTTATTTTTATTCCTGTCTGCGGGGTTTTCGACTCATAATTTCATTAAACTGAACGGTGACAGAGATCTGCTTGTGCGCTTAATTGGTCATTGGTTGCTAAATTTGTGATAGTAAGGATACAGGAAGTGAGTATTTATAGATCCGAACCAGGAGGGAGCTTCCTGAGTGCTGCACAAAAAGGAGGATGTTATATAGGCGTGTGTTTTTTAAGTGTGTTTACATGTGAAACGGAGGCAGAGGAGGCGATGGAGGAGCACAGGGAAGCCGCTTGTGCGAACAAGAGTGAGAAATACTGTGTGCGAAAGGCATGTGACTGTGTATGTGTGTGTGTGTGTGTTTGAATTATTTAGCCTAACGTCCCGACAGAGGAGTGAACGAGGTCAGGAGCTCATTGCTGCAACGTTTTTCCTCTCCCCATCCATCCATCTCTACACCCTCCACCCACCAGCCCCTCTTCTTCCTCCTCCTCCTCCGCCGTCGCTGCAGAGAGCCCCTCGTTTATTTTGCCTGTCTTAATAAACAGGAATTTAGTAACAAAAGGCTTCCCACATGTTACTCATGTCCCCTCAATTATCGGCAAGCCATGAGGGAAAAACATCGATCCAATTAAATACAGACTCTGAAACCTGCAGAGTGTGTGTTTGTGTGTGTGTGTGTGTGTGTGGATACGTATGTGTGTGTGTGTGTGTGTGTGTGTGTGTGTGCGGATACATGTGTGTGTGGACCTTCTCAAGTAAACCTTTGAACCCTTTGCTTTAAAGGGCTCTTTCAAAGACGTTTGCAGTTTGAACGAGCCACTGAAGCTAATGAGCTGTGTGTGTGTGTGCGTGTGAGGGTAGGGAGTCTGTAATATTGCTTCGTGGTTGCAGCAGGTTCTCTCTCCCATAAGGCCCTCCATAAACACCTCCAAACACACACATACACATACACACACACATTTGCGGCAGCAGGTGATTCATTCTTAATCTTTCATTCCAACAGTTGTGGATTAGCCCTAATCTTATCCAACAGAGGCCCAGGTCTGAAAGGTTGTGCGACACTGAGAGTGTGTGAGCGTGCGTGCGTGTTTGTGTGTGTGTCCTCCAGTGTATTGTTTATTTAGCTGTATGTGTGACATGATAATTGTCTCCCGTGTTGGACTGAGCGGGGTGTCTGTCTGACAGGACGTGATATGACTGAGGCAAATACACATGACAGATTGACAGGTCACACAACACTGAAACATTAGACACAGCAGGAGGAGGCACTGACGGAGGAGAGGCACATTCTTTTGACATTAATTCCTTTTTTGACATTTTAAAATATGGGTTGGAGCTATATTTAGTTGTATAGTTTACATTTATTGTGGAAAAACATTTTTTTCACAGTCAGTGATTTTTTTTCCCCCTCTAGTTTGGTGTACAAAAAAACCCCACCCATCACAGTTTCCCAGAGCCAAAGGTGATTTAATTTTTTGTTTTGTCCAACCATCAGTCCAAAACCTGAACATCCTCCGTTTTATTGTGATGTTAAGACAAGGAAAAGCAGCAGATTCTCACATTTGAGAAGCTGGAACCATCAAATGTTTGGACACTAACAAGCTAGTTTCTAAACGCTTTTGCTCAATAGAGAGTGCAATCCTCCAGTTTTTGTTGGTGAAACTGTGTGGAAAAAAATCAAAAGAAAAGCCTGCATTGCAGGAACAATCCAGAATCTTTAGAGCAGCTCTTCATATTGGGGTGGATGACACAAAGAAGTCCTGTGCAACTACAGAGGAGAAATGGGGAAGAGTATTGTCTCGGGTAAGGTGCGTCCTTGAAAAAATCTAAAGGGCGTAGGTTTGTTAGTGGCCGTCCTTGCCACTGTTCAAGGAGCTAACTTGAATCTAGAAATCCCCAGATAGTAGATGGTAGGTGGTAAGAGCTCAGAAGTCATAAAATATAATCACAAGAATATCAAATGTTTGACAGTTTTGCTTGAAAAATGTTGAATTAATGATCATAACAGTGAACAGTGATTTCTTGTTGATCTATTAACTGTTTTGCTTTAATTGTTGCTGATGGACACTCTGTATTGATTGTGGTCAAAGTTTAAAACCCATTTTTCATTTGACAAAACAAATGAAAATTTGGTGCCAAAACAGGAGAGACGTCATACAAGAGTCTGACCTGAATGAAATACAAGTTGGCTTCAACTAACGTTTAATTCTATCTCTATCAACATCTTTTGATTTTCAGTCATTTTAGTTTAAAAAAAAAAAAAAGTACTTGGATTCTCAGAATCCAAGCTAATGTCTTCATGTAGCTTATTTCATTTGACCAAAACTAAAAGATGTTCGATCTACAGACATAAATAGATGAATACAAAACAGAAAACAACATTAAATTCTCTCAGTTGTTAAGATACAACCAGCAAATGTTTAGTGTTTTTCATATATAATCAGAGGTGACTTTATTTTGTTTCACTACTAAAATATAGTATTTAATGGGTAATGTAAGACTATCAGCAGACGATTTATGCCAACTTACAGATACATTTCAGTCGGTACCAAAGAGTTCAATAACCAGGCTTAGTAAAAGATTACTAACAAGATATAAAGTGGAGAAAATGCTTTTCTGCTTCACAATATTATGCTTATTTATCTCAACTTCTAACCGATCTTTTAGTTTTTCTTGTGAAATCAGAGCAGTTTGTTCTGTCTCTTTCTATTCTCGCTGCTACAGACGAATTTCTATCAGTACCAAAATAGGTTTGGGTGTCATGGTGGCATGGTGGTTACAAGGCACATTTACTATGATTGCATCGTCCCCAGTTTGATTGTTTTGTTGTTGTTGTTGTTGTTGCTGCTCCACGTCGTCCCCCCTTTTTCTTCAGCTTCTGTAATGCCCAGAAATACTAGGTATTTAGGTTCAATACCAAACTGTAATTTGTGAAGAATGATTCGGCTTAGTCACGGCTGAACATAAATTGTTTCTTAACACCTCAGGTGGAAACGTTCCTAAAAAAAAAAAAAAAAAAAAAAAAAACTGAACAAAACAGAAAAGGTGTGGCGACAGATTTGAAAGTGATTAGATATTGTGTGGAGATGGAGGGAGAGGAGATTTGAAGAGAATGAGAGGGGAATGAGGTCAGAGGCAATCACAGACAAAAGTGATATTAAAGCAGGGTTTGGTGGCCAAAGTGCAGAGGAGAGTAGAGGAGAGGAGACGAAAAGAAAAGCAGATTGGCGAGAAGAAGAAAATGCAGCAGACGTGGACGGGAAAGGAGAATGAGTTAATATGTAAAAGCGGTAAAAGGATATGAGTGGCTCATCAGAAAATAGCGTGGGATGAATGGGGAGGGGTTGGCTGTAGGTAGAGTGAAATGATGAAAGCGCAAAGGAGCCGATGAGGAAAGGAAAAAGAGAGGACGAAAGGGTGGATTGGTGTCCCGGTATCTGCAAAGTGACAGAGGGGAAACAGAGAGAGAGAGAGAGGTTGGTGGTTAACGCAGGCCTGTAAAGAGCTTACAGCAGCTGAGACGGATTGAATGGAGAGAACAACCTGGACAGGATTACACCGAGACAGAAGAGAGAGGAGGGCTGCAAGAGCAAGATTGTATCACGGCCCGTTTATTTCTCTGTCCACAAGCTACACATTCCCACTCGTTTACACCGACACTGACCACAAGCGTCACAATCAGACTTTAATTAAACCGAGCCCACGGTATCAGTGAAGTAATGATCACTGATTGTTACGCCAAACACTCTGGAGCTAATCTGTGCGTTAGACAATTGTTCACCAGCTATTAGTTTCTTCAATCCGCCTCTTAATTAATTAGTCGCTGAGTAATGTTGCCTATGGAGGGATGGAGCTATCTTTAACCGTGCTGCAGAACAATCAAGTGAATGAACACGCTTGCACCTGAAGCTCGGTGTAATGTTTAGATTTGAGCTGAGGTGATTCAACAGAAGGGAGATAATGCCGTCTAAGTGGCAACAGGGAGCTCCTACCAGAATAATATCATACCGTTATCCATTAATCCTCATTATCAAAGTGCTCACGCCTGCCTGCTGCATTTATATGTGAACGTTGCCCCACATAGCAATGGTTGGCAGTATTTCCTGGCTTGTAAGCAGTTCAAACAGTTCAACGTGTTGAATGTTTAGTCACTCTCTGTGTGTGTTAAGCATGCAGCTGGAGGTTAGCTTAGCTTAGCTTAGCTTAAAGACTGGAAGCTGGGGGAAACAGCTAGCCTTTGCTCTGTCCAGAGTGAAACATGCCAGCGTGTCTAAAACTGTCTCATCGACACATAAAAAATTGTCTTCAGCTTGTCCGTGTACAGAATTGTAGAGCTGACAGTCTTGTTATTTCTCGATCAAACACACATACATGGTGTTAGTTAGTCAACTAACAGGCACTATGGTGCCAAAGCTGGCAACCACAGTGTGACGACAAGTACTGTATCTGGGTTGCCGTGCGCGATTATAGTCAGCAAGAAAGCAAATTAACAGCAACAGTTCCTATAATGTTGCAAACTACTTTTTTAAAATTACTAGTTGATTAGTTCAGCAAGCACTTCAACCAAACAGTGACTTCAAGCTATTTCATTTGATAGTTTAGGCCAGAATATGTAAAATGAAGTAATATTTTATAAGAAAAAAGCCAAACAATTTAATAAAAAACACAAATTTAGTGTATTTTCTGTCTCATTAATCTTTTACCTCCCGCTGTAGGAAAAAAAACTTCACTGCACTGCTTGTACTATGAAATATTAGATGAATAGGAGTGTATAATATATGTATCTACGCTTGTCTAGAGCTTTGACTGATTGTCTTCGTTATTGATTCCTTTATTGATTATTTTGTGATTAATCACCAAATTCCTTAGTCTATAAAATGTCATAAAATACTAAGAAATACCAGTTATAGTCTAAGATAACATTTACAAATGATAACAACAAAGCTGAATCATTTTAGTCTCTGTCATCACTCTGGTTGTATAAATAATCCAGATATAATGCAGGAGAATATGAAGAAGAAACCTGAGCTATTGCGGCTAGACGGGTGTTGAAAGGTTAAACATCTTGTGAACCATTTTGGTGAGTCCTGATCACAGTCTGGGAGCCTCTGCCATACATCATCTGATAAATACAATCATATCAGATGATGCAAAATATTGAATAACATCTGCACATCCGCTGAGACAACACACAAGCCTTTCATTGAAAAAAAAAAACAACAAATCGGGACAAAGCAAATGTCTTATTTCCGTCCCAGTTTCCCATGTTGGCTCATGATCCGTTGAAGTCTTCTGACATTAATTCTGTTAGAGTTAATCAGTATCTCATGATAAATATCTGATTAGGTCGCAAGCAGTCAGTCTGCTCGGCCCATTAAGGCAGCGTATCGAGAGTTCACTGTGCCTCCAGATCTCACAACCTGCGTAATTAGTGTTCGATATCAAGGGCTGTTATGATACACGAAGAATCAATCAGCTATCTGGCTGCGCTGACAGTCACTTGGCCTAAAATCTATTGGCTGGAAAGCGCTCTAAGGCTGACAGTTCACATACACTTACAAAGTCAGTCAACCAATTGGAGGGAGCCGAGAGAGTGTAGCAAGGTCAGCTGCTCAGGGTGGCCCTGGAGCAGTAATTTGTTTACCTCCTCCGTGTATATGTGTGTGTGCGAGAGAGAGAAAAGGTATGGCATCATGATAATAATATGCATCATGCCCTCTGCACACACACACACACACACACACACGGACAGTTGCATCTTCTCTTTCCAGATTGAATTACAAAGGGCTGATTGGATTTTTCTCCTCTGCATCAAAGACAAAAACACTCCTCTCTCTCATTCTCCACCTCCTCTGCCTCTGGGTCCGTCCATCCCATCATCATTCTCCTCTCAAGTGTTCTCCGCTTGCACCTTTATTTTCTAAAATTCTCCCTTTTTTTTATACATCGATTTTTCTCTTTCTCCTTCCCATAATTCCTTTGGGTCGGGGAAGTCGCATGACTGCCATTAGCCTGATTACGCAAACTGTAATTATACGCACACAAGCGCAGATGATGCCTTGTGATCCACATCAAAAATGTGATTCTCATCATCGTGTGGTTGTGTGTGAATTTTCCTGCATGTGTGTGTGTGTGTTAAGGTTTTTCGATTTAGGGTTGAAAAGAGACCATTGATTATCGTTTGTGAGTGTACTCTGAGTGCCCCTCTCTCTCTCTCTTGCTACACAAAGGCATCATGGTCTGCGGGGCGCTCTCTCTCACACGCAGCCACATTTCTGAGCCCTTTTGAAAAGTTCCTTAGAAACACGAGAAAAGTTCCAGCCACAGGCGCCACACCCTCCCACTGGCCCTGCAGAAATAGGCCCATTGAGCCAGGCTATAATCACACACACACACACACACACACACACACGCACACACGCACACACACACATAAATCCGCATTCAGCCTCGCTCCTTCTGCGCTCTCTCCAGCACTTCATAGAAGCAGCCACAAAAACGCAGTCATTGACCCACCAGCCAACCAGCAGCATTCACCGCTCACTGCAACATTTCTCCAACCAAACATCAATATGCTCACCAACACACACACACACACACACTAGCACTCCCTGAACGCCACAAACAAATCGTCTAACACACACCCTCGTACGCACACAAATACACGGTGGCGTATTGTGGAGTGTGGGAGCGGCAGTTGTGTCAGAATCTCAAGGCATTTCTGGCAGCAGGACAGTGACACACACACACACACACACACACACTCTCACTCAGAGATGCATGTTTCATAAGGTCATATATAATAGAAGAGGATTCCACGCAAAGAGGCCTTGTGTGTGTCTGTGTGTGTGTGTGCGTGTGTGTGTGTGTGTGTGTGTGAGCCAGCCGGGAGATGCGGCCTTAAATCCTGTTGGATTGTCAGATTAGTGTAACAGCTGGGTCCTACATACAGATATACGTCTCTCTGTCTCTCTATCTCTGGATCACCCCTCCTCCCATCATACTGACCCTCTATGCTTGGCCAAGAGCTGAATGGATCTATGCATTAGAGTGTGTTCGTGTGTGTGTGTGTGTTTGTGCGTGTGTGTGGTGGTCTCACAGCTCCAGTCCATTACACGGTTTCAGACCAGCTGATGTGTCACTACGCAGTCATGTGATCTCTACAGAGTCTGTGGCGAGTTTCAGTGTCAGCTGCTCGTTTTGTCAGATATACTGAGACATTAAAGGTTGAACACACTGAACCGCACCGAATCGCGGTTCCTTTAGCTCGCCGATCAGCTGATCGCCCTCAAAACACAAACAGAATATTTGGTGTCAAAACTGAAAGTCTTCTCAGTCTCCTTTCTGCATTTTGTTTATTAATCCAGGTTTTATAGCTGTAATCCTTCAGATTTCAGTCAATGGTTAATTTTGGCAATTTGGCTCTGGTTACCATGGTAATGGCAAGCCGCAGTTTAATGCCAGAGCAAACACTCCTTGAGCAGCTACTTTGTCAGAGATACAACAGGAGAGCAGCTGGTGTATCTGTTTACAGTGCAGCCAAACAACGTCATGTAGCTTAAACAAAGAAGAAGAAGTAGTGAGTAATAATTTCAACCCAGATCTGATTTCATGCCTAAATTGCTATTTTGTAGACGCTTTTCAATTTCAATCTGCCCTAACCGGGGCAACAAATACGTAGCATTTCCCATGAGTCCTTCACAATAAATCCAACTGCATGCTTCGGATGCTCTGTTTGCGTTAGCAGGAACCAAATGCAACTTTGATATGGTTGCAGGGAAGTGAATAGTGAACAGAAGAGGCTGATATCAATGCGATATAATTGCGCAACACTTGATTACACACGCCTCATTTCCTGTGAATCCCTCGTGCATAGGTAGGCAATTTGAATCCAGAGCAGGAATGGCGGGCTCCGCCACGTAGAAGTAATTACAGAAAAACAGAAGAGAAAATGTACATATCGTCGGCAAGAGGTCAAAACGTCTGCTCGAGAGATGACATCACGTTGCTGCAAAAGGATGAATTCTTCATATGATGAAGAGAAAGCAGACTCTATTAGGCTTTGTGAAGTGATTTATTTAAAGTGAACCTCAGTTCCTCAATTTTGAAGACACGCCGTGACCTCCAGAATCAATTGTATAAAAGAGGGAGGGAAGACAGCCTCCACCTAATGAGGATTAATGGTCGAGCTAACAATGAAGCAAATGCGATAGCCTTTGACTGATATGAAGTAATTCTATGCTCTGTTGAAGGTACACTGAACACTGCTTAAATGGATTTGGGTCTATTGTTTTGTAACAGATATATGAGATAAATGTTGAAAGTCTTTCTGCATGAAAATGGGTTTAAATTGGCTTTCAGTGATCCAGATGCACAAGTTTTCCTCCACCGTGCACCTGTTCTATCCCCGCAGCTCTCTGACCAAGCCATTCACTGTACCATATACCATATTTAGCAAATGCATGACTTTCCATAAGGGCATTCATCACTTAGATCATCTTTGTCCTTATAACTCAGTGGCGAAAGATAATATTAGAAAGATAATATTAGTGCTTGGATGCTTTTCAGCTGTGGTTTGGTGCAGCAGCTTTAGGCCCGGAGCGAGCTGGAATAACAAACTAGAGCCAATGTAATGCCATCCTCCCACAGGTTTTGTACAGGGAACTAATATGGCCAATGTGGCTGTGATTTGGATCAGCCATGGTAGTGATATCAGGAATCTGAGCGGCAGAAAGCACTAAAAATAGTGGAAGGAGAGGGAAAAAAAAAATGTTTTACTCATTTCCTGGCTGCTCTACACCCAACATGTTTACAGTTTATGCCTGGTGGTTCACATTTATCGGTCATGGAGAGCACTCGTGTGTGAAAAACTGAGACAAACATGCAGGAGAAGATCAGAAATGTGTTTGTCGAGTGACTAAATCAGCGTCTTTACCTTCCCACTCACACGTGGATCTTTCTGATTTCAGATTATAACATATTTAAAAATAACAGAAGCATCTATAAATGTCTTTGTTAACTTTTATTTCTGTTGTGTAAGCCAGATTAAACTGGTCACTTTTTCTATAAATCCTCATTCAGTCTGATTTTATCCGAGACACCCTGAACAACTTCCCAGCTTTTAAGCAGCTAATCAGTGTAAAATTGCTCAGCGGGTTCCTTCTTGCAAACACTAAGTGATGCCTGCTTATGACCCCCTGCTGCAGCTGTTACTGCAAAGAATCGCTTGACACTAAATGATAATTTAACTTTAAGATTTTGAGCTATTTTACTTGGCTCACTGCAGAAAAAGAGGCCCCGGGTGCTGAAAAATACTTATTATTATTTCACAGGAGGCGACATTCATCACACACATTAGAACTATGACAGTAAATGTAAGTATTAGGAATATGGTTTGAAAATCATTCTGATGGATGCTGAATGGGTTTTAGCCACAGGGTGACAGTTTTTATGTCATTTATTGTGTGAAAAATTGTGCATGCTTCTTATTTAAAGGTGCAGTCCTTCATTTTTTTTATATTGCCTAATAGCATCGCAGTTTAAAGTTGAGTTTCTTAGCATCAATAGTGGTACATGCAGCAGAGTAGACCTGCTTTAAGAAGTATAACCTGCATCTGTTGATGGTTTAATATAACATGATTTCTGTGGAAAAGACTTTTAATATGAGCAATATTTTAAATGAATTTTCTGTATATTACACATATACAAATAGACAAAAATATGTATGAGTATTTTTTAATTAAACCATAAAATATGTAGTCATGATTTCCACAAAACATCTCACGTCACACGTTGAACAAATAAAATGAAATAAAAATAAAACATCAACACGGCATTTTCAAGATGACTGTGCACCTTGACATCCAAGAGACTCTGTTAAAGGCTTCCACATACACTCTCTTGCTTTTCCTCTGGTTGTGTGAGTCAGTCTCTACCAATACGATACAAGATGCAATCTCCTTTATCCATATATGCATCAGGGGTATGTTCATTTCTCTCCAAGATAAAGTGATCATCTTTCTGACCTGCAGGAGTGCAAAGTCAATGACTTTTTTTTTAGGACTGACAATAAAGTCCTTTTGGAAATATATCTCACTCCAGCAATCTCAGATATAGTCAGAACATCTGCTTTAAGTCCTATACACAGTGATACAGAGCACCCTTTTCTTCTAGGCATTTAATACAAATGTCTGGGACATCAGGGGACCAACGGTTTAGTTTGACCGGAGTAATGTAAGGAGCTTCATTCTCGTATTAATGGATTGTTTTTGGGCTTTAAAGCATGCTGTCTGTCTCTTGTATGTCTTCTTGAATATCCGGTCTCCATGCCTCTGGCCTGTCAATGGCAGACTTATCATATGACATGAAAGCGCTATAGAATAAAGAAATCTGTCTCCTTCTCTTTAGGTGTACACGTATGAGGTTTCTCAGAAATGACACAGCTCATATAAAAGTCTGTTTTTAAGCATTTTGTGGAAATGATGAACGTGGCAGAGGTGGAGACGATGGTGTTATCAAATGAATGAAGTAACTTAAACATCAGCTGAAGAGATGAAAGTATCAGATCTTTGTGTGGCAATGAGGAGGAGACTGTAATCAACACACGAAACAAAGTCATCTCTGTAGACTGAGGCTGGCTTTCATTGACCCCCTTGGCTGTAAGCATGCAGGTGTTGGCTGTTTTAAGATTCACAGGAGTGCACCTGACGTCATTGCTACAAAATACTGTCTCGACACGTGATCGTCTGTGTGTGTGTGTGTGTGTGTGTGTGTGTGTGTGTGCTGTAAGGTGTCATCGAGTGTCTTAGTGGTGTGACTGTGCAGAGGCTTTCTGTGCTAATCTCTTCTGAAGGTGGCAGGTGTCTTAACCAGGCCATCACCTGGTAACCTACTCACAGACACACACACACACACACACACACATACACACGTACACACACGTACGCGTACTGGCTGCCCTCTATCTCTCTCACATCTCCTTGTCTGACTGTAAGTGTGTTAGCGTCCAGGTTGGCTGCCAGCCAATCTGCCCAGCTGGTAAGAGAGGAAGAGCAGGGCGGAGAGTGAGACGAGGCGGAAAAGTAAAAAGATGGAGAGAGATTAGAGGTCACTGCTGACAGGGTTGGGGATCCACTCCGGATGGAGAGATGGGTGTGGAACAATACAAACAGTAAACAGGCTTCAGTTTTTCCTGTAAGCGTGCGATTAGTCCGAGGGCTTGCACCGAGCGGTCTGACCCTTCCGAGGTAGAGAGTTACAGTATCAGCAGTCCCCTCCTGTCAGCGAGCAGCATCGCTCAAACTGTCCAGCTCTTATCGGCGCAGGTCAGGCAGCTGTGGAGAGGAGCAGATACGGAGCCGGCCGTGAATCAGCAGCTGCTTCATGAAGCGTGGGTTTTCCACCTACAGTGAATTAAACTGCAGGGAGGTTATAAACGTGGGCCATAAAGATCACTTTACCTCATTTTGAGGCTGATCTGGGTCTGAAATTCCTGCCAGATGATTATTGCTATCATGCTGCGTTCAAGTACCCGCTTGACACGTTTGACATCCAGCACTTGAGCTCAGTCAGGACACCCACATTGAAGTTTAGAGCAGTCATTGCAACAATAACACACATTTAGTTTGGGGGTGTGGCTCTGCTCATGGCACAGGCTGTTTGTGAGAGTCACATGCATCCGTTCCAACTGTAATAGACCTTTTATTGGCCTTTATTTGGCTTGAAGATGAATTTTAGGATGCTCTAATGCTTCTAGATTATGTATACAACTGAGAAATATCCAAATTGATTTATTCCCTCGCTAAACAAACAGCGCGGTGTGAACAGCGGACATGACCCCAGCCTCCTTCTCCATTGTATTTCTGTTCCCTCTCCTCTTGCAACACTGTGGTTGCAGTAAATGGAGGGACAGCTAGAGGAGTGGGACTCACAGATGGTGCCAGAAAGCTGAGGGAGTATTCAAATGATTCTTCACAGTTTGAGAGCTCAGAGATGCTGCAGCATTTGAGAACATTCGCCCCGATAAAATCTCACATATTAAAAAGCACAATTAACGATTATTTCTCCAAAGCAGAGCAGCACTGCGTCTAAGGTATCAGGAGCTTAAAATGCTTATGTCTCTGTGTATGCGTATGCGTGTGTGTGTGTGTGTGCCAGGCATTGTGCAGCAGCTACAGCCTCTCGGGTTACTGAGGAATGCATTTGAAGTCAATCACAATGAAGCTTTCTATCTGCCGAGCTAGCCTAAAGGGGATCTCCGAACTGAACGGAACTGGACCAGCGAGAAAATCAACCAAAGAAAAAAATGAATCATCTTTGGCCAGTTAATCCTGTGTGTGTGTGTGTGTGTGTGTGTGTGTGTGTGTGTGTGTGTGTGTGTTGAATTAGTGTTTGTATAAAACTACTGCTGGCTCTGACTTCCTGCACCTTTAGTAGTAGCTGAGCTGCATATGCCCATTGTTCCTACAGACACTTACACACACACATCATGGTCTTTTTTTCTCACATACTTATGCTGGTAATTGTCAACCTTCACACAAACACAGACATACACACACACTGTCAGGCTGCTGCAGTGTTGACATTTTAATGTAACACGCTTCTAATCTTGCATTTTCCTTTCATCTCAAATTAATCTGGAACAAATCAGTTCCTGTAGAACATCTGTGAAACCGCAGCATTGTCAGCTCAGGTAGAAAAAAAAGGGCTCTGTAGCTATAAAACAAGCTGACACGCACACACACACTCTCGCAGCGCAGCTACAGTGTATAGGATCGAATGTATAGTGCAAAGCTTGATGTCAGCTCTGGATCATGTTCCTACCTGAGTAGCTGCAAATGTTGCGACAGCCCTCAGAGGACGCACCTGTGTTCGCTTTGTCAGGACATGACACCATCCCAACAAACACAGATTCTTTGTCTGCTTCGTTTTTTTTTTTTTGTCCTTCAATTTTATGTTTTCCCCTTCTCTTTTTACACAAGTATACATAATTATATAGTCCATGCTCCCAGATTGTTTTAAAATGACTCCAACTGGCACCGCATGTCTTACATTGGCAGCGCTTCATATGTTGCCAAAAACCAGGATCGCATTCACTCGGCAGATCCAGCGGAATACGGCTGTCATCTTACAGTTTCCTTTTATAACGAATGGGAACAAAATGCAGCGGTGGAGGGAAATTGAGGGCAACATACAGATGATTTTGGCCCCGGGTTATGCGTGCGGGTGGAGGAGAGCTAGCTGCATCTCGTTGTGGTTAGTTAGCTATGTGGTGCAGGCAGAAAAGTACAGCTGTTTATAGCTCCTGAAACAGAGGCAAAATGCAGAGCTGGCCTTATTCAACTCCCCCAAAATCACATAAAAACACAAACACACACATGCACACACACACATACGGATACTGTAGGTCTGAAGGGCATTTGTGTGTGCACGTACACACGCCCCACAAACAAAACCTGTGATTATACCCATCCAGACATGCACACAAAGTGTAATTACATACAATGACGCATTACTGCCCGCCATACCGTGAATTCACACTTATAATATCGGCTCATAAATGAAACATGTTGAGGCACAGAGGGTGATTACGCATGACTGTTAAAGGTTAGGATAAACATAGATGATGTACATTTAAACACACACCAGGTCCAAATCTGAAAATAAGCAAACAACACAGCACAGACTTTGCAGCTACAGTATGTCCTAGAGGTTGTTGTGTGTGTGTGTGTGTGTGTACTTGTACTTGGACTTGTAAAAGAGGCCCCTGGGGTTGGTTCTGGTGCCGCCTTGGGGGGGTGGGGTGTGTTTATTTAAGTATGTGTGTTTTTTGTGTGAATCACACTGAATTTTAAGGGGGCTAGCCTCAAGATAAGCAACAGAGTTTAAGATGAAAGGAAAATGGGGCGAGGACGGGGATACACTGGCACAGAGTTTGTGGATCCAGAGGGGAGAGACGAGGAGGGAGGCACCCGTAGAGGAGGGAGCTGGAGGAGCAGACATGTTTTGATGTTGTTTTTTTTTTTTTTTTTAGGGTTGTTTATTTGACGTTACATAACACTTTGCTTATGTAGTTAGAGCTCTTACGTGTGTGTGTGTGTGTGTGAAAGAGAGAGAGAGAGAGAGAGAGTGTGTCTGGTAGCTTCTCACTGGGGGACGGGAATTTCTGTGAAAGGCAAAGGTTGCCCATAGCAACGGCCTTCATTGTAAAACTGATCCTTGGAATACAGGACACACACACACACACTCACACACATTCGCACCATGCTCGCGCTGAGACGTCTTTTTAGTACTTTTCGACACTTTCAGGGTTTTGAGATCACCAGACTCTCCACACACACACACACACATTTGCTTGAAGTGTGATTTGCATACACACACTCTCATCCTTCCTCTTTCCTCATATACCCTCGGCGTGCGTCAAGGCTCCCAAACGACTTCAAGTCAATTCCACTTTCAGGAGGTACATATACCATTTCAGCTCCACCTCATGCTGAGATGTGATGGACTGAGATGCTCGGGTTTCTAGATTCCATTATGCTTTTATTGGCTTTTAAAGGCATCAGGTTTCCTCTGTCTGGAGCCGGGGAGGAGCCTCTGCCTCTTTGTGGGTGTGTGTGTGTGTGTGTGCAATTAGTACCACACTGGCTAGCAAAGACACAGCTCCATAGGGCCTCAGGATGGACTTAAGATTGCTGGGGAGATAAGTTTGTTTTGGTCACATTTTCAGCAGTGACTGACTGATTTACTGAGTACCTGAAGCAAAACTGAGACTTTGTTCTTGGCATCACAACACTGTAGTGTGTACTGAGCTGATTCTAGGCACAAAATGCAGTGATGGAAGAAGTACTCAGCTCCTTTACTTGAATAAAAGTAGTACCATACTGTAAAATACGTTACAAACGTCAAGGTTCTGCATTCAATTCTGCATGCAAATGATTATTTAAGTAAAAGTACAGAAGTATTATCAGAAAAATGTCCTTAAAGCTGCTTTAATTGATGATATTATATTAACAACAGACTACTTGTATGTGAAAGGGGTTGCTTTGAAGCGATGAATGCACAGAAAATCAGGTCTAGGGAATGTTTTAACATCTTTCAGCTCATTGTTTTGGTTTTCTGGCCCACAACTTTTGATTTCCAGCCACAGCAGGCAGCTGTTTCAGTGAAAAAGTACTGTACGCTAGCTCTGCAGCACAAAACAACAGACAGACAAAGTTAGCGACTAGCTGGTGAACATCAACATCCTTCCATTATCTGTAACCGCTTATCCTCATCAGGGTCACGGTGAGGCTGGCAGCTGACTTTGGACAAGAGGTGGGGTACACCCTGGACGAGTCGCCAACTCATCACAGAGCACATAGACAACATTTCACACTCAAGTTCACACCTATAGACAATGTAGAGTCACCAATGAACCTGTTAGTGCATCAGAACCCACGAACCAGAAATCTTGTTCCTGTGAGGCGACAGTGCTAACCACTGCACCACCGAACATATAGGAGCAAAGTATTCATGCAGCTTTAAAACACCCAAATATGCAGAATAAGTGTAATAATAGATAATGTTATATATTACAATTTAAAGAGTCATTATTACTTATGGTACACAGTGTACAAAATATTATATTGTCAAAACTAATCGAGGTGGAGATAATTTCAGCTGCTTCACAGTTCTGTAGTTTCATTTTTTGAATGTTCTGGTGTAAAGTCACCAGAAACTATAGCTGTCAGATAAATGTAGTGTAGTGTGAAGTAGGAAGTGAAAAAAGGGGAAATGCATAAAGAAAGTACCTCAAAATAATAGTTAAGTACAGCAATGGAAAGACAGTATATTTCTTTTTTAAAGATATCTTGGCCTTTTCAAGTTTATTGGATAGAGACAGCTGAAGAGTGACAGTAATGTGGGGGGAGAGAGCGACGGGGAATGACATGTAGCAAAGGGCCACAGGTCGGATTCGAACCCTGGACCGCTCGTCGAGAACTGAGCGTTTGTACATGGGGCGGATGCTCTACCAACTGAGCTAATCGACACCCCGAAAGACAGTATATTTCTGAGTTAGTACACAGTGGGTTTATGTGCGAATTTGTGAATGCGAATGTACTGTGAACACAGGCTGCAGTGACAGTACTCTTTGAAACCTGCCTTCATAGTTTGAAATGTATCTTTGCACTGCAGTACGGGCGGTGTCTCTTAAGTGCATGCATTTGATAGCAGTATTAGCTGACCCTGTGTGATGGATGAGCGCTTAAGTGTGTGTTTAAACATCGCAGGGATGTGGGATTGAGGTCAAGAGAAAGAGGGAGATGAATGGAGAGAGAGGAGGGATCAGCCTCAAAGTGACCAGAGGGGTGAGGTCATTCACTTCAGAGGTTCAACCTCCAAACGATCCACGACTAATCTCTCTTACCTGACCCTGGCAGAGGTCGCCAGGCACAGCTTGCACTCTCCCCTCACAGACATAGACAAAATACGCCTGGATTACGGCGCAGTGATGAGCAGGGAGGATGCTGTGAAATGATCCATGAGAGACAGTTAGAGACATATTACAGGCAGAGAGCCTTCAGAGTGCAGCTGTAAAACTCATTTTGTACAGTAGTGGTTACGGTTATTCAGAAGACAGTGGTTTTATTCCAGCTCAGAATAGTACTGAAATGATTTACCAAGAACGACATTGATCGTAGATTATTAAAGGCATTCATAAAGCAAAATACATGTTTGCTTGTTATAGCTTCTCAAATGCTGCATTTGTTGTTCTCTTTCATCACAGTAAACTGAACACTGAATGCCGTTTGGACTGTTTGGCCAGACAAAACAAACATAATTAAAGGTGTTCCGTTGTGCTCTGGGAACACGGATTGCCATGAACCTGAGATGGATATCATGAAACCTGAGTGACTCTCTCCTGATTTGTCATGTAGCTCCAACATGAGGTCACATTTGTGGTTGGGAGTGAAATGTCTCAACAGCTCCTGAGTGCGTTGACATGAAATTCAGTTCACACATTCATGTTCCTCTCAGGATGAAAAGCTTGTTGATTCCATCACATTTAATCCGACACTGTCATCAGGTCAAGCCTCGGCTGTACTTTGTGTTCATTGCCAATGAGCAAATGTTAACATGCTTACCTCCTAAACTAAGATAGTGAGCATTAATATTTTTTTATTCTTCTTTCATTCACTTTTTTTGTCATTATTATGGGGCAGCTGTGGCTCAGGTTGTCCACTAATTAGATGATCGGTGGTTCCTCCAATCTGCATGCTGAAGTGTCCTTGAGCGAGATACTGAACCCCAAATTGCTACTGAAGTCTGCACCTCGCTGTATGAATGGTTAGCTCTCAAAAAACTGATGAATGTGGTGTAAAAGCACCTTGGAAGACTAGAAAGGCAATTATATGAATACAGTCCATTTATCATTATTCCTGCTCAACATCAGTGTGTTAGCGTCGTCATTGTTAGCATGCTACAGTTAGCATTTAGCTCAAAGCACAGCTGTGAATGCAGCCTCATGTTGCTAGCATGACTGCAGACTGGTGCACTGTTTCCTTACATATGAGATGAGATTTAAACAGACCAGAAGCTATTAGTTGATTTTCTAATGAACCATTTGTCAAGGAAATATGCCTGATATTCTCTTGCTCATGCTTTTTAAAATGTGAAGATTGTTTTTCTCTTTCATATAATCAGAAACTGAATATCTTCCTTTTTGATTTTATAATGCTGGTTGGACAAAATACTATATATATATATCTGTGTAGATATCAGTATAACATAAATAATAAATAATTGTAAGCTCACAAGTGAACTGCTTCTACATACTGTGGTACTTAACAGGCTGAACATCACTTATAACTGACACATAAGAAAAGTCTGAATGAAGTCCTTCTCTCCTTAAAGGCTTTGATGTTCCTCTGCCAAAATCCCGGCTTTAGATCAACTCATTAACTATGCTCCTCCATGGACTCACAGATGTTACCTTGTCCACCATGATGCTGCCCGCGCCTCCTCTCAGACAGTTGTGTGCGTGTCATTGTGCGCATGTAATCTGCCAAAGTGGTTTCTCTTTTAAATGAAATGACAAACAGCTCAGTCATCCATGATGAATAACTCTAATCGCTGTCATCTGTACCCCCACCCCCTCTGTGTGTGCGTCTCTCTCTCAGGGACAGAGTTTGTCACCCCCTATCGATGACGAAGGTTCAACAAGAGACGAGTTCTACGATGATGAGGACCTCTATTCAGGCTCCGGCTCTGGCTGTAAGTGTGTGTCTCAGTGTTTGTGTGTGTGTGTGTGTGTGTGTGCGTGTGTGTGTGTGTGTGTGTGTCTCACGCCCTGGTTCTTTCAAACTCGACAGCTGCTGGGTTTCAATCTGTTGACCCTGAAGACCCGCCACCCCCTCCCTGTCCTGGAGTTATGGTCGCTGTGTGCACCAGACTCACATGCACAAAGGCCACGGACACACAATCACACAATGCAAACATGGCATTTGGCTCGACGGACAGGTTTCAATACAGATTTATAAAAACAACCTTTAAACACAGACACACCTTCGCAAACAAGCAGCAACCAGGGCTCGATTCCCCCAGATCTTATTTACTCTAATGAGATTATAGTCCATACAGATTAGGCGATCACACGAACACCAGCGGCAGCACCCATCTGCAAGCGTCCGTTTGCGTTGCGAGTGAGTTGGCTGTCTCCATGTGCAGGAATTACCTACTTAAAGTAAATCACATTGGTGTGATTCGGGCTGATTTTCTGATCTGGCTGTTGAAGCTCGAGCATGGCTCTCCTTATTAAGCATGACTCATTGAGGGCTGCCCTCGGTTAAGGCACTGCGCTAGTGGAGAGCACACTCAAAATAAATTACAATTCAGAGCAGGAGAGTGCAGCAGAGGCACCCCCTGTGGTTGAAACAGCAGTCCGGCAAATTGCTTTATCTCACACTGTCATACAGAGCCGTCTGATTGCAAAAGAAGAGCTCATTTTCATCAGACAGATGCGCATTTTGCGTCGCTGCAGCTTCTGAATGTGACATTCTGAGGCGTCTGATAAGTTCAACAGAAGCTGCATTGTTCGAGTCCATATTTCGATATCCTCTCCAGCTCCTCTGTCAGCCTTCATGTCTTTGTGCCTGTAAATTCAATTTGTCCTCTTTCAACCCAGGGAGCTTCACTGCTATAACAAAATGAAAGGTGGTATAATACTATTATGAGATTTAAAAAGAAAATGAATCAGTTTGAGTCAGCACCATTGTCTCTTTTCCTTTCTTCTCTTTTCTCCTCTAGTCTCCTCTCCTCTCCTTTCCTTCCCTCATCTCCTCTCCTCTCCTTTCCTCCCCTCTCCTCTCCTCTCCTCTCCTCTCCTCTCCTCTCAAAAAAACATCCATCCACTCCAAAACACCAAGCAAAAACAAAAAAAAAAGGTAATCCCTTCTTCGCCATCTTCATCCTGCCAACAACAAAACTGCACATCACAGCCAACATCTGCTCTCAGTTGGTTAAACCTCAGTTCTGTCCCCTCCTGCTGTTGATGTTTTAATACAGCTGAACTCACAGTTTACTGGAGTTCTCCTCATTTACATATTTTTCCGTTTTTGTTGTCAGACAGTTAAACGAGCAGAAAATAGAGGTTTGATTGAGGCTCTGATTGCCGTGCTCATTTGTCAATAAAATCACCGCGTTATGAGCCCGGAGTCATTTGACAAAACAACCATTGCCATGCCGTATGATTGACTATATTGACATTTAGAGTGAGTGATTGGAGAGAGGGGACGGAAAGACAAAGAAGCGTGCATCGCGAGTCCTCCAATCTTCTCTGGATGTGCAGTACTAAAGTGCTTGACTGCCCCTTTAACTTCCCACCATCGTTTTTCAAAAGCTTTTCCCTAAAACACACGACGGGTGTTTTCAGATTTATCTACTATGGAGAGCTGTTTTGACAAGCTCCATTTTGAGGTGAGAAAAATACCGGCTTAGTGTTGATAAAAGCCCAGCACAGAGCGAGCATCATGGCAGGACCTTTCTCCATCTCTCTGATCTCAGAGTTCTTGTCTGGTTGACAACTGAAACCTGTCAAGTAAACTGCCCAAAAAATAATGTAAGAAAATCACTCTCGTACACTATATTTATCATGTCTGCAGTGTAAAATGAATGCACGATATTATCCTCAAAGATCCCCTCAATGAAACAAAATAAGGAGAGCCCATGGCATGTACGTGTACTTTGACGGTGTAATGTGTCACCTTTTAATAGATCCCAAAAAAGTAAAGTTGTGCAACACTACACTTGTTAGTGATGATGCCAAATTGACAGTGACTTCTGAAATCTCAATTTACTGCTCAATGGAGAGTAAATTACTGAGTGTTTATCATTCAGGGAGGAGTGAATGAGTGACGGAGAGATTGATTTCAAACATAGCCGCTGTCTCAGTTTCTGATCCACTGTTTGCGTGGGCGGTGGTTTGAGTGATGAGCGAGTGCGACTGAGTGAGATGTGTACAGTTTTATATTTGTTGGACTTCAAAGAATAAGTGTGTAAGAATATGTCAGAAATTAAATATAATATTCACACGTTTTTAAGGTATAATCATTTGAAAATAAGAATCTAAAGATGGAGTGAGTCCACTGTGTTGCTCTCTACAGTACGCTTGGAAGGCCAGGGTGAGGCAAGGGGTATTCAGTTGGTTGAAATTTGCAGCCTGTCAGCTACTTGCCACTAAATCCTACACACTGGACCTTTAAGTCTCTTTAAAGTTACTCCTCTCTTCTGCTTTCCAGTGCCTGATATCAGAATGAGGCCGACGTCAGTGGGTGTGTCCTACACCACAGAAGAGCCCCTCCTCCTCTCTACTACCCAGGCCACTGGCCCCGCCCCCTCCGCCTCACCTGCGGCCGAGCCGAGCCCCAACCCGGAGGACGTCACCGCTACCCCACTTCCCACCGAGGCTGATGGAGAGAGTGGTTTGTTCTGGGAAAGAGAGAAGGGGAGGGAGGAAGAGATGGAGAGAGAGCAAGAGAGGCAGAGGGAACTGGAGAGGGAGAGAGAGCTGGAGAGGGTGAGAGAGCTGGAGAGGGAGAGAGAGCTAGAGAGACAGAGGGAACTCGAGAGACAGAGGGAACTGGAGAGGGAGAGACAGTTGGAGAGGGAGAGAGAGAGGGAAAGAGAGAGGGAACGAGTCCGGGAGAAGGAGAGGGAGAGAGAGCGTGAGCGAGAGAGGGAACGTGAGAGAGAGCGAGAGAAAGAGAGAGAGAGGCAGAGAGAGCGTGAGCTTGAAAGAGAGAGAGAGCTGGAGCGAATCAGGGCTGCTGCCCAGACCACTGCTGCCCCACGATCCCCTGCCGCTGTCCCCGTGGTGACCACCAACCCGGCAATCAGCACCGCGGAAAGTGCAGCTCCCTCTGCCGGTTCGGATGACCTGAGCACCACAGAAGAAGATGAGGATGTCTACCTGTCACCTGAACCCACATCACTTTACCCTGGCTTCGACATCGAAATCACCACCGAGGAAGACACGCCCACCACAGAAGAGACCACCCCTGAGCCCACGACAGCTGTGACGACCACCACGACAACCACCGCCGGCACCACTATCAAGACCAGGGTCCCCTTTAGGCCCAGGGTTCCCATGACGACAGCCACTCAGGCAGCACCAACAGAAAGAACGATTCGCCCACAACAGCCCACAACTTCACAGGTGAGGTCACATTATTATATTAATATAAAATATAAACAGTGTCTATATTTAGTTTGACCTCATCACCCCCAACAACAAAATACAAACTCAGCACAGCAGCGAGCAGGGAGGGACAATAATAACTTCCTCCCACAGGGGAGCACAGAACGACAATTCATGCTTTCAGGGGGAGTTATGTGGCGTAACTATTTACTCATCCACCTGCCAGGCAGCCATCTCCACTGGCTGCTTGGCAACGCCACAGCGATGATGCTTCGAAGTCACTGCGCCAAGGCATTGTTTGCCAAGAAATATTTACAGCACACAACTCCCCCACAAATTGTTTTTATATGAGTGTTTGTGTATGGATTAACGAAATACACAGGCAGCATGTTAATTAGAAAGCTTTAGAGATCCAGGCTAGCTGTTTCCCTTTATTTCCACTCTTAATGCTAAGCTAGGCTAATCACCTCCGGTCACCAGGTCCATACAGACATGAGAGCGCATGTTCTTGTCTCACTCTCAGAAAGAAATATGAAATTATTCCTTTAACAAACAGATGCCACATTTCTCGAAGAAAAGACCAAAACCAGCATCATAAATCAAATTAATACTTTTGTAAGATGAGATTATTTTTGAGATGACATGATTTTTGCTCAGGTTGAGTTAGAGTATTAATATAATTTAATTAATGATACCTATTTGTGTTCTTTCAGTTAGAAAAGAAACTATACTTCATTAGTACACCTTGCCTGTAAAATAAGCGATTGTTTCTATGGGCCGAGTGATATGAAGTGCAACCTTGGCGTGATGTATCACATTGTTGGTCAGTGTTGAGTTGTCCTACAGTTGAGGCGGACATTAAAGTATTCATAACACAGAAGAAGCTGTGTGCTTGCTTGACTCACTGCCACTGAAAACATACATACTGTGTGACATTGTTTCTAATATATGTTTTTATATTTTTAACGGCTAAGCGAGTCTAGTACGGTTTTGGGACATAAAAGGTGCTCTGTGGCACAGAAGAAAAAGCTATATCGGGATTTGGCTATGCAGACAATATTTAATGTTGGTTCTGAGAATTTTTATGAGATTTGTTTAAAATAACCTTCTTAAATGTAGCATAAAAACAAGCACATGTACAAGAACTTAGCATCAATAAAATACAGTCTAAAATTGGCAAAATGATGATTTAAATCAGGCACTGCTGAGCAAAGAATAAATGAATGAGACCACAAATCTGGCCATGGATTCGATATGCTGCACTAATGGACTCATTTCGGTCAGTACCAATAAACTATTGAGGTTTGATACCCACCCCTAAATCTGACTGCCTCTTTAACACTGACAGCTTAATTATTTACAGGCCAGAGTAATTTCTCTGATTGGTGTGCTTCTGTTTATTTGCAGCAGTCCTGCATTAAAGCATGATACATTTAGATTTCCCTGGTTTTCCACGTTGTAATTAAGCTGCCAGGTTTTATGAAGTGTGTATATGTTTTGGACAATATGCAACTTTCCACCAATCAGAACATACAGAGGCTCATTGTTTCAAAGGGGGACATGTGCCATGGAAAGTTCTGTGTTTGGATTAACTTCAGCGTAGTAGCTCCTTGGAACAAATGTGATTACATCAAATGTAAATTTCCTGTCGTTAGTCTCACTTTTCTCTCTCTGTCTCAGGATGGTAACAACGAAGTGGGTGCTTCAGGGCCAAGCGGAGACTTTGAGATCCGTGATGATCGCCGTAACGATCTTGGTCGAGGTATAATGCCAGTGAATCCTGATCTGATTGGCAACACGGTGGACGCAGGGAGCTCTGCCGCCCAGCTGCCACAGAAGAACATCCTGGAGAGAAAAGAGGTCTTGATAGGTATGTATCTGTGTGTAAAGTTAATTTTTTTTTTATCACATCCAAGTATTTTTTTCCTGTGTTTATCTATTTTCTGAAAGTCACTTCTTAGATCAACACATTACATCTCCCTGTTGCCTCTTGTATTCTTTCCCTGCTTACTGGGAGCTGCTAAGATAAACTGGCAGTAACGTAGTGCAGATTCATCACCATAAGTGAATGTGCTACTTAGCCCCGTTTGACCCGTTGAGAACAAGCAATCCTCTTCTTGGGTTATCCAACCCCCTCCTTTCACCCCTCTTTTTCTCATCATTTTCCCTCTGGCCAAATCCAATTTCTTTTCAAGTGCACCCCTCTCCTCATCCCAAAGAGCTGTTGTAGAAAGTGAGCGAGCAGCCAACTTGCCTGACCTGACTGGCTCTCTGTCTCTCCTTCAGCTGTTCTGATTGGTGGACTGCTGGCGGTGGTTTTCGCTGATTTCGTGGTCATTGGTAAAGAGCAGGAGGCAACAGACTTTAGAGTAGACCATCTGTATGTTAGATACAAGTTATGACTGTATGAGGCTCATATATTCATGTGTAGACACTGTAGTCACATGCAGTGATTTACAGTGATTCAGAAGGCTTTTTTTTTGTTTTAGATTAATTTCATATTGGATTTCATAAAAACAACTGCAATGCTGCCTTTTACCCCCAAATCCTCGCAATGCTTTGCTGTACTGTGCCTGTCAATATTTTAACAAGACAAAGAGTCCTCACCCGTCCTAGCAGCTCTGTGAAGCTGCTGTGAGTAATCAGAATGCTAAACGTGTCACTATTCTCACAGAGACTATGCTAACATGCTGATGTGTAGCAGATATATTGTTCAGCATGCTAATATTTGCTAATTAGCGCTCCACGCAAAGTGCAGCTGTGGCTGATGGGAACATCATTAGTCTTGCAGATATTTGGTCATAAACCAAAGTGCTGGATGAATTAAAATTTTTTGACTTAATGGTGCCACTTGATGAAAAGTAATGAGATCACCAAAGTCATAACAATTCATCCTGAGGGGGACATTAATGTCTGTAGCACATTTCATGCCGATCTGTCTCATAGCTGGACCAGTGTGGTGGACCCGCTGAGTGATGGCAACAAACATCTGATATCATGGATTCGATGTCTTTTTTTTTTTTTTTTAATGAGAAACTGCAGCTGAAAGGGTGCAATTAATATTTCTTATGTCTTAATAGTCAATCACTTATGGTAAAAGTACATAATTATACATGTTATAACACAAAAACTGCATCATCTGTCACAACAAATCTAACTCATTTAAATTTTCCACAAGATTTAATTGCAAGAAATGGTGTGAAAGTCACGAATGGTGTAAACTTTTGCAGCGACAGCGCATGGTGAAAAGTTTTAAATACCCCAGCCTATGCACTCGAATATTGGCAGTAATGAAATAAACAAAGTAAACACCTCCCACACAATGAAGAGAAACAAAGTGTTCCTCAAGCATTTTGGAAAATAAACAGTTTGTTCTCAGTTTTGGCGTCAATACCAATTAGTTTAACGAGAGGAAGGATTTCTTTTTCTTCCCCCTATTTGATAACCACACATTAATCTATCGCACGCAGCAAGAGTTCATTAGCGATGTGTGTAGAAGAAAGTGGAAAATGCAGCTGCTGCAGATTGGTTAGCCCCAACAGGCTAAACTACTATGTAGCACTGCAGGGCTGCAGTTTAGCACAACGCTCTTGGCACCACGTAACGTATGTTGGCACATTCAGGCTCATCAGTCTTCACTTAGCAGCTAGCTCATAGTGACGCTGTGATAGCTTTGCTCTGCTTTCAGAAGCAGTGTGTGTTTGCAGTTGATGTAGTCTGTTGCAGGATGTAATAGTGGCTCTCATATTTTAGTGTTTATGTGGTTTGTAGTGTCCTGGTTTTTTAAGATGTCCACCCTCCCTCTCTCTTTTTTCAGCTGTGATAGTGGGAGGAGTGGTGGGCGCCCTGTTTGCCGCCTTCCTGGTGATGTTGCTGGTGTACAGGATGAAGAAGAAGGACGAGGGCAGCTACACGCTGGAGGAACCCAAACAGGCCACCGTCACCTACCAGAAACCAGACAAGCAGGAGGAGTTTTACGCATAACACTCGTATGCCAGAGAGATGCACCGCACACCGAGGGAGAGAGAAAGAGCGAGAGAGAGAAGAGAGAAAGATACTCTAAGCCCCCCACCCCCTTCTGGTCCTCCTTCTCCTCGTCCTCTTCTTCGTCGCTTTCCCCCCTCATCTGCTCGCCTCTCCTCATCCCTCTCTCCTCTCGTCTCCTAAACACTTGAGAGCGCCTTTCTCTCTGCGGACATGGAACTTTCTTTTCAAAGAAAATGAAAAAGAGGACAAAAAAAAACAAACAAAAAATGAAAAAAAAAAAAATCCAAATATATTCTGAAAAAAATAACACATACACACGAGATGTTTTTAAAGTAAATGTTGTTATTAATATTCTACAGATTCTCTTGTTCTGTATGTAATGATATGATTATTTTGTAAAAAAAGAAAGACAACAAAACAGAACACAAGCTCTTAACCTGTGTTTTCTAGCACAAAAAAAAAAAAAGTTCCTCCTCTGTTTTTATGGAGCGAATGAAAAGGCTAAAAAGAAAAGAGGAAGAGGAGAGGGGTGGGGCGAGCTGAGCGAGACACAAAAGAAAAAGAGAGGGGTGGGCTCGACCCTGCCCCTCAACGCCCCACCGCCACCCCCGAAAAAGAAATCTCGCAGAGTGTCTGGTTGGCCGCACAGAGCCGAGGGTCAAAAGGTGAGAGGAAAGGTCTCTTTTGTGCCTTCCATCCCCTCTGGTGCTCAAAGACGCATATGCACACCCATACGGCCACATAAACACACATGCTTACACATATGCACATGCATACACACAGACCCGCATCTGCTCGAAGGTGGCTCTGACCTCTCGCTCTGTGCTCGGCCAACCAGAAAACGGCGATCAACCCTCGTCGTGTTTCACAACGTCGAGGAGCCGCTGTGGAAACATAGGCTGGTCCGTCTGCTCCTCTAAGCTGTACAAAGACTAGTTACGGATAGTAATAATAACCAATAATATATCAATGTTTTGGGCTGGATGGTGAACAATAATAATAATAATAATACCATGATAATAATAATAATGATAATAATAATAATTCTTAAACAGGAGGATGTGTATTTAGCAGTTTAAAAAAAAAGTTTATATGTAAATATCAGCGCATCCTTTCTGGCATCACTAACCATCTGCATGATCATGAAGAGTTTTTATTCATCACATTTGTCATCACTTTAGATGAGCTGTGCTCTCGTCAGCCACATGCACACACACACTCATGCACGCACACAAACAAACACACACACACACACACAAGTGCAGACATATAACTTGCTGTGCATTTAAATACACACCACACAGACTTTAAATCTCCTGTAAAATCACATCATTCAAACACATATCAAACCCATCGTCGTCATCATCATCACCATCCTCATCATCATCGTCGTCATTGTGATAGTCATCACTCGTGATATGAGCGAGATCAGGTGGTTTCAATATGTTATTGATTAGTTATGGATCCGTTGCCGGTTGGTTTAAAGTTTGGTCTATTTGTGTAAAAAGCACAACTAACGCATCCAAGTCATCACGTCATCGGATATCCCTCCCCCCTCCTCCGCCGCACACACACCTTTTGCATGCCTCACTTTGTTTTTCTTCCACCATTGGCTCTCTGTTCGGGAAGGGGAGGGGCCTCTGGGAAGCGAGAGGGGGCTTTTACTGAAAACCGGGAAGTGTGAATCCGCGCAGGAAGTCACTCCCACGTGCGCTAATCCAGTCAGAATCACAACTTTTGTCACTGAAGCTGTGGTTATGAGAGGAATTAGCATCTGTGGGGCCGACTTGAACCTGCTGCTGGACTCTTTAATTTGGGGAGGGGACAATGGGGAAAAGGGGTTAGGATTGGGGTTTGGATATGTGAGGAGACAGGAGGGCTGTGCTTCTATCTAAGAGATTGTAACAATAACCACACCAGTGCGACTGGGCTAGTAGCTTCTATTATACTCAGTACTGTAGATCAAAAATGCATGGGAGTCAAAACTATACTAGTCTGGGTGTGTGTGGATGCCTGTGTGTGTCTTTGTGTGCTTGAAAAAAACAGAGGGGTGAGTTCAAGCTGGAATGTACTGTGGTCGAGTGTGTGTTTACCTACTCCAGCAGTTCTCACGCTCTTCCGCAGACAGGTAACGCACCTCTTCCACTCCTGTGTGTGTCCGTCGCCTGCCCCCTCGCCAGTGTGCGAATATACGTGTGTGTGTGTGTGTGTGTATGTGTGTATGTGTGTGTGTCTACACCTCATCTAAACCCACCGCCTGTATGTGTGTGCGTGAGTGCTTTCACCTTGGTATTTCACAGCAGACTCTTGTGTACACTGACTAGCCTGTCGACGTGTGTGTGTGTGTGTGTGTGTGTGTGTGCGTCTGCGTGTGTTTAGTCTGTTCACTGCTGAATGAGGGGCAGCTGGTCCCTCACAGTGGCTTTCACACACACTGACTGTCTTTTCACTGTCTGTCTGTCTGCCTGTCTGTCTCTCTGCCGCAGGACAGACGGACAGACAACACGCCACCTTCTCACAGGCAGGAATGATCTTAACACGTACTGTCTTTTCTAAAGTGACTGTCGGAGTGTAAACTTGTGTGTTTGTACCCATCTAAGCCTGCGTAGCCAAATAAGACGTATGTGTGTGTGTGTGTGTAAGAGAGCGAGAGAATGAGGGTGAATTTGTACGTGTGTGAGTGCAGGTATGCATATGTGTGTGTGTGCGTGAGTGTGTATGTGAAGCCCGATGGAGGCTACACTACTCTATGTTTGCTGTTCCCATTCCTGTTTTTATACATTTGCATTTTTTTAAGGCTGAGTTTCTGTCATTGGCTGAGTGAGCGAGAGGAGGCGGATCCTCCACGCCACCGCCCTGTCACTAATCTGCCACTCTGTTCCAAATAAAAAGCCTGATTGGGTAAATCCGTCCTCCTCTCTTGTCTTGTTTTAATTTAAGCGGATCAATCAACACATCTGTAATTTTCCAGTCATGCTGTCTCGGTTCATTAATGCAAAACACATAGGTGGGTTTGAACTGATCGGACTAATGTGTCCAAGCAACAAAGAACACGACAATCCCAGTGTGAGCTCTCTCAACATTTTTATCAGCTTTGGAAAAAGTATTCTCGCTAAGGTAGCCGGAAGATTAAGAGGACCCTGGGGGAAACATTTGCTGTTTTACTTTCTGTGCGACGTGTTTACTCTATCACCTCAATGTGCCCATTATTCTCAAAGAATAGTTCAGTATTTTAGAGGAGGCTTTGCTTTCTTGCCCAGAGTTAGATGAGAAGATTGATACCACTCTCTCATCACTTCACTCTCTGTAAGAAAGCCAATAAGAGCTGAACTCCTTTAAATAAAGTACACACACACACACCAGACTGCACGGTTGCAGTTTCATTGTTTTCCAAGAGACCTAGAAACCAACCAGTACTCCTCCTGTCCTGGAAAAATACTACCATGTTCCAGTTTTTCTGGGGGTCAGTGTGCGTGATTTGATTAAACATAACTTGATTTATGCACAATGTGAGCAGGATGTAAACTTGAATAATATTGATCTTGATACAGGGTTCCCCTGCAAAACTAGGCCAAAAGATTAGGCGACAATACCAGACCTACTTTAGTTGATGTTGTACTTTAGTGCTAAATCTCAACAAATGCGCCATTATTCAGATTACAACAGTTAACATGCAGTGATTCGGGGGATTTCTGGAGGTAATCCAGCTTTGTTCAGTAATATAATTAGACTTTTTTTTTCACATACAATCATTTTTTAGTATATTACAAGATTCTTTCTCCTGAAGGTCCTGGGTGCAAATCTGGAATCAATGGATTGATTGCAAGACTTTTAGAAAGGCAGGATTACATAATAAATGAACATTTTTGCTCTTATGGCCCAATCACAAGCTCTTTTGTGCTCTGTGGAAAAAAAAACACTATCACTATCACCAAATGTACCTGTTACTTGGAGTAGTTTTCAGAAGAGCTGAACTTGGAGTTAATTAACACTAAATCTGATTTTTCTCAACTAATGTTTGAATTTAAGTACCATTGCTTTGACTTTGTTTAATAGTACTCTCCAACCAATAGATGCAACGTCACTGAGTTAAAGGGTCAGTTCACCTGAATTATAAAAAACAGTTTCTTTCTAGATGTCGTGCTCTGTTGCTAATCTGGCAAACAGGCTGTTGTCAGTGCGGTCTGTGGATTATCCAAAGTAACCAGCACATTGTTGCTGCAAAGACACATTACTGTTGAATTACTGAAATGTGAATTTTTTTTCAGTGCTGTGAGCATTACAAATTCCAGTTGTCTCCACTTTGCGGGGGCTGGTAGAAGAAATCTTTGAGACAGATGTCTCAAAACTAAAAGCAGAACAGTTTGCATAGATACAAGTGAAAAAATATGTTTTTATTTATTTTTTATTTTATTTTGGTGGGTGTTGACCCTTTCAAGCATTGGTCTTAACTATGACTCAACTCCCCCCCCTTGGTACTGGATTGATTTCAAACTTGAGGTCCAGGATTTGTTCATTGGTTCACTGAGGTGACACATTCAGCTGCAGACAGGAAGTCTCACTCTGGTGTCATCGCACACCAGCATAGCTAGCCTGGCCTTCACAACATTTCTGGCACATTACGTACAACCCTATGGAGTTACTGTATATATATATATATGATCACACCCTCTTAACAACTCATTTACACTGCTAAACTCAGTAGACCCTCAAGGGAGGAACAGCCAGAGATGTTGTTATTCTTAAATCATCACATAAAAATGTACTTATGAAGTGATTAGATAAACTGTCCGTGGGGATTTGTGAGCACACAGGAAATAAAATTATTCTAAGTAGGGCTTCAGTTTACATTCTTTGCATCAAACCAGATGAAACCAAGGTCACCCGATGTGGAGGAGTATCCAGGATCCAGAGAAGACAACAAGCCGTCCTAGCCTTGGGCACTGAGCTGCTGATATGGAAATGTACCTCACACAGAGGATGAGGGGGGGTTTTATGTGAGCCCTCCTCTGTTTGGGAGGGGGAGAACAGAAGCTGAACAGTAGAGTTGGGGTAAACAGCAGAGGGTTTAAGAGCCCAGGGTCCAGTCAGTACCCCATCTGGTGGGTGACAGAGGAACAACTGCAGCAAGACACGATGCTGGCATTTTCACAGCTGACATGCATCATTTGGACAGAGAGCTATGCATACAAGTAGAGAATGGACAGTGAGCTGTTATATGTGCACTTTAATTAACAATGACTAAGACTTTTTCAAAGATTAAGACTCTGAGTTGGCTCGTTTTAGGCCTTTGTGGAATAAGAAGCTCAAAGGATCAGGATTATTTATGCTTAATTTACAGCAGTGCTTCCCAATCTGGGGGACTGGACCCTCACAATGACTCAAAGGATAAATCTGAGGGGTTACAAAATTATTAAATGGAAAGGAAAGCAGTAAAAAAAAAAAGATTTCTGACACATGATTTCATGCTTATTTACAGTATTCCAGACTTTCCATTCATCGTAATCCTTTGCTTTTTCAGACAGTTATTCAAAGAAAGTGAAGGTTGCTTGGCTGAACTGCTAACAGCTAGTAACAGAGGTTGTATGTAGACTTTTGGTTTGTTTTAAGTGTTCACAAGTCTTGATATTCTTCAGGCTTTACTTCAGTTTTCTGTTGTATTTTTAAAATATATCTGAAAACACTGCATCAACATCATGTTTAACAGTTGAGTCAACCTGCAGTGAAATCCCAGAACACATTATAATGAAACTGAAGTATTATACTAGTTTTTTATTAAGCTACAGTATAATTTTATGGTGATGTGATTCACAGGGGTATGATTATTTTTAATTATAGGCACCATGGATTTTTAGTTTTTTATCCAATTTTTTTTTTTTTTTTTAAAATGCAATAATCCAATTTTCAGTTTTATTGAGCTCTACACATCAGTCCCAACATAATCAGTATAATTGCACATTATGGCGATACCATCAAAGTTATGAGGAGACAACTGAGATTCACGCCTGAGTACCAAAATTGTTCTATGAATATCAATAGTGGAAGAAGTGCTCAGATCCTTTACAGAAGTAAATGCACACAGTGTAAAAGTCCATTACAAGTAAAATCACATAACTCCATTATTAGATTATTCAAGAAGGGGTAAGTGGTTGTAGATCCTTGAAGATGTTTCACCTCTTACCTTCTACAGTTCTGAGTGACTGGTGGGGAGGTTCGGGTATTTAGCTCAGGGGGGATTGTTGACCATCGATCCTGACTGAGACCCTTCATATAATTATTAGATTGTGATAAAAAAAAAAAAGTCATCAATACACAACCGACATGTTACTGTTGTAGCTGCAGATGAAGCTAGTTTTAAGTTTAACAACTTTATATACATTCAGTTTAGTTCAGTGGTTCCCAACCTGTGGATCCACCCCCCTTCCACAGGCTCACAAGATGGATCTGATGGGTCATGAGATGATTGATGATCTGATGAGAATACAGTGTGTTTTCCTTGCTTTCGTCATGTTTTGTCAAGATATTTTTTAAACATGTAAATAGTGTGTCACATCAGAGACAATAAAACATTGAATCCACTGTATGCAAACAGAAAAACACACATACAGTTCTCCACCCCTCCCCCGCACGGACACTCAGATCACAACCTCATCCATCAGTGTCAGACTCTTTAACACCAGCATGACCTCATGGCTTTTTCTACACATTACATTATTTATGAGTAATTTCATATCCACCTTGTGTATGAGCTGATGTAACAAGAGAATTTCAATAAAGTCTGTCTGTAAAACATTTTAAAAAATAGCAAGCAGACTGTTAATATAACTGCAAACATATGCACCTGTATCACATGTTTTTTTTTTTGTTTTTTTTTTTGTTTGTTTTTTTTTGGCGTGAAGCATTTACCAATAGATTAAATGTATTGTTTGACAGCGACAATCAGGTCAGTAAACCTGTAAATGTTGATTTACGGACTGACAATTTGACCAAAATAACAAATGAATTAATCAAATAAAGACTCACTCCTGTCATATTCAGTGGATCAAACCTTTTTTCTTCTTCTTATTAAGTAAATTGATTGTGACAGCGTTTATGTCGCTCCCCTCAGTCTGCGTCCACAGGTTTTGATTGGACCCGTTCTGCTCTCTGATTGGCTGCTTCAGTTTCACCTATCACGCGATAATTTGTCGGTCACGCCGCTGAGTGAGGTAATCAATCAATCAGCCTCATTAGCGTGCAGAGCAGGAGCAATCCACGTCCTGACCCTACCTGGCTTAATTGATTATTAGTACAAGTTTATTGGTTTTGACTGGCGGAAGTCGCGATGGATGAAGACTGTGATTTAGCTGAAGATTTTGGTAAGGACACTCAGGCTGGCTTTAATTGTTTTATTGCCCACCAAACACTCGCCATTGGTGTCATTTCCTGAACTTTGAACGACTTTTAAAAAACTTCCTGAGTGTGTTTAAACTCCTAATCTCTCCTGTGAGGTGAAGCTCCCCGTGCTGCTCGGCTCCTCAGAGACGAATTAAGTATTTAAAACTCGGTTATTAACATTCACGACCCGTGTGTTTGTAGACGGGGACAGGTTAGCTAGCTTTAGCCACGGCTAGCCGTTCAGAGTTAATTAACGGTCAGGTGAGGTGGCGCGAGGCGCCGCACAGCTGGGACACTAATGAAGTCACTGCAGCTCCTCGTGAGGAGGAGGAGGAGGAGGAGGAGGAGGAAGAAGAGGCTTATCAGGTTTATTCAACCTGCAGGTCACCACATGACTCATAAAATATGAAAGACATATCTCCTACAACATTATCAAGTTATTTCTTGCAGTTTATTCAGGTGAAATAATTTATATATATATATTATATATATATTTATTTAATAATTTACGGCCCTCAGCTCTTATCTGACCAGGTTAAAGTCACCATAAAGTAATTTAATGTGGAGAGGAATAAGATTTATCTCACATTGAGTTATTAAGGACTGTGAAAATGGCCATAGACAGGAGTCCACACCATGTATGAATAAAGTGTTTCAATTAGATTTATTTCAGTTTATTTATTCAGTTAATCCTTTAATCGTATTGTCTATGAAGTTGTTTAGTTACATTTAGACCCAAACATGGTCTGAGTACAGGTTCAAAGTAGAACTAAAATGAAAAGTTGTGGTTATTATATTTGATTTAAGTTGACAGACTGTTAATTTTCAACCATTTTATTAATCATTTGTCACTATTTTAAAGCAAAAATGACAGAAAAAACTTCTTTCCCCTCCATAAATGTGATTATTTTCTGGATCTGTTTGTATTCTGTGATTATTTTTGTGCAATATGGTGGTTGCAATACACTGCAGGACAGATACAAAGAAACAACAGAGACAAAGAGGACACGATGAATGAATACAACATGAGTTCAAGTCGGGGAGTCTGTAGTAAACACAAGATCAGAGTCTGGAGGTCTGGCCAAAATATATACAAAAATAAAATTTGTCTGTGTGTATGTGTCCCATGTATGAATAATCCAGGTAACTGGGAGGATGTAAATAGATGAATCACCTATTGATTGACAGATTTTCTGACATTTTATAGACCAAAAGATTAATCAATTAATTGACACAACTAATCAGCTGATTAAAAAAATGTGTAAAAGCAGACTGACAAACTACAAGATTTCTGAAAAACCAGAAATACTTTACAACAGCACAGCTATGGGCGAGATACATTCACAACAAGCATACAGGACAACACATGAATGATTATATTCATGGTGTAATACACATCACTGAAAAGGCAACCTGTTTTAGGCTCCTTTTTAAAAGTAATGAGAGTCTGAGCACGCCTGAAATCCTGAATCGAACCTCAGGTGACCTGAGAAGTCTGAGTTGTTCATCTTTAAGCATATCTAACTTACGGTGGATCAAAGCCGAGACAGATCAAGAACCTTAAAGTCAACTCCAGTGCGAAGTGAAAGCTAATTTGGTTATTTAAGGGGGGGTGTCTGGCTGCAGAGTTCTGGTAAAGGTTATAAAATCACGTAGAAGTCTCTCCAGGTCTGGTTTTGATTAATAGTTGGAGTTTTAGAGACAAAGTGCAGATAATTATAATTATGTCTGTGGTTCAGGGAAGTCCAGGCAAAGTTTAAAAACTCTGACTTCACTCTGTTGCAGACTGTCCGAGCCTTCTGTGTGAGGAACTGGAGGATCTGGAAACCAAGAACGACCAAGGGAGTGTGAGGAGAAGGAGGGAAGGAGGGGGAGTGTTCAATCAGAAGGTGGGTGAAGAGACAGGAGAGGAGACAGAGCGAGAAGGGGAGGAGGAGGAGGAGGAAGAAAAAGTTGTTGAGGGAGATGAAGAGGAGGAGCAGGTTAAGCTAGAGATTAGGCTAGGAGAGGAGGAGGTACAGGATGTGCAGATGGAAGACAACAAGATTGAAAACAAGGAAGAAATTGCTGATAAGCAAGAGGACGAAGAAACAAAAGGTCTGGAAGAGAGAGATGAGAAGCAAAAGAGCAGGAAGAGGCGAGGGAAAAAGCAAAGTGAGCGAGTGAGAAGCAGGAGAGGTTTAAAAGATGTTAGTGAGCAGCTTGAGGAGGAAAAGATACAGGAGCTGTCAGCGATGAGCTCAGAGGAGAGCTCGGCTCTGTCGGAGCCTCCCGTTGGACTGATGAACAGCTGCGACTTGTCTGATCCTGTCTATCTGGGTTGTGGTGGGACAGGGCTGTATTGCCCCCAAGTTCCTGTTCCTCTGCTGTATTCATCACAACCTCCAGTCCCGATCCAGCCTGCACCTCCTCAGCCCCACGGGACAAAAAGGCCTCACAGCCCCCTTCCACCTCACAGTCTGCTCCAGCAGGGCCCACAGCCTCTCGAGGTGAGAATAGACTACTGTCACTTGCTCACACTTGCTGAGCTGTGAACATCATTGTACCTGAACTTATTTCCAGCACTCCAGTGGTCCAGTGTGCAAGATTTATGAAGCTTTGTTTACACAATATAGTAAAAATGGAAGCTATAAAATATCATAAAAAACAGGAAAATGCCTGATATAATTCATAGAGCTCTTGGTGATGTCTTCAAGTTGATTGCTTTCCACAACCAACAGTCTAAACCCAAAGACAACCAATTTACTATCACAGGGTTCTTATCATAAGTAAATGATTTATTGGCAGAATATGGCAGAAATATTCATACACATATATTCATATAAATTAGAAAATTGTGTTTGTGTTACCTTAGAAATGAACTACAGATGCCACAGGTCTGAGTTTGCCATGTTGAACCACACAAGGGCTCTAGACAGTGACTTTCATGTTTATTTCTTGCTCCTACATGCATGGTGTGAGCGTGATGTTTTCATTAGTGCATAATCACCTGAAAATAAGAGTTTTCATGTTTTTCTTACCTTAGAATGAGCCTTGAATTGTCATGTTTTCACAGTAACCCAGAATGGATACAGTAAACACCGTCTCTAGAGAGAACGTTTCACATTATTTGTGTGATTTGTGGCCACCATAGTTTCTCCTTTATGCTAGGAAGGAGAGAGGAGGAGGTGACAGGGCTGCAAGTGCAGTGCCACAGTCCTGTCATTCCCTTTATTTCACCTGAAAACGATGCTCCACTGATTTAGCATCGCACTCCTATAACATTGTCAGATTCGACATTTTTTCTTTCCCTATGTTTTTCTTGTCAAAACATGGGACCTACATTATCCACAATGCAACTCAACTGTCAACAGGTTAGTTGGAGATTCAGGGGGAGTCATGCTAGTCACGGCTAATGTAGCCTCAAGCAACAACTGACACAATTTATCCAGCTTCACGCAGCTCACTCTGGAGCCACAAAAGGATTTATACAACCTTTTTCATGTCTGCAGTAGAACTTCCCAAGTCCTGTAAACAGACTTTGATGTGCGCAATCAGCCGAGTTTAAGTGGCTTTTAAGGTTGGAAAACTCCCCTTATTATTATTATTATTATTATTATTACCCTCAATAGACAATAGACAGGTAAATATGTTCAATGAGTGCATTATCAGACATGTAGACATTCAATTTTATTATTTAATTTTAATTATCTGCGGTCATAGTTAAATGAGGTATTGTTCTGGACATGCACACACACGATGTGAACAGAATATTAGAAATACTTATTCCTATAATATAATGCAGTCCAGTATAACACCACCACTAACTATAACCTCTCTGCTAAAGTATCATTGAATTTACACCTCTATGACAGTGTTAAGAAAGTGAAATGAAATTAGTTACGTTACTAAAAGTTGAAAGTAGACTTTATGACAGAACAGTCTTATTGGATTATATCATGTGTATTGGATTAATTTACATGTGTACAAAAAGCAAAAGAAACAAAAAAATCACATTGCCCCCAAATTAATTAACAATTTTTAAAATCTTTAAAATCTTTAATATTAACGTGTGTGGGCTTGAATAATTTAGCTGCAGAACATGAAATTGGACCTCTTCGTGCCAACAGACGCTGCATGTTCTCGTGAAGAGCTCCAGGTAACTCATTTGTCATGTCTAATTACGGTGTCGTGTATGAAATGATTCACACCTACAACCTCCTGCAATATTAATGATGCAGCTGTGAAAGAAGCATCCCAGATTTGAATATTTGGCTCAGTGTGTGATGTAGTGTGTTAGAGTTTAATTGACACATTGAAACAAGCACATGCAGAATCTGATTAATAATTTCATCTAACTCTGAAATTTTGTAAGATGAAACAAGGAAATTTGATGATGCTTTATCGTTATTTGTGAGTATTGCCATGAAGTAATCTGTATATTATAAGAATGCTTTGTTTGAATCACGGATGATCATAAACTAATGAGTTGAGCAATAGCAAGAAATTTCAGTTCCTCTGATTTCAGGCTTCACTTGCACGCATCACAAAATAAACTGGAAAGCAAACTTAAATCTTGCCTGTCTTGCTACACCTCGTCATGTTTGATGTGGGATCATGGGTAAAACCTTCCTAACCAGCAGAAAGTGCTCATGAGTAAAATGTGAGTATAGTAGAGTTGAAATAGGAAATGAAGTGTCAAATATGACGATTTTCTGCTTTTTCTTATTTAAATCTATGGTAAATTGAATATCTTTGGATTGTAGTCAGTCAATCAGTCAGACAGATGAAGCAGTTCAAAGACATTACCTCGGCTCCTGGAAATTACTCTGGGTATTTTTCTACATTTTCTGATATTTAATAGACCAAACAATTAATTGGTTAATTAATAATGGAAGTAATGGCAAATTAATCAAAGCTGAAAAAGCATAAAAGCAGTGCTTAGACAAAACTGCAAATGAATGACTTGGTCTTTGAAGTCCTGAAGCAACTTTTATTTCCACTGGGGGCTGAAACATTTAACAGTGCACGTCTCATTTCACCTCGGCTGCGTTTTAGCTGACAAACATCCCTGCTGGCTTTTGGCTGTTTTTAAACACACTAAAATTGTACTCAGCTTTAAAGAATTATGTGATTATTGACACTCTGCTACGAGAAAAACATAATTTTAAAACTAAAACTAAAGACACGGTATAGTTGCTGTGGTAACATTTGGCTGGTTCATTACAGATGGAGATAACTCAGGTCTACTCAACCCGGCGCTCCATCCGCTATAGCACCAGGGGTCGAGGCCGGGCCCTGAGCTTCTCTCTGCTGCCGGGGATAGAGACTGTGGACAGCTGCCTCCTGCCACCCGCACCGAAAAAGAAAACACGAACACTCTACAGTACTGGTAACTACGTAAACTGTACGTTTGTTCAGGTGTGTTCAGATTCGTCTAAGCAAATAGTTGACCTGCGTTTGGTGTGTGTGTGTGTGCATATGTGAGCAGAACAGTTAGAGAATTTAGAGGCCTTGTTCCAGGAGGACCACTATCCTGACGCAGAGAAGAGGAAAGTCATCGCTGCTTCAGTTGGTGTCACACCTCAAAGAATTATGGTTAGACATCCACCTTCCTCTTTTTTCTTATTTGGCAAAGAAGAATAAGCTATTAGCAAACAAGGAATGTAGTTTTCCTCTCCCCGTCTCAGTGTTGACTTTGCTTCCCTTCTCATCTTGTTTCCATCACTTTTCTCCTCGTTGTCCTCTATTTTTTCCTGATATCCATTTTCTGCATGTTTCTGTCGCAGGTCTGGTTTCAGAACCGAAGAGCTAAGTGGAGGAAAGCGGAGCGCTCCATCACAGCAAAGGTTGAACACAGACAGAGATGCAGCAGCAGCCCTACACATCAACAAATCAACCCCACCCTGCCCACACTGGCACCCAACAAGTATTACAGTATTGCCTATTAACATTTTTATAGTTTTGTGTCCTCAAATGGTGAAACATTACTTGTATTTAAACCTTTTCTCTTTTTCAGTAAAGGAGCTCACTCTTTTTCTGGTCACTTTGCGACCAAGCTGCCCCAGCTCACCCCTGCAGCACCTTCTTTCCCCACTCTGTCCAACCAGGCATCCTACAGCAACCTGCTGGCAAGCCTCAACAGCCCAGGTGTTAAAACTCTTTATGCATCCTTATGCAATAGGACATTGTACTACTATTGAAAAGAAGTGTGGGGAACTGAGTTATTTCTCTGACTAAACCAGAGACTGGATGCCTTCTGTTATTTTGCTTGTGTGAAACAAAAAAATCAAACTAGTTTAACTTAATTCATGATCAAGCAGCACCTTCTCTACAGCTGAGAATTTGATCATCTTTGTTCAGAAGCCTATTATCATTCTTTTTTAATTACAAAACATTTCTACATTACAAATAGTACAAAATAAAATCCTGATTATTACACTGTCTAATGGCTGTGTATTCTGTGAAGGTCTTTTTTGTTTTGTACACAGCCTAAGATCATTTTAAGACCAAAAAATCGCAGCTCCCTCATCGGGCTAGACGACATGGCAAAAAAATGGATCACAACTGTCTGTTGTCTTGTTTATTTCCACTGTGCGAAAGGCTGGTAGGTCTATCCATATGGAGAAAAATATGGGAAAAAGCAGATTTTAGATTGTTTCCTTTACACATTAAGGATGCTTCAGCACAGTTGTTGAGCAATGATTTGAAAGTGGTTCAGTTTTCTCTCCAAGTTTCATAGTACAGCTGTAGCCTTGTGCTAAATGGAGTTTCTTTTGGTCTGACTGGCTCACTAAGGGGAACTCAGAGATCCTACTGACAGCATCACCATCCTCTAAATATTCATCATGTGTGTCTTTGAAACCAAAGTAGTGGGAAGTTTGATCTCTGAATTAGATTAACTATCTAATTTACATATGTAGTAGGACCAACCATCGGTCTTTGGTGTATTTTCCGTCTTTAAGAGAAGCTTTATCTTGATGCTGTAGGAGTCCATGATTGAGTTGAGCTAGGTTTAAACTCAGTGTTCACCCTGCATGTTAAAAAAACACAAACTACATTATTGCTTTAATCTCATTGTTTAATCTCTCTGTGTCATCTCCAAGATCAATCCAGAGTGAGAGATGGGGGCCAGCACCAGCTTTCATCTCAGGGGGGGTTAGCAGAGTACCACCCCCGCCCCATGCACAGCCCTCCCCCCCTGCGCCGAGCCAGCCTCCCCCTGTTCACAACGACGTACAACTCTGCGAACCCCACTCCACCTCTCCTTAACACTCTGGCTCACACCCCACCTCTGTTCCTGGATGCTTTAGAGGGTGGCTCCTCCTTGGCCTATCGTGACACCCAGCCTCTGCAGGCAGACACCAGGTCAGCTCAGCTCACAGCCGACTGTGACATGAATACTAGAAGATGATTTGAACAGGGACAACGAGTACAAGAGATGACAGGAGAACAGAGGGTTGGCAGGCTGCAGACATGAGCAGGGATCCTGTGAAATACTGATATAATGATGCCTCAGACAGTGCCCGTAGTAGTGGGGAGTCAGTTTCAGCTGGTGCTCTGAAATATTTCTGAAATCATGCTGGGAGACGTCTCACTTCGTAATTGCTTTATACAAAATTATGTTTGTTTGTTAGACTACAATTACAGATCACAGCACTAAAAATCCCCCATGCAAGTATTCAAAACAATGAATATCAACGTGTTTTCCAGACCTGCTGCAAAGTTCAAGGGTCACTTCACTCAAATTACAAAACAACATATTTTCATACCGCTTTCAACAAAAATAATAGTTTGTGTTAAATTGGGTGGCAGTGTGTTCTGTAGAGTAACTGGAACATTGAGTCTCAAAAACAACGTTGCTTTTGAATTTTTGAAAAGTCAATTTATTTATGTATTTTGAGTGGCAGCGGCAAATCCCTGGCACACAGTCTAACACCATACCGACCTGCAAGGCTAGATGTTATTAGGTAAGTGAGAAAATGTTTGTTTTTATCAATGCTAGCAACACGTCTCTGTGGATGGTCAGTTCACCACTTTGGTCCAGACACAAATATCTCAAAATATAACTATTGCATGGACAATAGAATATCTCAACATCACCATGAGGTTTTAAGTGTTCAAATGTTAAGAATTGTTACAACTGTTGGATGAATTGCCACTACATCCAGTACACTAATAACATCTCGATCAGCCTCATGGTAACACGCGAAAAACTAAGATGGTGAACATGGTAAACGTTACCTAGCATTGCCATTGTGAGCATTGTGAGTTGTTGTGAGTTTTTTTTCTCTGATTACAAGCCAGCTTTGTTTTTTTCTTTTTTTTTTTTTTTTAAATTGAAGTACATTGTTGAAACTGTTTTAATACTACAATGTCGCCTGAGCTGACAAGACCATGGATTGCAGTCCTGTCGCCGGAAACGATCTCCACTCCACTAGTGGAGAGTAGGAAACAACTCTGTGCTTCTGTTTCTGTGGCCATTAAAAGGGTTGTCACTTGCATTGGGTCAGAGGGCATTTCAATTTAGTGCTGCTGGGTGACTTTGAAATGTCTGTAGCTCAGCAGGCTGCAGCACCAGGTCCAGATCACAGTTAATTGCGGGCTATGGCTGTCTTGAGTACGTATGTCTGAGCAGCCCAGTCTTGTTGTAATTTGGATGAACTGACCCTTGAGAGCACGCTGAGATGACAGCTAGCTGATGTGAGTGACCAGTGTGTATATGAAAGGTTTCCTTTAGGTCATCCTTTTACTGATAAAAGTGCTGTCAGTCATTTTTAAATGTCCTGTCAGTGCTTTGATAACAGAGCTGCATTCAGCCTTCACTAAAGACCTCCTTGTGTAACTCCCTGCCCCCTAAATGATGCAATGCAATAAGAAAAAAGATGCACTGCATCAGAGATGATGTATATGGAAGTATTGGAGCACCTCTGTAGTTACACACTATTTGTGTGTGTGTGTGTGTGTGTTTGTGACTAAATCCTTCTTTGTACTATCCTCAGTTCTCTATTTGACTTTGGGGAGAAGCTTGACTACCTGACCTCAAACCAGCAGAACAACACCCTCCCCTACCAGCTCCAGACCTCCTACCCCACCAGCCAGCCCCAGCACCAACCTCAAGCCTCTCTGCCCCGTATGGCCTTCCTCACCCCTTCCCCCTACCTGACCCCCAACCCTCCAGATTCCAACCCTACCTCCTACCTGACCTTTGGCCCCGGAGGAAGCTCCACTGGGATGGTGACCTACTCAACTGGAGGACACACCTATTTCCAATCCCAGAATGCAGGACAGATCCTGCTGCAGTCGGCAGGTCATCACGGTGAGTCGCTGGAATGAGATTTTATTTATTTATGGATACGTGGATTCATGAATACGCCAGTCAAGGGGTTTGTGTAAAAGTGAGAACATGGTCACAACAAAATATGGAAACGTAAAATCAAACAATATAATCAGCACAAAATAAAGCAAAACATAAATCTCCATAAATACGAAGGCTATTAAGATACAATAAATGCATAAGCTGCCATGTGACCTCATAAGAAAGACTCTAAAGGCACCGGTCCTGCTTCTTTTTGTCACGTTGTTACACAACATCTGTATAAAAATTCTTTGCAGAGAATCTGACTTCATTATTTACTTGAGGCATTTTAAGCGGCTGCACACTGGCCCTGGTGTAATAATCATGTTGAGCGTGGAGTCACAGTGCTGTGAAATTATTCTTACCACTGTAAATTACCTTTTTAAAGTTTGATTTTAATTATACTCTCATTGTTCAAAGAAACACTGCTGGATAAGTTAACAATACTCTATGGCTACTGTTTATGTTTTACAATCATTTCAACTCAGTTTCTGAGAAATCATTGTGTTATCATACCCATGAGCCTTAGCTGCTGTTATAGTGGAGATGTCAGATGTGTGTGGACGCAGTTGGGAATAAAATCCTACAATTCATCTAAAATGAACCCAAAATCTCAAAATGAATCGATTTAAGCTGAATGTATTATCAGGTTTCAACAATTTAATTATAAATCTTGCCAATATTGATGCATGCACAGAACTTTTAAGCTCAGTAATTGGGTGTTTCTCACAGAAATGCCCCAAGTCGTCGACTTTTCTCCTTAAGTTTTTATGTACACGGGCTTGTAGTATTGATTTTTCTTTAATCAAGGAACCAGATACTTTCTGATGTAGTCGTTCATCTTTTATACTGATGATTCAACTGGAGGAATTTCATACACACCCAAGTCGTGGAAGTGCACCAACTGCTTAGTCATTATCTATTCAGGAAATGAAGTGAAAAGCCCACAACATGACCTGACGAGCAAAAGGAAATGTTTTCTTAATACATTTAGTCATTTTTGCCTTTATATATAAACATTAGACATGAGCAGAGAGTGAAGACGCACAACCAGGGTCCACAGCAGAAATCAAACCTGGGAAGTTCCACTTAACGTTATATGCATCTTAAACAGGCAGACACAAGGACGCCCCACTATAAGTGTTTTCTGAATATTAAATATCAGAGTAAAGATTTGCAGATGATAATGGTGGAGCAGCATGGGGAAGGCTTTGGGGAAGAACCACCGTACCTCCTGGGCTCAGTAAACACTTAGGGGACCAATGATAGATGAGAGAAAAAGCTGGAGTCATGGTGGGGCACAGAAAAAGAGAACAAAACAGGTAGGCAGGGCAGATCTGCATTTGTAGACATTATGACAGGAAGAGGAGTGTTTGAGGTGTGGACCTCCTGAGATAGATTACCTCCAATAAAACTCCATTATTACATCTCTGTTTGAATCTGTGTGTTTCCTTGCAGGTGGGATCACAGCGTATCAGTCGTACCCGTGGGGCAACATGTACAGTCAACCAGCCATCCACCAGCGTGCTCCGTGCCCTCCAACTTACCCAACCAACATGGCAGGTGCTCGAGATCACCAGCCGCCCTCCTCCACCGCTCTACCTCCCCCCTTCACCTTCACCCGGGGGGACCACGGACCCTCGCATGCAAACTCCCAGCGCTCATCACACACCCATACACTCACCGCCACCACCAACAGCACCACCACCACCACCGTCCTCCCTCCTGTGTCAACCCTGCGGCCTTCTCGCCTCCGAGCAGAGATCACGCCAACCAAGGCAGCGTCCCTACTGCCTTCTCAGGTCAGCCCTGCCTCTCCAGAAAGTCCTCCAGTGCCCCCTTGTGTCAAGATTGAGTATGACAGCCCTCGAGAGATTCACAGCCACTTCCACTGTGACTTCTCCCCCATACATTTTTGACTCTATATTTGTGTGAGCGAGCATGTCTTTGAAGTATCTGCTTAAGTGTGTGTGAGAGTGTTCAATTTATATCATTACTAGGATTAGTAGAAATATTTTTGTCAACAGACTTGCTTGGGCTGCATTTAGCTTGGCTGCAATAAATGCTCATTGCACTGTTAATAATTTAACTTGCTTTGCTGTGTGTGAAATCAGGCGTTTCTGACATATTTTTCATCTGCTGACTGTTTTGTTAACCGGATGTAGAGGGATGTGGGAGGTGGGTTAATTGCCCCACCAGTAAATGCACGTATGCCCACAAATCATGAACATTTTCAGGCGTGATCGCCCTCCCAGCACACAAATAAGAGCATCAGAGTTTAGTCCACGAATTCACATGGATAGTCTCAGTTTCAGAGACTGAGTTTCAGTTGTTTCAGGCTGACTGTGGAGGTTTGCCTGATCTGATCGTTTGATTGGCAGCCGCAGCATGCGGTGGGCTGCATTTTTCCAAAAGCTGGATCTGGCTTAACTTCTCCGCCACAGGTTGCTACTTTTTTTGGCGGACATCCCTGCGCCCACACCGCAACAGCCAAAACAGACAAACTCAAATGAATGGAAAAACTTTCGTTTTGGCCACAGCGCTGGATCCTGTCTGAATGTGGCCTTACCACACAGATAGATACTTAATGGCTCTGTTCATTCAAAGGGAAATTCAAGTATAGACTATATCAACCTCCAGATATATCATTTCTATTCAGCTTTGTTTGCTAAATCATATGGTTGGTTCCTCATGCCCTGGTAGCAGGCCTGATAATGGTCCACAATCCAGGGGTTGGGAACTGCTGATGTAAATGATCTTGTGGCTTATTTCAGATCTGTCTTGAGGCCACAAGAGGGTGCTGTTCCTTCATGAGAGACGACCTCGTGCTGTGATTTCTTTAACAGCATGTTGTTTCTCAGACGTCCCTCCGTCAGGTGGGGGGATGTGTGACAAGTGCTAATCCGATGGAGGAGAAAAAGGACAGAGTGGTTTCTAGGGTAGAGGTATCCCAGACAATCACCGATTCAGCCCAAATCCTTAATCTGTGTTGCCATCTGCTGTGTTCACACACTTACTGCACTTTCCGCTCTGTTTGCTCTTAGTACGCACGTCAGTGAGGGCTTGTGGGGCTTGTGGAAATCAAATCCCTATATGAAACGCCGCCACTGAAAGAGCTGAAGGCATTTTCCTGAGACTAGAAAAGACATTTGGGACAAGCATGTCATTTCTTTGCCCTCAGTAGTAGAAGTAAAGCAAAAAGTTTCTTGTTTTAACTCTAGTTAATATTCCTGGTCCGTAGTCCTGCTGTATGTAAAGTAAAGCTTAAAGTGAAGCTTGGATGATGATGTGGGAGTAAGAGAAGGAAATGTTTGATGCGAATGAGGAGGAGGTGGCAGGGACCATGGGAGCAGATAAAAGATGAGGGGGGGGTGAGGTGGGAGGGGGAGGGGGGCAGTGTGTTGGTCTGGGAACAAGGGAGGAGAGCTAAGATGAGCTGTTGCTATGGGAGGAGAAGAGGATGATGAGGGTGGGCTCTGCCAGCAGGCGTGGGAGGGAGAAGAAGATGGGGATGAGGGAGGGGTGTGTTCGTAGCACCGGGGGGTTCTGGGATGAACAGAACTGTTGGTTATGTAACTGCTGTATTTGGGTTTTTAATGAACCTCTCTCTTCCTGCTCACTGGCTACTGAGCTGTTACTGTTGGCAGGAAAAGTGCAGCATAAACACACACACACACACACACACACTCACACACACACACACACACGTATAAAAACTTCTTTTGCAGTGCAGAAATTTCTCAAACTCGCTTGCATAAAGAAACACACACACACACACACACAACACATTCATTTGAGGAATGAAACCCCAAGTGAGAGAGCTCTATTCAAACTTAGTGTAGCAAAGTTTTTGACTCTGGATTTTACTTTTATTCGTGTGCATGTGAAGCTGCTCACTTTGTGTATCTGTCTTTAAGCAGACCATGCGTCTGTATGCAAGGATTTCTTTATATTCATCTGTCAGCGAGCTCGCGTGTGTGTCTGAGGAGGGTTTCATGTAGGTTTAACTTTGCAATTAATTTTTCCAGGGACTTCCCTGGTGTGAACAGAGAGCACTCAGAGCACAGCTGCAGGGCTCAAGTGTGTGTGTGTGTGTGTGTGCCTGTAAGCATATATATATGTGTGTGTGTGTGCATGTATGTGCATACGTGAGTGTGTAAAGTACAGGTATGGGATGCTTCAGTCCACCCCGATTCCACCCGTGTCAATATTTACTCAGTATTCTGAGATTTGAAGAAAGAGAACTTGTTTCAATATTTATGGATGTGGTCAAACACGAAATCCTCGCAGTCTTTCCAAACACTGTGACTGTATGCACACACACACACTGATGGGGGAAAAAAGTGAACCGTGCACCGCTTGTATCCAGTCAAGTAATGGAGTTTATTGATATTAGTGGATTATGTTTATTGGTGTAACTGATTGAAAGTGATAATGTTTGTTGTGGAACAAAGCTGAGACATGGTGTGGAGATCCTCCAGTCCTTTGGTTCTTCAGTTCAGATGCCATTAAGCTGTTGATTTTTGGTTTGTTTAGAAAAGATACAACAAATAGACTTGTGTTGGTTTTGCAAAAAACAGGGAACTTGAGGGAGAGTCTTGAGACTGGTTTGGGAAAACAACTTATTTGATAAAATTAATAGGCGTACCTATTCAAATGTTGTATAAAAATGAAGACAAACAGTGGAAGGTCCAGATTTGACAGAGATAAAATATCTCACCTAACCATGTTGAAAGTAAACATATTCACTGGAGGTGTTATTATTTGATTGCGGCCTTGTATAAAAATGCCCAATGGTATGCAGTGTGGCTGACATGGAGAAATCTGTTTGTTTTAGACTTGTTTCCATTTACTCTAAGGGTCTGGCTGTACTATTGTGATGAGTATTCACCAAAATAAGCACCCTGAGGTGACTTGGCTCTTGGCAGTGAACCTGGACTTACAGGAACAGTACCTTTTTCCGTAAAAAAGCAAATATGCCTTGTCTTTATATTAGATTTCTATTTTGCTGCTGGGAAGGAAATAGATGAGGAGAAAGGGGAAAAATAAACTCATAACTGAGCTTGTGGTGTTATTGTAAATATGCTACTCTAATCAACTGAGTGGCTGCTGAGTGAAGCAATTGGATCAGTGCAGAAAATGATAGTAATCAATAGGTTTTGATAATTGATGAATCGAGGGCTATGGCAATCATTTTCTTCATACATTGATTAATAGTTTGAGCTATAAAATGCCAATGTTTGTCTTCAAATTGATTTTTTTTTCTCCAACCAGTGCTCTAAACCCAAAGTTATCCAATGTATTATGACGGAGAAGACGAAGAAAACCGATAAAGAAATTAACTTTTTAGAACTGGAACCACAAAATTTTAAGAAAAAGGATTTATTGGCAGAATATAGGAGAATTTGCATAAAATATGCACCGCTATGTTTTCAGAATTAATCGTCTGAAAATAAGAGAATTGTGTTTTGTTACCTCTTAAAATTAGCCGTTTATACCTTACAGACACTGCGGGTCCACTTTCACGGAGTCCGCCATGTTGAACCAGCATGTTTCTACAGTAGCCTAGAACAGACAAACCACACACAGGCTGTAGATGGTCCCTTTCACATTTTTTTGTTGTTGTGAGTTTGCTGTCAACCAAAGTTTTTTCTACATGCTTGGAGAGGAGCTTGAGGCAAGCGGTATTCAGTTGGTTGCGAGACTCCACTAAATCATACATGTTGGACCTTTAAAGCAAATGGATATGTATTAATGTATTTCAACTAAAAATAAATCGTCAGCCATTCAAAGTAAAAATGCCAAACAGTCACTTATACAAGCTTTTCAAACATGAGGCTGTGCTGCTTTTCTCTGTTTAGTTATTATAAAAAAAATTTATGTGGGTTCAATCAAGACATTTAAAGATGTCTTATTGGACTCTTTAGTATTTTTGTTTGTTTCTGACACTTAAATGATCGATTGAAAAATAATGACAACAAAAATTCAGTTGCAGCCCTACATTAAAGCTGTAAGCTACAAAGTTATAAGTATTTTTATCAGTTCAGACACATTTCAGGCATTTTTTCTTAACACCTACGTTTCCACAGTGCTCCATTAGTGTGTGCGCAGGATAAAAAAGTGACTGAAATTCATGCGAAATACTTCACAGATCTGATGGATGTAGGTAAGGCTCATCCAGCTACCTGCTTATGTTTATGTTTGTCCTGCCTGCCAAGCAGACGGGGTTACATAACCTGTATGTGTGTGTGTGTGTGCGTGTTTGTGAATCTACTGTATATGTCTGCGTGTTCGCACGAATATGTGTACGTGCGAGTCTGTTATGTCTTTGCTTATAAGCCAAATAGCCTATTCCCAGAGATGATGCGCTGTCCAGGAATAACATCTCGAAATCTTTCATCTCCAACCAATCACCACCATGACACACACACTGTTGATTTTACAGCTTGTTCAGTTCAGTAGGAAATATGTCTGGCTAGTTACTGTACAGTGCCTGAGCCCCAACTGCTCTTCCCCTCCCAGACTACCCCCTCAATTGCGGCTTGTTCAGGGCGAGTGTGTGGATGGAGGTGTATGCGTGTGTGTGTGTGGAGGTGGAGGAAGGGGAGGTGTAGAGGAATGCAGGGTTGGGTCGGGTGGAGTGGGATGTCGGAGGGAAAAGAGGGGTCTCTGTGGGTCTGTATGTGGACTCTATAGAGAGATTAAAGATGTGTATGTTAGCGCATTGATGAAAGTGTGTTTTCCTTCTGTGTTTACTTCACTGGGGCCCGCTGCCTACCTGACAGTGGAGAGGAGAGTAATGGAGAAAGAGGCGGGAAGAGGAGTCAGAGCGAAAGGAGGAAATCGGTTTATTTTTTTTCTGGTTTCTGGTTCAATCAGGGAATCTGTTATGTGGTAAATCTGATCTAAAAATATAATAAAGTCAAATATGAGGCTTCAAGAATCCACAGAAATGCAAAATAGGGTGAGGGGGAAAAAGGATGGAGGCGAGAAAACGACCAAACAAGTGACCGAAAAACACCAAAACGTTACGTAAAAATCAGGAGCAGCGAACTGAACTGAGCTGAACCAGGAATCGTCATGTATACCTCAGGTTATACAGAAATGCACGCTTATGCAAAAATGCGCACACACATCCCAACTTGCAGAGCAGTGGGAACACTGTAGGCTGTGTACGGCGGCTCTCCTTCACTTCCGCACCATAAATGTGTGTTTGCTATACGAGGGAACACGGGGAGAAAAGAGGAATTCATGTTGGTGTTTATTTGAGCTTTGGCCAAATCCAACCTGGGGCGGCTGAGTTGGCGCACATACTACGCCAAACCCCAGCCGCTCCTGTACCCCCAGCCAGACACACGCACGTACTGTACACACTCAGGTACTGGAGCGCACACACACCACAAATTTTTACTTCCCCCTCACACACACACACACACACACACATACATACCTGTCCATCCTAGCCATATCAAGGTGTGTTTGTCTTTCCCTGCCCACCATTTTAGGTCCTCCCTGAGCAGGTATTTCCCTCTCTTTCCCACAGACACACACACACATTTACACACACACACACACACACTCTGAAGCAATAGAGGGGGGCTGTCTGTGGGCTGACTGTGTTGCATTGATAACCTGCCGCTCCGAGTCACTCAGTCTCACTTTGTGGCTGTCCACCTCGCCTGGAACTCCCTTCGCCCTGCTCTGTCTCCTTTCTGGCTTCTCACTCTAGGACCGTCTGCGGACGCGCTCAGACACCCACGTATACTCGTCACCCCTCTCTGGTCGCTGTCACCATGACGCCTACCCCGATGCTGTTCCTGCTGCTGCTCGGCCTCATAGGGGCTCAAGCCACCGCCACCGTGGACCTCCGCACGGCTGCTGCCATGGGTAAGAAAGATGACCTTTAACCTTTAAAGCTGATCCTAACTCCTGTGGAGGACTCGAATTATGTGATACCTCTGATTAGACAAAATAAAAAAAGACAGAGTATACAGGGGTAAATTTTGGAGGGATATTCCCCTAAAACCCTTTTTGTCTTGCTAGTAACTTTAATTCGGGTTATCCTTCTGGTCTGAATTCTTGTCTTAAACAATCATGGTGGTATGATGTGTGTGAATTTGGTACATGTGGTATAAAATCATACAGAACTGAAGGAGACGAATGAAAAAAGTCAAGTAATAATTTCAATACTGTGATTATGTAATTAAAAAGCGATTAGTCCGCCGGTATTAAAGACAGAAGTGGTTTTTGTGGTGTTGCCGGTGGTTGAATGATGGCACAGTTTGGATGACTGCTTCAGGAGTGAGCGTGGTACGATGGACACACTGTGTGTGTGTGTGTGTGTGTGTGTGTGTGTGAGAGTGAGAGTGTGAGTGATGGAGCAGTCGGTAGGAGGAAAAATTGGAAGGAGGGAGAGAGGTGAAGGGTGAGAAGGGAGATCAGTGATATGAAAAGTTTAGACGTTAGAAGTTTTAGCGACGGTTAATTTAACAAGGCCGCAGATATAAGTGAAACCCAACACATCCTCCCTGCTGAGAACACCTTTATCATTTTTAATATTACCAGTCGCAACCAGAGAAACAGTTTTCTGTCTTCATATGCAAAATGTAATGCTCAAAATTAAAGCCCATCAAACAAATGTTTGCATTAATATAATAATTATTTTAACAAGAACTTTAGCTCAGTGTTCACTTTTTATGATTGTTCTTAACTTTAATCCACCTCACAGTCTTCAGGTGTCAGTCTAATAATATTGTATTTGTATTTTTCTATATTAATAGGAGAAATAAATGTAATTATATTAAAGGTGGCTTCTCATTTGATCTTTCTCTTTCCTTCATCCTTGTTTTTCTCCTTGCATTTCTCCATCTCTCCCTCCACCCTCACCTCTCTCCACCTCTGTTGCCTCCCTGCATCCTGTTTTTCTGTTTCCTCCCACTTTCTCACCAGCCTCCTCTCAATACCTCCGTTCTTCCCATGTCCCTCCTCCCCACCCCCCCACCCCCCCCTTTCTCCCTTCTTCATCAAGTCTTCTTTATTCATCTACATTTCCGGATAATTTTATGGATGTACAGTTGTCACCTATACTATTACGGTATGAAAACATAATCATCTCCTTTGTTTCCCTTCATGTGTAGCGGCGGGTTTGTGCAAAACTCGCCCCACAGACATCGTGTTCATCATCGACAGCAGTCGCAGCGTTCGCCCATCAGAGTTTGAGCAGGTCAAGGTCTTCCTGGCTAAGGTCATCGAGGGGTTGGATGTTGGACCCAATGCCACCCGTGTGGGAGTTGTCAACTACGCCAGCCGTGTCAAGAATGAGGTATGGGCCTCAGCCGGGCTTCAGAAGCACTGAGCAGTGAAGAAGTGAGAGGTTTTTTTTAATTTATTTGTTAAAGTAACAACACTGACCTTATTATTATGATACTGTAGGTGTCTCTGAAGACACACCGCACCAAAGCCGGATTGATTAAGGCCGTGACCAAGATCGAGCCTCTGTCCACTGGAACTATGACTGGTCTGGCTATCCAGTTTGCCCTGAACGTGGCCTTCAGCGAGGCTGAAGGCGCTCGTGTCAAATCTCCTGACATCAGCAAGGTCAGACACACATTTAAACATGAAATTCACCATTTTAAATAATTACGGTCCTGAATTTTTATCTAATTTTCCTCCTCTCTGTCCTCAGGTTGCCATTATCGTAACAGACGGGCGTCCCCAGGACAATGTGAAGGATGTGGCTCAGCGTGCACGTGATGCAGGCATTGAGATCTTTGCCATCGGCGTGGGGCGTGTGGACATGAGCACCCTGAGGCAGATGGCCAGTGATCCTCTGGATGACCACGTGGACTACGTGGAGAGCTACAGCGTCATCGAGAAACTCACCAAGAAGTTCCAGGAGGCCTTCTGCGGTAAGATTGGGAGCAGGTGAAGGGAAGAGGAAGTGTGGGGAGAAGAAGGAAAGATGAGGGGGAAGAAGCAGAAAATAGACAGAGATGGTAGAAAATACTTAGTGTTCATCCACCACCTCATGCCTGTGGAGAGAGCTGTCTGCTGCCCCCCTATACTGAGGGTAAGGTGTCAGGACTGTCAACTTTTCGTTCCAATATATTGCCTCCTCCCTTTTGTCCTCTCCCTCCCTCAACCAGACTACAGTACATTCTTTCAAATGTATAAACTCATTAAATATTCCCAGTGTGCGAGGGCACGAGGGCAGGAACAACCTTTTGGAACGAAATTTGCTCCTGTTCTTCAGTCGACTCTCACATAACCGAGAGGCGAGACTGATCTCCCTGTAATTACCAATCCATTAGTGCCAATCATTAAACTTCTAATTAGTGATGCCCTTTGGCGCTCCCAGTCTGCAGCAGTTTTGACTGCTGTCAGTTTGCAGTGGCCAATCTTCGCTGTAGATATTTTTTCATCCAAGGGCAGAGCTGCATGATCGCAGTGTTGGATTGTTATTGGACGAGCCTGCGCCTCACATTTAGAAACTGATCGTGTTCATTTTGAGGCCTCTCCAATCGTTTCCACCTGTTTGTTTTAAAGATCCACTGGATTCATGCGTCACGTTTAAAAAAAAAAAAAAAAAAAAAAAAAAAAAACTGTTCAGGTCAACAGCAGGTGATCACAGTGGATCGTTAAAAAAAGAAATCCATCCTAGATTAAACTGACATAGTTTCATTCTCTCCTCCTAACCCCAACCACCCCCCCCACCCCCCACCCCCCCCTCTGTGTGTGTACGTACCTCAACACATATTCAACTGTGTGTACGTGTGTGTTCTGCATGCACACACACACACAGTGTCGGACCTGTGCGCCACTGGGGATCATGACTGTGAGCAGGTATGCATCAGCAGCCCCGGATCATACAAGTGTGCCTGCAAAGATGGCTTTACCCTCATGGATGATGGTCGCAGCTGCAGTGGTGAGTGAATGCGTATGTGTATGTGTATCTGCGTGTGTGTGTATGAATGAAGGTATTTGTCCAAGTGCGGCCGCTGTGCTCCCAGAGTAACATGCCCCGTTGTGTGTCTGACATCACCAGCTTGCAGCAACTCAGCGACAGATGTGGTGTTCCTGATCGATGGCTCCAAGAGCGTCCGTCCTGAGAACTTTGAGCTGGTCAAGAAGTGGATCAACCAGATCGTAGACAAACTGGATGTTTCTGATAGCAAGGCTCACGTTGGACTGGTGCAGTACTCCAGCTCAGTCAGACAGGTACGAGTCCGCATTAGGCATTCAGTGTCACTCAATACTTCCTTCCTTCTCTTGTTTATGAGCATGTTTCCATCTCCATCCTGCAGGAGTTCCCCCTGGGCCGCTACAACAACAAGAAAGACCTCAAGGATGCTGTGAAGAAAATGGCCTACATGGAGAGGGGAACCATGACAGGTCAGGCTCTCCGCTATCTGACAGACAACAGCTTCAGCCCCGGTCAGGGCGCCCGGCCCGGAGTTACCAAGGTGGGCATCGTCTTCACAGACGGACGCAGTCAGGACTACATCGGAGACGCCGCCAAGAAGGCCAAGGAGCACGGTGAGAGGATGGATCACTTCTTGATGCTTAACAAAACCTATTTTTAACCAGTCAGATGAGATAAACCAGTGTGTGTGTGTGTGTGTGTGTGTGTTTGTTTGTGTTTGTGTCACAGGTTACAAGATGTATGCTGTCGGAGTGGGCAACGCAGTGGAGGATGAGCTGAAAGAGATTGCCTCTGAGCCAACTGGAGAGCACTACTTCTACACTGCAGACTTCAAGACTATGACCCAGATCGCCAAGAAGCTGCAGATTAACATCTGTCAAGGTCACACATGATGGCTCAGTACAGACTAAATATTTGCATACTCAGATATGCTGATGCTCAAATCTTAACTTGTGTTTTGTGTTCTCACAGAGGAGGACCCCTGCGAATGCGACTCCCTCGTAAAGTTCCAAAAGAAAGTAGAAGATGCCCTACAGGCACTAACAAAAAAATATATCCTTTACTTTATGTGAAGCAGTCTGAGCATATGATGCTGGGCGGGAGGGTTTAATGTCGTTATCATATTTTTCTATCTTGTTTGTCTTCATCGTTGCTGTCCTTGACAGAATCTTACTAGAGAGTATGTCGAAGAGGATCGCCTTGCTGGAGAACAAAATCGTCTGAGGACTCACACCCCACTCCTCCTTATTCTGCACACACACACACACACACACACACACACACACACACACACACACACACAAACAACTTTTACTTCCTGTAAAATACTGAAGAGGAACCCGTGTGTGTGAGAACCCTGACCTCTGCTTGTATTCTGAGCTCTCCCAAACCACCCCTGCCCTCCCCTCCTCTCTTGGTCTTACCTCTTCCACCCTTGGGTCTCCTGGGACACGAAGCGCCGGTTGCCATGGGGACCACGCCTTTGTGTGTGTATGTACGCGCGCTCTGACGGTCATCCTCCATAGCCAGCCTGTGTGTTTGTTAATAAAAGTCTTCCCTCATAGGGAAACGGTATACTGAACGGTTTTTCTTTGTTGCTGCCACAAACCCCATAGAGTCCATCTTGTCATGTCAAATGGAGCAGCACATCAGCCTCACCTGTCTGATTATATCTGTCACTGTCATCTTCCCCTCTCTCTCCTCTCATGTCTTCATCTTTCATCTCTTACCCCCACACAAGGGTATCTAATATTATATATGGTATATATACTGTATATATACAGGTAAATTAATATAAGATATATGTCTGATAAGAAGGGTGCACCAGTGATGTTTTTTTTATTTTCCTAAATAAAGGTGAACCAGGAAGTACATATTATAAGCTGTGAAACAATTGTATGCCAGATTAACATTACAGACACAAATACACAAACTGAGAAATTCTTACTGACTTATTACTTTTACACAGTTTTAGTTAATTAAATATAATCTATAAAAAGTGCACAGACTGTTACTCTTTGGCTCTAAAATGTGGGCTCCGAGGACCACAAGGACTTGACAGGCGCCCGCAGCAAAATGGTGGGAGGTTTAAATTAAATGTCAAAGACTTATGCAGCAGCAGTACTTCAGACTTAAAACAGTGTAATTATACACAAAGTGCTTGAATTTGTATTCGAGTGTGGATTCGTGGAGGGAGATTGACAACAAATACTTGCTGTTTACAACATCATAAATGCTAAATTTGCTATGAAATTGAGGCCAGAGCAAAGTTAGTCATTCGGCCTTAGGCAGTGGTAAGTATGATATTTGTCACTAATATTGATTTTATAATTTATTAATGGGCAGTCATGTAAACTTGCATCATCAGAGAGTAATATAAATATGACAAACATATGTTTTTTTTATATTTCATTATTATTTTCCAATTTTCTTTAAGTGTTTTATAAATGCTGAGACCCATAACATTTTACAAACAAGCAAAATACAAATATATAAACAGTATGAACCGTGTAAACAGTGAGAATATAGCTAAAATAAAAAGATGTAAACAGTTTATGTCCATAGCCCAGAAATCACCACTCTATTAGTAATGTTTTTAATAAAAGTTAAAAGTAGTTTGATGCGTAAACGTAGGAAATCACCGTAAATAACACATTATTTGTGCAGACGCACTTCACCCTGCAGGCTGTTAATTAGCGAGAACACGTCACGATGACGTAGCTCTGACCAGCTGAACGAAACCTCAGAGTAAAGTCTGTAACTTCTCCTCGGTGCCTCATGAAAGACGAGTTTAAACTCCACTTAGCCTGCGCTCTGGTCTGGCAGTCCAGTCCGAACACAAGCCACCGGCCCGCGGTGGTTTTATCACCGAGTCATCCTGAAACTACGCCACTCAAACAGTTTGCAGCATCTGCTAACAGCGGCTAGGCTAACCTTGGCGAGCTAACCGGCAAGCTGGTAGCCGGGCAGCGGCAGGAGGAGGCTTTGAAGGCGGCCCGTCGGTGTTAATGATTTGTGGGACAAATGATTGCGCAGTGAACGAAGACGAGGCGACGGACACTTAACGGATTGGGCAGTTAAGAGAACAAACGGTCAACGGTTAGGTTAGTGCTCCAGCTAACCGTAGCTAGCATTAGGTGATTAAACCCCAGGTGCGTCAGGACCGACACAGGAGATGGCCAGTAATCCCGTGGCAGGCTTTACCTGCCAGGCTAACGGAGAGAAAGTGTCCGGTTCTGGTCGCTCATACCGCCACCGCTCCGAGTCAGAGTCCGATGTTGGCCCGACTGTCAAAAGCTTATCGCGGCTGTGCAGCAGGGACGAGGACGAGCGAGCAGCGGCTCTGGAGGAGCTGAGCCAGGGGGTTGTGTCGAGTCTGGGACTGGACCGACGGGGCTCTGCACGGCTGGGTAAAGACACACTCCTGCATCTGCTGCGGCTGTCCCGGTCGTGCCCTTTGGGGGAGGTACGGGGGAGGGCAACCGAACTGCTGCGAACCGCTCAGGTAATGTTTGCACAGTATGCTCCATGATGTGTGCAGATACACAAAGCGCACTTTTAATGGTGCAGCATAGGACCATTTTAGTTCTTATTATGTTATCCGAAGATATCGGGCGAATAATTGATCAACAGTGGTGATAATACTGCAGCGAATGAGCCACAGTTATCAAGACAAACTAGCGTTTTCTATCAGATTTCTGAATATTTCATCAGACGTTGAACTGCAGGAGGTGATGCAAGACTCCGCTGCGGTGTGCACAAACAAGCAGGCAGGACACGCCCCCTCCCGGTGCCCTGAAAAACAAAGTACACACACACACACACACACACACACACACACACACACACACCCGAGTCCTTTCACAGCCCACTGTAGCTTCTAGATAAAAAGTAAGAGCGAGAGTGGCGTACATTCACTCTGTTTTCTCTGCGGGAAATAACAAGCGTCGACTTGTGGTGGTCTGCTGCCGATGATGGCGGTGAGTTTAAGGCACGGTTTGGTTATAGATTTTATGGGCTGCATGTTATGAAACGGGTCTCTCCAGTTACAGCACAGCTTCCACAGTCTAAGTATATCTAGTCAAGTTAAAGGGTGTTAAAGCTGCCTGCCTCTTATCTTCAAATAATATATAACATGTTTAAAGGGAAAACAGGCAGTTGATTCATTGACAGTCAAACCGTTTAGGTGTTTGCTCCAAGCAACATTTATGCACATTTTCATGTAAAGCTTAAACAATCAGTCAATTTAATCATCTTGTTATAAAAGCAAAAAAATAAACATTTGTTATGCAAAAATGCCAAAAACATTCCCACCTCTTCCAGCCTCTCGGATGTGTGAAGTTCCTGGTTTTCTTTGTCTTGTGTGATCGAGCCATTTGATGACATTATCCTGGGCTTTGGGAGATTGTGACGAGCACTTTTCACTGTTTTCTGAACATAATCAGAAATGAATTAATCATGATTTTTTTTTTTTGTTTACGTTTAGGAACAAGGAGTTGAAGTCCCTCGGGCTCTGGCAACAGGTCCAAGTGCCTTTATCCATGCAAAACAGGTGTGTATGACTTGTTTTTAAATACATTTTAATTTTAATATTCACTAGTATTAAGGGGGTTCAGTTATTAAATATATTAACATCTACATTTCATTCCCATTATTGGAAATACATGTTTGTTAAATACTGTGATCTTTTTTTCAATTATAAATCATGAGGCATGGGTCACTGTGTGTATGTATCATGTTGATCACCGGCTTTTTATTTTTCGCTATATAATGTTTATTTATTAAACTGCTCCTATTAGAGATGAGGTTAACAAGCTGATGTCAGTGTGGCACACGGCTAGTCTAAATGTTTTAAATCCCAAGGCCCAAGGTTTTATCGAGCACGTTGGCATCATGATAGACCGTCAAATCAGTGCACTAGGGAAGGTTGCTAGAAATGTCGTTATTCAGTGCTAATGCTAGCAGTGTGGCTAACTCTTCTTCTGCAATACTGGTGCTTGTTGCTTCATGTCATCAAGAGAGGCAACACTAGACTTGTGTTGCTAAAGCTGAGGTCTGAAAATGCTGATTTCATACGTGACTCACGTTTCAAGTTGAGTTCTGCACTGGGGAAAGTGGGAGTGTTATTTCAGCCTGTAAGACTGTAAGACTATAACTGTCCTCACGCACAGTGAAATATGCTGTTGTCAGCGAATTAATTCAGTTTTCAACATGTATTTTGTCTCTCTCTCCCCTTCAGATGCTCAAAGAAGGGCCAGACCAGGACATCCTTATCGAATCTTTTCTTTCGTTGGGTCGAGTGGACCACATCACCATGGTGATGGCGCTGCACCCTGCTTACCTCAGCTGCTTCCTGAGAACCCAGCATGCTTTGCTGGAACTGGACGGCCCCTTGCCTCGTCACTGGAGACATTACATTGCTGTTATGGTAAGAAAACCACACAATACAACTAGCGTTACAAATTTATTTTGAAGCCCTCTCTGCTCTGTCTCTCTCAGATGATGCAAAACAGTTTGGTCAAATATTGGTAGGGTCATGTCCCCACAGTTCATACGCAAACCAACACTTTTGAGTTGAACTATAACAGCTATGTGACTATGACCGTGATTCATGCATGGCCCCACTTCCTGCGTCCCCACATCCATAGGTGTGTCCAGTGTGTGGACACGGGAGGCCAGGGTCATCAGGGTCATCGTTCTGAAGATGATCTGAAGCCTCATGCCTTACAATTCTGTGGTTTGTCGATAACAGACACATACTGCTACTCAAAGTTCTTCAGAATTAACATTTCACATTACTCAGCACTCTGATAAACATTAACTTCCTCTAATTCATGTGTCATACGCAACATCTGGTGTGTCAGTCATGTGATCCCACAAAGCGCCGTTCGATTGCATTGAGGCTTGGTTGCCTATGCTGTCCTTGATGTCTGGGCGTTGCTGTTTTTGATATGAATTTTTCAGAATTGCATTTTTTATCTGAGCAACCTGAATCTATATTTTTGAATTTATGAAACTCGAAGTTTAGGATCTTATTTTGTCAACAATGGAAAAAAAAAAAAAAGTTCCAACTGCGCTTTTGAAATTGCAAATAAATATAAAAATATTATAAAATAGAAATATACAATAAATATTTCAATGCTATGAATTTAGAGCTGTGTAAATATAACTACTAAATATTCAGTGGCTGATGAGTTGAAATATTTTCGTCCCTAATGAAGGCTCTAAAGCCTGCAGCTGGTTTGTGAAAATCTACAGGTACAGTGAGTCTATACTGTTAAAGTTAGGCTAGATGTTTCATGACTAATAAACATAATATTCAAAGTAATGTCCGACCTCCAGCTATTATTTTCTCATGTTATGACTGAGTCATAAAAACCTGAGGAGGTGTTTTATGACTTCTTTTTTTTTTTTTTTTTCATACACACATAGATGCTTTTGTCTGTGAGGTGATACATTATTCCTGCCTCCCCTGGTAGTCAGACAAAAGCAGTATTGCAGTAAAACATTTCTTTTTATAGCTTTTACAGTCCCCGTCAGCTCAGCTGTAGTGAACAATAAAGAATCCATTCAGACTGGCTCACTGGCCGAAGTGGCCCTGAGTGAAGTGACATAACTACACTTCTGTTTTTTTTTTCTCTCAATGACATAGCTGGATGGACACAGCTGCAGCTCATAAAATTAATGGAGTTTAGTCTGATTTAGCTCTGCCAGTTACACACAGAGATGACCTTAGTTAGCACTTGATTCTTCCTATCAAACTTCTTGTTGGTTTTAATAGGTGCAGCTGTGACACTTGACAAGCAAACATCTATTGTTACAGCTACACATGTTACACAGTGTGGGCAGTTTACTTTATGATTTAGATGTGGTATCATGAGTCTCTGTGTCAGAATTGTGTCACAGTACATGAAAACAAAATCTGCAGGGATCCCAGTCAATGTTTGGAGTGGTTAAAGGTTATTATTTAGTAAAATAAGTCAGAAAATAAGATGTCAAAATACTGAAAAAAAATAACTTGGAAGAAGGAGACAGAGGACAGATGCAAAACAGATTTGGCAGGTCATTCTCTTCTTGAGGGTTATCCAGCTACTGTATCATAGCGAGCCACTAACGGGTCTGCCAAAGACTGTGGTCCTCATAAACATTTAATGACTCTCATCGCTCATATATATATATATATCACATTAGCTGCCCTTTCAGTTCAGAAATGCCATTCATTAGACTCAAAATTATCTCCTGGAGGAGAAGTTTAGTTGCATTGCTTTAACCTCCGAGCCCTTAATATTTATGAGCAGCCGGTTTTTATGCATTATGTAGTCGCTGCACTCAGACCAGTCATTGAGTCTTTGTTTTTAATGGACGCGGTGCCACGTTTGTTTCCCGATGCTTCGCAGGCTGCGGCTCGACACCACTGCTCGTACCTGGTGCAGCAGCACAGCGCCGGCTTCCTGGAGGCGGGAGGGGAGGAGAGCTGGCTTAGCGGCCTCGAGCACGCTCCCACCAAACTCCGCAGCTTGCAAACACTCAACAAGCTGCTGGCACACAGACCCTGGCTCATCACACAGCAGCACATCGAGGTCAGACACAACACCCACTCACTCACTCAGTCTCTGACTCTCCTGCTCTCTGTTTTGTTCACAGTCTGTCATCTTATAATAATAATAATAATAATAATAATAATAATAATAATAATAATAATGATAATCATTTAATACACTGGATTCCTGACTTAGGCTTTATCTGAAATTGCTCCCTCATTAACTCACTCTGTACTCCCTCAACAGTTTAATCTTTAGCATGCAGTATAATTAATATTTTGGACTATTGAATCATCAGGTGTAGTTTTTCCTCTGTGAAATGTTTTCGTACTTTTTGATAGCTCAGTATGTTGGATAAATTTATCCAGCTGAGCTTAATGGTCACATGTAATCATGCTGAAATGTTTTGTAAGTGCTTTTAGTCAATAAGTAATAATAATAATAATGATCATAACAATAATAGGAGTGATATAAGGAAGTGAAACAAGTATTCTTAAGGTGCAGTCGCAGGCTGTGTCCTCATTTAGGAATCTCATGGCTTGAGGGCAGAAACTCAAAATGCAGACATGGAAATAAAATGGCAAACAGAAGTACACAGTACAGTAAATAGTGAGTCATTGTAGCCAGCGTGAGCTGCACTGTACTGCAGAACCTGACTGCTGTCGGGCAAAGAAAGTTTACCTCTTGTTTTAAGATCTCAAATGGAAGCAGAGTTTAAAAAACTTGGCATTGTGAAGTTCAGTCAGTCTCCGTATTTGTTGGTTATTCAGTCCACAGCCACAGCTATGCTATGGGCTTTATGGGACTGTATGTAGGAACAGTGGTGCAGTATGGGTGCCGGTTAGGGTTTGATCGCGATCTGTAGACCTTTGCTGCGTGTCGTCCTGCTTCTCTCTCTACCCACTTCCCTGTCACTTTTCAGCTGTCACTATCAAAAATAAAGAAGTGGTGCACAGCTAAATGCTAGTGTCAGTATGTTAACTTGGCCGGTGTGACAATCTTGGTATTTAATGCTTACCATCATAGTTTCAGTCGCTCATTAAAGTGCAGCTGAGGCTGATGGGGGGGGAAAGGATCGCCAAAATCATCACAGTTCGTCCTGAGGGGAACATGAACGCCTGTAGTATTTCAAATATGGCAGCTCCCAACCTGCTAACATTGTCTTCCAACAGGCCTACTAAATGAGACTTTACTCCCTGCAGGAGCTGGTGTGTCCCGGAGCAGAGCCTCGCTGGTCACTGGCTGAACTCATCCATGCCGTGGTCCTGATGGCACAGGCTCACTCACTCTGCTCTTTTGTGTGGGGCTGCGGATTAAACCCCGAACCCGATCACATCGGTGGCTATACCTTTCAGCCTCCATCGCCTGGTCACCTTCCTCGTAGTCCTCACAGCCCTCATAGCCCCGCTTCTGAGGACGGTAGGCAAGAGGTGAGTCACAGGGTTGTTTTTCTCCACAGGTCTGACAGGTAAAAACTCGTCAACGACGTCAACAGGACGCTGACAAAAATGCAATTAGAGGAAATTAGTTTATTCAGGTTTCGCTTTACTTGTCACACCGGTTTAGTCACCACAACAACTGGCATAATTCACACTGTTGATTTAGTATTATACTAAGAATAGTACTAAGCAAGGTCCTCAAGGCCTTTCTGTTTTGCCACTCCTCCAGTTGGTTGACGGAGCGATGGAGGTGGAGGTGTTGATGAAGAGGATGGTGGAGCTGCAGCAGCAGCAGGAGGAGGAGGAGTGCACACAGGAGGAGATGGTTACTCGTTTTGAGAGGGAAAGAAGCGAGAGCATACCGACAGGTACAAGCCCTGCCTGTGTGTTCCAGGAATCACTCATCATTCACTCTGTCGTCCGCTCGGTCGGCATTTATTCACTCGCTACTTCCTCTTTGTTGTTTTTCAGCGGTGGTGCGTGGAGCACCGCCTGACTTGGTCCTGCGCCTGGTGGAGGATCCAGAGTTCAGATACGAGGACTTTGCCCCCAGAGGAGAGCAGTCACCGCCCACCATGAGAGCCCAGGTGTGTGTTCAAGTTCACGTTGATTATATTTTTAGACGCACATTCCCATTCCCATGTTGGTTACAGTGTGCAGCCTGTTAAATGTTTGAAGTTTCACAGACCTGAATTTGTTGATGTGCGTGCAGGACTATTCATGGGAGGACCACGGCTTCTCTCTGGTCAACAGACTACTGCCAGACATGGGCCAGCTCCTTGATGAAAAATTCCAGGTAGCCTCACCTGTAACCTAGTAGAAGTACACTAATAATAACCACCAATAAACTGATAAAAAAAAACTGTCTGGGAGACTGATGTGTAGATAAAGCTCCATGGAGTTTAAGTGAGAGATACTCTGATCTGGAGGGGATCATTTTGGTTGAAACTGCTTGTCAGGAAAATATGTGATTAATGACTATAGGTGTATTTTGAACAGTAGTTTACAACCTAAGGCTAAGAAATAAAAACAGTGCTATTTAAAATTATGTTTATTTCTCAGCCTATTCTAATCTTTGTGTTTTTAGTTGGTGGATGAAGTGAAATGCTGGACAGTTTTATCTCTTTAGGCCTCAAAGTCTGAGAAGGGAAAAACGAAACTACTCTTAACTGCTCACACCTTCATAAACTGTGTTTCCTGTAACAAGGAGTCTCAAGTAGACATTGCTTTCTTTAAAGGTGTCACAAACAAACAAACAAAAAAAAAAAAGTTGTGAAGAATTGTTAAAGAGAAAGAGATCAGCAGTACACACTAGGAAGTCAAAATGATGACATTCAGGAGGAATAAACCTGATGATGAAATGATTCCTTGGCCTCTTGTTGTGTCTGCAGAATGCTCTATACATTAATTTATGAGCAGAGAACAGATTGAGCATAATATAATGAGATGAAGTTGTGTTTTTGCAGGTGGTGAGCAACTTGACCTACCACAGGATGGCCATGCACGAAGGCGTCGACACTCACACTCTGAGAAAAGCTCTGTGGAACTACATCCACTGTCTGTACGGGATACGGTCAGTCCCTCGTGTTTCTCACAAGTTAGAAATCATCAGCTAAGTTTGAAATGAGCTCGTGTCACAAACTGTGTTATCGTTGCGCCCGTGCAGCTACGACGATTACGACTACGGCGGTGTGAACGTGCTGCTGGAGCGCTCTCTGAAGGTGTTTGTTAAAACCATGGCCTGTCACCCCGAGCAGACCACAGCACGCATCTACCACGCCTTCTGGAGACACTTCAGACACTCTGAAAAGGTACGGACGAGTTCAAACACCACCTGAGCCGGCCTCATCATTTGACATTTTTAACACACAGTCGCTCTTTTGCACTCTCTCAACAAAGCATGAATCCTTTGACATTTCAGTACGACGTCATGTTTTCCTTCCTTTTTTTTTTTTTAAAATGTCACGAGAGAAGGAAGCATTACAGACAGCAGTAGTGACATCGTAATCTGAAAGTAATGACGTGCTTTTATTTATTTATTTATTTATTTCATTTTTCATTTTTGCAGGTTCATGCAAACCTGATAGTGATGGAAGCCCGGCTACAAGCAGCCCTTCTTTACACGTTACGAGCCATCACACATTACATGAGATGACACAATCCACTCACACCCCTTCGGCAGACGCTGAGCCAGCTGTGACCTACCACAGCCCAATGCATAACACAACACAGATAGACAATCTTTTGCACACACACACGCGCGTGCGCACACACACACACACACACACACACACACACACACACTACAGTGAATGTTTGTATATGCATATCTTATGTTTCAGTGTTAATGTTCTGATGCTGCTTTGCGCCTGGGATATATGATATTTAAAATATGTTACTTATTTTGCACTGAAGATTTTTCAGGTTTTGTTTCCCCCACTTGAGCCTCAGATGTTATTCTAAATATCTTGCACACATTTCCGTCTCACACACACACACACACACACATCTAGATTCTCCTATCATACATATCGTAGTAAATCATCATCATGATTCAAGTGTTCAAGTTCTTTTGCATTATTATTTGACATGTTTGTTCGGGTCACTATCTGTCACACACAGATAACCGCTGTTCACCACACCATGACTACTCATGCGTCAGTCCTCTGTGTCCGCAGCACACAGAAGCTGAGATGAAAAAAAAGAAACAGACAAAATAACTTGTATTTTTACAATAAAAGGTTATCTTGTTATCAAAATTCAAAGTGTTTGTCTGAATGTATCCTGTCTCTTAAATGTTGTACTTAATGACTTTAAGATCAACGTTTTACATTCTGATTTGAAGGCTGACAGTCTATATTATGAGACTGAAGTTTCTCATATTTATAATCCCAGATTAAACCCGGACTTCTGTATGCGTTGCTGCAGGAGTTGCATTGACCCAACACTAGATGGAGACAAAGACTTGAAGAAGTGAGACGGCTCTTTACCGAGTCAGCTCACTCCTCAAGGTGAACCGTAATTGCGTGACGATACATTTCAAGACTTCAGACTTTTATTGTCTTTTTATTTATCATTTGTCCTCTTTGTGGAGCTCCAGATGAACGTGCATGTCCTTGTAATGACCCACCGATGTTCATCTATGAGGTCATCCGTTTGAAAGTAATAACGGCACAGGAAAAAAAAAAAGTGGCATATCACATCTGAGCACCGTCGTTTTGTTTCGGCTGATGTCTGCTCACTTTGCGCGCGGATATCACACATCTGAATTGGTCTTCCTGTACTTCACACCCGGGAGCGAACGTGTCACATCTTGCACTTGCATTTCAGCCTTTTATAACGAAGCGGCATCTCTTTAGCGGATAAGGTTCAGTATATGTAAAGATTAAAATCATCCTTGGACATACAGTCTCAATAAATTTGCTTAAAATGCGTGCTAGCTCATTTTAATCGTATGCAATACATAGGACATGTACTTTTAGGTGGGTACTGCTCGCGCGCGATCATCTGGGCAGGCTCTCATCCGTCCCTTCCGGACCAAGCGCGTGCTCACGACTTCTCACTTGCTCAGCAGTCGCGCGCGGCTTTAATTCTTGCTCCTCGCGAGTCACCGGACACCTCTGACTCTCGCTCACCTCGGTCCCGTGCCCCCGGACTCCAGGGCCGCCCCCCCCAACCCTCCCCGGTAAAACGACGTGTTTTGTGTCAGGTATGTCCGCTCAGCTTATTGTTTAATGTCTGAAAATGTAATTTACATGTATAATGTTTTAATTGTTTTAAGAAGCGCCTGCGCTGTACTGCCAAACTGTGGGAACCCTACATGAAAGATGACATATGGAGGGGTAGTTTTCTCCTCATATTCCCAGTTAAATTGATTTTACGTTGAATTTTTTGGTTGTGTATGGGTGAGGAAGTCGCCTAGTTCACATCTCTGTGAAAGAGACAGAGAAGAACTGTAAATTTAACCCTGGTAGGTAAAAGGACACTGAAAGTACTGATGAGTATTTTCAAAAGTCCACCACCGCAGGGCCCTCTGCACCTTTTTTTATTTGACATGTCTTTAAATAGAATAGTTAGAGCTCTGTTGACCATTTTCAATGTTTCTGAAAATTGGGCAACTTTGGAGTGTTTACTGGTAGATAAAAGGAAGTTTGGTTAGTTGAGAAGTTAATGAAGTGCAACTTTACAGTACTTCCACTCTTCATGGTGGACGGATGCCACGGCGGACGATGTTTAGAAATCAAACAGCCAATACTGCAGTATTGAAAGAGAGAAATTTGGTCACAAGACCTTTTGGATATTTTCCTGTTAAAATGATTAGTCATAAGGATAAAAATGAGATAAATGAGTCATCGGCCTAGATTAAGTGTGAAGTATTTTTAAATCTAAAGAGTCAAACAATAACTCATCATAGGATCTGCAGTTGACATCATCTGGGATCTACTGTGTGTTTCTGTCTGCCAAACTTCATTGACTTTTACATGTAGAACTTACTTTTACATGTCTGTGTTACATTTGCTCCAGAAGTTTTCGTACTCCTTCAGTAAATGTGGATGTGATTTATTTGGCGACGCGCCTACAGGAAACCACCTTGAGGAACAGGCAGGGCTGGATGTTTCCTCAACCTATCCATCCATCTGAGGTGTTTTCTGCGGCTTTACTGTGGTCAGATAGGCGTAGGTGTTTATTCCTTCATCGTGACAGGCTGCATAAGGAGGTTGTGTAATCCCACCTCCATAATCAGCGTTCATCTTTTTTTTTTTCACTACTGATTTCAAGGGAAGGTTGCCTGTGTGAAGGAGGTGTCGTGGAATTTTGAGGGTTGGATGGGGAAGAACTCGATTAGGCTGTCCAAGGCCAAACTTCATCACTTCCTGTTTCTTTACGAGGTCAGTTCCTGTCTTTAGCCTCGGGGCTAAGCAGGAAGGAAGGAGGCGTGGAGATGTTTTTTAGTGTGTTTGCGGGGGGGTTTAGACACGGCCGTTGCTGTCATCACCAACAGCTTTCCCATCAAGTGGCCTGAGGGCCTGTGACAGTTTAGAGCTCGTCCAAGATGAGCCTGATGTTAGCACCCTCGGATTCCCCTGGATGGAGGGTGTCAGCTGTCATTTTGATCAAGGGTTCAGAAGTTGTTGTTGGGAGACTCATGTTCTAGTTGCACCCATAAAAACAGGCCGAGAGCGCCCTGATGATTAAAATACAGGATCAGACATGTAAATGGTCAAGTACGCCTTCCAACAGGCCACTTCAGTCCTCTGTATCTGGAGGATATGATGACTTCATGTGGAAACAGGACGTCCCAGTGACTGAGACACCTTACTTTTCCATAACCCCCACCCGCCTCCCAGTTTCTCTCCTTTGTGTGTGTGTGTGTGTGTGTGTGTGTGTGTGTGTGCGCGTGTGTGTGTGTGTGTGTGTGGGGAGGGATATGTGCTCTATGAGTGTGTGAGGGTTCGGTGACAGCCTGTTTCCCATTGTCCTATCATTCCTGCTCCACTCACACTCTGCATCCTGTGGGGCTTCCTGCGAGTGAGCGAGAGAGTCAGACAGAAAGACGAAAAGGTAAGAACAAAGATGGGGAAACAAGAAATAGAGGATTGAAGAAAGTCTGAGCAGAGAACGGGTGTAAAAGTACAGAAAGTCAACAGATCTGAACAATCCTGTTGTGTGTGTGTGTGTGTGTGTGTGTGTGTGTGTGTGTGTGTGTGTGAGTGAGTTGACCCGTGTTCCTGCAGTGAATTCCCTGCTGGGAGCAGCTTATCGGCAGTCCACTGTGCAGGAAAGGGTGTGTCATTTGGATTTGGATGTTTGCGAGTGTGACGATGGAGGGTGATGTTATTGTGATTTTATAGGAGTGCACTGAATGCGTGCTAATGCTTTGTAGGACAGAATGCATTTGCTTCCTTATATTGTTATAGAGTGTACAATATACTGCAATTTACTGCTCCGGAGTCGAAAATTACTCAAGGATTGTACTTAAGTACAAATACTACATGAGTACTTCCATTTTGAGCTACTTTATTCTCCAGGTCCACAAAATTTGAGATGGAGAATTTGTATTTCATTACATACATGCTACAACTATAGCTTTTAGCTGCTTTTCAGATGAAAAATCTAGATCAACTACAAACTAACAAAGATTTTGCATACTGAGTATACTTGATAAGAATACTTTACTCTTGTAACTGCTCCTTTTACAGAGCACCTTTTCCATCGCTGCTGGTCTTTCTCCAAGTAACAGTTCACCGACTTACAAAGGTTTTTATTTGCCCGGGTGTGGAGATATCTGTCTCCGAGATCTATGCCTCCAACCCAGCACAGTAGAGGTGAATTAAAATTAATTTGGTGTTCTCATATAATGTTAAAAAAAATTCAGCTATGACAAGTTCCTCAAGAGACAGTCTCCCCTTTGCTCTAAAAAAAAAAAAATCCACTGATGGTTTTATTAGGAACTACGTCTTTGGTAGAAATTCCAGTGAATGACAAAATTCTACTCTTATTGGGGTGGAGGCGGTTATTTCAAAACGCCCCAATGCTCTTTGTGTGTCTTCATAAAACCAGAGGTACGAGAGAATTTCTGTTGTAATTCTGATGAAAAAAACTTTCAAAACTGTCAAGGATGTGAACACTGATGTTTATATCTAATAAATATGAAGTCTGTGCTGTAAAAGGATATGTTGCTACAGACAGACAGATCACAAACCAATACCACACTTCTTCACCAGAGGAAGCAGCTTCTGTTTCACAGAGTGTTCTAATTATTTCTGCTATGCGTTTGCCAGGTGCTATAAAAATCTGCTGTGATCATCAGCAACCAGTCTGTAAAGTGAGGTTTAGTTTTAAACAGCTAGCAGGCAAAATACTGGTGTAACTGCATCTTTATATTAAAAAGTGTTTGTTTGTTGGCGCTACACTGTGGCAACAACGGTTGCATCACAAAGACATAATGACATTGACATTTTGTTGTTATACCCTATGCAGGTTGCGTACATTACATTTTACATTTAGTCATTTAGCAGAGCGACTTACAGGAAGGGGAACAATCAAGGTATAGTGCGATAAGAAGCATTAGTACAGCAATAAGTGTTAGTGACGATTCTTTAAGGGGTAATAGCTAGTGTAACTCGTTGCAGAATGTTAGGTACATTCTAAACACGATGACTGACAGCACGTGCACGTAAGCGAAGAGCTTCTTCAATGTCTAATCAGTTTGTTTACTTAATTTATTTAGAAATTAAATACATTATTCAAACTGAGAGTAATTCCTGTCACAGCTAGACTCTTCCAAAGTGTGGTGTGTGCTTGTTACATACTGCATCTTTTCGTTACTTGGTTTCAAAAGACAAAGAGGAACTCACACTGTTCTTAAATTACTCTGGTGTGACCAGTGCTTATACAGAGTTTAATCACACATACACACACACACACACACACACACACACATACGCACGCACGCACGCACGCACACATGCACAGACCTAAAAGGGAGCAACAAGCTGTGTGCCAATTCTAATGTGCAACTGCTCGTACCACCCGTCACCTCACCACCGCACACTCTGATACAATCCACTCGAGTGTCTTTAATGTTGCTAGACAAAGTTATGAAAGTACACACATACATGTTGCTTTGTTTCATTCTGCATCCAAATGAACTACTCAGTGAACAACTCAACAACTCAGTGAAGCCTTTGCCAAGTGGACCATAAAACTGTGCTGCATGGTTTATTTTCACGACCATGAAAACCTCAGGTCAACCGAATAATCAGGTATCACAGCTTCTGTGTGCAGAGAGGAAGACTGATGAAGGCGAAAACATTTAGTCAACAGGAACCCAACAGAGAACAATGACCGTAAAGCCATTCAGCAAATGGCCCTCTGCATGTGTGTGTGTGCGTGCGTGCCTATACGTGTTATCATGCTGCCCCTGTCAGTGGTGTGGTCATGTGCCACCACAAAAGAAAATCTGACGGATTAAAATGGAAGACGTCTCCTCTTCACCCTCTGTCACTAAGGTTTGTCAGAAAGAGCAGGAAGGCTGCAGCTTTGGTCTGGTGAAAGGTTTTTGTTGGAGGGGTGTAGGCACGGAGTAGAGTAAAACGGCAACCGAGAGGAAGGTGTGTGTGTGTGTGTGTGTGTGTGTGTGTGTGTGTGTGTGTGTGTGTGTGTGTGTGTGTGTGTTGGGGCTGTTTGTGGCCCTGCAGCTGCCTGGTGTGTATATGTGTGTGTGTGTGTGTGTGTGTGGATGGACTCTGTCCTCAGTTTCCAGGAAAAGGGGGGGGGGCATCAGAGGGCTGGACAGGAAACTCTAACAGGGCTAACTTCCTGTAACTCTCCTGATGGCTGACCTGATAGTGAATGAGTGTGTGCGTGCGTGCGGGCTTGTGCGCACGTTAAATTTTTGCATATTTTGCCTCCGACTCCTCTGGATGTAGCCCGTAATAGCTTTTGTTGGTTTAAACAGGAATTTCGGGGAATTTGTGGTGTGGATAGGACAAACCTGACGTTGTTCACTGGGAACGCTGCTGCTTTTTCATAATGAAAGTACTTCTTTTTTTTGTCGCTCCCGGCCATAACCTGTATTGTTCTTCCTGTGTGTGACTTCCCTCACATTCCTCAGTAGGTGGGGAGGCTGCAGACTGAAGTTGAAGGGTTGCCAGTTTGAATCCTACAGCACCTCTATACTCCAGTTGCCAGTTTATTGGTTACACCTACGACAGCTAACACTAATGCAGTTAAATACAGCAGGCCTGTAATAAATCCTACTTCCATGAGAGTTTTGTTGAAACTTTTAGGACTTTATTTTGAAGGTGTTGCTGTGAAACTGTATTACATTACACTGCGGGGTTCACCCAGTTATATCATTGAGACAAAATAATAGAAACGACAGCCTAAAAATGGCCAAACAGTTTAATCAAGGACTACATTTGAAGATTACATTCTTTATTGGTTCACCTGCCTATTATTTTCTCAATTTTAATGTCTATAAATCATCAAAAAGACTTAGAGAGCTTATTTTGTTGAGTCAATAGTATAAATCCTAAAGATATTCAGTTATTATCACATAAAACAAATAAAATCGTCACAATTTAGAAGCTGTAGTGAGATAATTATGAATATTTTTGCTTGAAAAATCAGTACATCAATGAATAAATTGATTATCGAGATAGACTTATTGTTTCAGATGAACAGTGTCTACAAAACCTAAACATTATAACCTTCATATATAGTTTTATGACATTAGACGGCATGATTTTAAAGGGTTAGTTTTTTGTTCAGATTAAATAATATAACATAACATGACATGACATAACATGTAAATTAGTGAGCTTTAAAGGAGCTGGTATGAGCCAGGCTAGCAGTTTCCCACTGCTTCCAATGTTTGTGCTAAGCTAAGCTAACTGGTTGCTGACTATAACGTCATATTTACTGTGCAGACATGAGAGTGGTATCAATCCTCTCATCTAACCAGAAAGTACAAAGTGATTGAGACAGTAAAACGCTCATCTATTCATCAGGATCATGTCGATGATAGCATGCAGACGTGTCTGCACATCAGTAAAATGTTTAATAGTCTTCTCTGTGTGTTATTTCCTCTTGATGTTGGCACCGGCTCTTATTTTGTCAACGCAAATTCTTTTCAAACAATGTGGTTTGCTTAAAACTGGAAGTCGGGATTGTGTACATGTACGCTTTGTGAAACACATTTCACATTGTCAGTGACTGTCACAGTGTGTCAGTTACCCCTGTCTTATGATGACATTTACAGGTATATTTCACCACAAACCACACACACATGCACACACACACGCGCACGTTCAATCACACAAACACAGCTGTTGGCCAGAGAAAATGTCTCCCCACTCGAAAATGCAAAGCAAAAAGGGAAGTGGCTAACCTCATCGCTCTCTCTCTGTCTTTCCCTATCTTGAGCTGTCTCTCTCTCAGTTTTTTTCTTTCTATCTTCTCTGTCTCCTTGCGTCTCCCTCCACGCATCTCTTTATTCACGCTTTACCGCCCTTGAGCCTTTCTCTCACATTCCCCATCACCTTTTCCGTCTCCCGTTCTCTGCCACTCATCCTCTCCCTGCCCTCCTCTCTCGTTCCACCCCTTGTCACTCACCTCCTTCCCTCTTTTTTTTTTTTTTGTTTTCCAGTGGCGATGGTGATTGACAGGTGATCTGACAGAGGAAGACATCAGGTGAGAGAAAGTTTCTCCTTCCCGCCTTACTTCCAACCTCCCTTCCGCTCTTCTTCCTCCTCCTCCTCCTCCTCCACCTCCTCCTCCTCCTCCACCTCCTCTTCCTCCCACTTGAGGGAAGTTACGTTTTTTTATTTAAAGTTTGTTACTTCTCTCTTCACAGTTCAGCTCTTTACACCCTGATGATTCGTTTCACCAGGGTAACCCCGCTGTATGTTACTTTCACTTTCTACCAGCTTGTGTTTGAAGTCTCAGGTTGCGTATGCAGGAAATCAAGTACTTATTTCTTAAGTTGAATCTTGCTATAATACTATATTATTGTATTTTTTTAAAATTTTATTTAATTGATAAATGGTGATACTGTGATTAAAGTTATAGCTAATTATTGTATTTAAAAGGACACATGAAGTTGCTCAGCCTGTGAAAACAGTTTGAATTGTGTTGTCTGTGACTGGAGGAGCTTAACAAAGTTTGAAAAAACAACCCAGATGATGTCATAGTGGTGTCATCAGGGTTACCATGACAGGGACTCGAACATTTTAAACCGGTGGTCAAAGGAAAGATGTTGCATTACGGGAAAGAATCTGGTATTTCTCATGCTAGTAACTAAAAATCAGAATATCTCTGCCTCTGCTGCTTTAATTCTGCTTGCCCAGTTAATTTTGGACTTGTATGCTTCAACTAACCTTTGTTTTTATGGGTTACTTATACCAGACAGGAAAAGGATACAGCTTTAATCGCTACTGTCTCACACCAAGCAGCAAGACATTCACACGAAAAAGTATGTTTTGTAAACTCTGCTTGATTTCACAGACGCCGTCTCCGTGCTGGTTATTATGGGGTGTGCCTGTTGCAAGCAGAAGAAGTCCACCAAAGCAACAGTAACATCAACAACAGGAGATGTTACAGACCTGTTTCCTAGCAACGCAGATGGAGGGTTATCCTCGAATATGAATCAGGGCCGCTACTGTCCTGACCCCACTCAGATCCCAGACTTCAACAAGGGCTTCTCACAAAGCGACATCTTCCCCAGCACCAACACACACACACGGCCTGGAGGTAGGACTGCGTGTTTGCGTGAAGTAAAAGGGTCTTATAGTATTACTTACGACTCTAGAAGGTGAAAATCTTTCTTTATCAAAACATAATGCATAATTATTGTTTAACATGCAGAGTCAAGAAAAACAATATTTTTTCAGGATGTACTCTTTTTCTTTCTGCCCCAAAATATTTTCTGTGATATGTTCACCGTGTTAATACTATTTACACTGGCCCTGAAGTGATCAATGTCAATGTAAGAGACTGTGGACAGTGCCTGTTTTGTGCAGAAATTGCTTAGCGGTTGGTTAATTTGAGGCTTCAGCTCTCTCATTCAGACAAATCCAGCCAGTATCTTTTAAAGTTTAAGTCCCTTTAGTGTTAAATTCATTGTGTTTCTTTACTGAGATGCAATAAAGGGACAGTAAGCTTCATATTAGCTACAGCTGGACTATTAAATGCATTTTGGCAGAGAACAAGCACTATTTTGTCTTCCATCTCACACTGAAAACACGCTAAGAGAGGAACTCTTCACAGCTAGTATGGGCAGGAGGACAGTAACCATTTCAGTGTACAATATATTTTGCTGTGTGAGTATTGTTTTAAGACAGACTTAACACGAATGTGAACATACCCTTCAGATCATTTAAGGCTGTAAAAATAACCCGAGATGACTAGTTTAGTGAACTATAACCGGTCTTTTGTTGTCTGTGTGCGTGTGTGAACACATATGCAGGTGGCGGAGTCACTCTCTTTATAGCTCTGTATGACTACGACGCTCGCACAGAAGATGATCTTACTTTTCAGAAGGGAGAGAAATTCCAGATCATCAACAACACGTAAGCACAAATGTACACAAACACAGCTGTAGTTCAATAACATCTGTTGTTAAATGACAGGAGAAACATACTTGACAGGATACCAGACAATAAGCATCGGGAGCTGAATGATAATTGTATGTGATTGGTGTTAAATATGTTAAATGAGGTGAGGCATGACTCCCAAACGGTAATTAATCTTGTTTGCATACATTAAATGCCACAGGCTGCAATTAAACACCACTCATTAACACTGTGAACTGCCGCAGCTTATGTTCTTGAACATTGTCCCTGTCCTACCCGAGAAATCTAAAATCTGTTTATATGGTTATGTTTAATCTGTCTTTGCAGCCAGCAGGTTTTTGGAGTTACTGACGCTCTAACTTCTGCTTTTTATCTTCTTTCTCATCTCGACACATTTTACTCTTGAGTTCATTTGAATATAGATAAAATGCATTTTGTGACTTGTGAAACTTGAAAGTACCATTTTTGCATATCTAAACCTTTGGAGGAATGAAGAAGTGGTTTTATAGTCATTGTTTATTTTCATTTCAGCATTGTTAAAAATATAATTTGCGGATTGAAAAGTGAATCCTCCATCAAGTGTAGTACTAAACTACAGGCTGACTGTGTTTTCTAAAACACATCTGATGTTTCTCTGCAAGCAAACTGACATTTTGTGTGTGTTTTCTGCAGAGAGGGTGACTGGTGGGAGGCTCGCTCTTTGGACACAGGCAACTCAGGTTACATCCCCTCCAACTACGTAGCTCCTGTCGACTCCATACAGGCCGAAGAGTGAGAACACACACACACACACACACACACACACACACACACACACACACTGTGTCACAGTATAAGTTTTGATAGTTTATACTGAAAGATTTTCTCAAATACTGACATGAAGTCTGAGGGCAGAGGTCACATGATGTGTGCTGTCGCTGTGATGACCCATGTGTTGTTGTCCTGGTGACAGGTGGTATTTTGGGAAGATGGGGAGGAAGGATGCAGAGAGACAGTTGTTGGGCCATGGCAACCAGAGGGGAACCTTCCTCATACGAGAGAGCGAGACCACCAAGGGTGAATAAGCCTAACATGCACACACACACGCACACACACTTAAAATAGAGGTTCACACCTCTAAATATGTGAACGCTTTCAATTTCTCTCTCTCTCTCTCTTTCCATCTCTCACCTCTTAACCACTTAATGTCCATCTCTTCCTCTCCGACCTTTCGCAGGTGCTTACTCTCTGTCTATCCGTGACTGGGACGACAACAAGGGAGAACACGTCAAACATTATAAGATCCGCAAACTAGACAACGGTGGTTATTACATCACCACAAGATCTCAGTTCGACACTGTGCAGCAGCTGGTGGAGCACTACACAGGTAACACACACGAACACAAGAACGTGGACACTTAATTCATCCTCTTTTTTCTGCTTCTTCTTTAAAGTGAAAAAATATTTGTGTCGCCTGTTTTCTGATGCATCCTCAAGCTCCAAAGACTCGGCTGCTGCTTCCACGGATCTCATCTAAAATTTGTTTTGAATCTTTGCCCAATCAGTCTCTGCCCAAATGCAGCACAGAAGCATAATTCTGTCTGTGCTTCATTAAATCTGTAATTTTATTGTACATAAGTACAATTTTGAGGTACTTTGCCTGAGTACTTCCATTTGATGTTACTCTCTGCTTCTTTTAGAATATACTTTTTACATTTATTTGACAGTTTGAAGTCACAGTTGCAGATTCAAATGTCATATTAAACAATATATGATAGACCTTATAAAATATGATGTCATAGAACCAACAGTACGGTACTCATTAAAATAATAATAATAAAAAAAACATTACATGTTGTACATGACATACATTACAGTGCATCAGGAATAATAATATGTAATAATATTATATATATATATATATATATATATATATATATATATATATATATATATATATATTTATATAAATATAATAATGCCTAATGAGCACTAATGAATACTTTTACTTTTACTTCTGAGGAAATGTTTCTAACATTTGCAGAAGTACACATTTTTCACATTGTGGTTTAACTATTTTCAGTTAAGGAAAATGATTTGAATACTTCTCACAGTTACACCTCTAACTTTTACTTTTTAAGTTAAGATTATTTTTAAGATAATTAAGATTATTTTTTTCAGAGTTCTTCTAACACACAGGGTTCACACCCTGCACTTCCTCTGGCTCTCTGTCAGTGTTAATCTGCCCCCTAGTGGCTTGTCTTGATACAACAAACATTCTGCAGTGTGTGACTTTACATGACACTCTCATGGAAAGCAACCTTAGAGATTTGGCTGCTTGTATCACCTTTTTTTGCTAGTGTTTGTTTGCTTTTCTTGTTCGCTGTATTGTCCCTGTACTTTTTGTATCTGTACATGATCCTGCTGCTCAGAATATGTGTTCATGTCTGTTTTGCTGAATTTTCTTTGTGTGTCTGAATTTTTTGGTCAGCTTTTCAGCTGCAGAAGTGGATAAGAAACATGTCTTGTTCTTTATTTATTTCTGCCTTTGCTGCTTATTCTTCTTCTGTTTTCGCTTGTTTCCTCTTTTCTTCGCCTGCCTGTTCGTCTCTCTCTTTCTCTCTCTCAGAGAGAGCGGCAGGACTGTGCTGCCGTTTGATTGGCAGCTGTAAGCGGGGCATGCCTAAGCTGGCCGACTTATCAGTGAAGACCAAGGATATGTGGGAGATTCCCCGTGAATCCCTCCAGCTGATTAAGAAGCTGGGCAATGGCCAGTTTGGAGAAGTCTGGATGGGTAGGAATGGTTGGACTGTGTCGCAGTGGGGGAAGGTGACAGCTCTAACACACCTGGATAAAAAAAAAAAAAAATAGTATAAAAGATGAGCAGGTACATATAATGCATTTAAGTCTTGGTTGTGTTCAGTTGGCAAGAGCATCAGTAAAACACTTGTGGTGTAAAGACACCTGCACACTCACAAAGATACACTGTAAAGCCCTGTTTATCTGTCTGTGTTCAGAGTCTTGTCTACCTGCAACAAATATACCTGTGGATCAGACCACACAAACATAGACAAGACACACATACTACAGTAGATGTAGTCTGGACTGTTGTGTGAATGTTGTGTGTTGAGTAGCAAACTGCAGCAGTGAAACAAATCCTAAATAAATCCGCGTATGTGATAGGAATGACACAGACGCAGCTGCTAATGAATACAAATGTGGCTTTGTTTTACATCCAGGTGTGCAGAGTTGTGCCCCTCCTCCCCTGTTTTTGCATGTGCATGTATCATCATCTCACCTCATCTCTTTGTCACCCCCACCCCCTTTTTTCTTCCATCTTTCCACCCATCACCACACCCCCTCTGCCCCATTCTTCATTACCCACTTCTTCTCTTTCCTTTTACTCCATCTCCACCCTCCTTTGTTGGCTCCCACATCCTCCCTCTAATAGGCAGCAATGACGGGCTGTGTTATTACCTGACCAAGGCCTGTCCTAACTCCACCCCACTCACCATGGGCCTTGGGCGGGATGCATGGGAGGTGTCCAGGGAAACGCTGTCAATGCAAATGAAGCTGGGACAGGGCTGCTTCGGGGACGTTTGGATGGGTGAGAATGACACCGTCAACCTCTAATGCCCTCTACAGGCACAGAGGGAGAACTGACTGTCCAGCATCGTCCTCTGTAGTGTCCCATATCGTCCTGTAGCACAGATTGTTGGTAATGCTAAATGTCTGGCTGTGGCTGACCATTTATGTCAGTGTCTGTAAGTTCGGTTTGATGTTTTCCCAATATAGCTGTATTTTCAATCGTGTTCAAAATGTCACACAGTGTCCTTGACGAAATCCAAGTATGTTGGATTTTCTGAGCCATGCAGAGTTTCTCCCTGAAGCCAGCCAAGCTTTGTGCCTGTTCGTGTAACTCAGGTGCTGCTGGTGTTGATGTAAGACCAGTAAACCTCCATCCCTCCCTTCCTCCCTCCCTCCTAACAATACCTGTCTCATGTCATGCATGCTCTCCGGAATAACTATCATTTGCATGCACCAGTAGTTTGACCATGTGTGTGTGTTCATTGCAGCCTGTGTGTCTTGTTTTTTCTATGTTTTGATGTGTACATTTCTATGTGTGGGTGTTTGTGTCCCTGTATGAGTAGTATGTACATGTGTATACAGTCATCACGTTGTCAGCACGCCAGAAAATTGGCCTGCGCGGCATGTCTCTGTGTGTGTCCATGTACTATGTGCGCATTAACATCCCCTTGTCTGTATGCCAGGCATGTGGAATGGTACCACCAAGGTAGCGGTGAAGACTCTGAAGCCAGGGACCATGTCCCCTGAGGCCTTCCTGGAGGAGGCTCAGATCATGAAGAGACTCCGCCACGACAAGCTGGTGCAGCTCTATGCTGTCGTGTCTGAGGAGCCCATCTATATTATCACCGAGTTCATGAGCCAAGGTATCAGGCTGAGTCAACTGTCAAGACTGTGACATACTGTAGATACAATATGAATCACTGTCATTGGCTGGAAACCTCACTGACTCTGAAAAGTGAGGTCTTAAATGAGATGAATAGTTGACGAAACAGTTAGTGCAAACCGCCACCGAGGTTAATCTCTTAATTTCTAATAATAGTATGTTTACAGTTAAAAAATAATTAGACAGTAAAAATAGGAATAAAAGAATGACACATGTTTTGACTTTCTAAATCTGTATCTGGATCGCATTAAAATAGATGTGTGATCATGGCACACATGCTAGATTTCTTGCAATAGAGAACATTTTCAGAAACGCCCTATGATGCATTGAAATGATTTAACAAATCCTGGATCTGCACCCACAGAAATCCTTCACTTCTTAGTTGCCTTCTTTTAAACAACATATCCTGCTCTGCACAATAGACAAACAAATAAACAGGATCAAAGACATCAACATCAACAGTCAGGCATTTACTCTACATAAAAAATTGGCTGAAGGGTGGTGCAGTGATCAGGGAAACTCCTCATAGCTCAGTTCAGAGTTCAATCCCCCATGCATCCCAAAACACTGAATTCCTTCCAGTTCCACGGATTCTCTAGTTTTCTGGGCATGACCTTTGACCTCCCTGTGGAGGGGGCCAGGGGGGCAGGTGAAACATCTCTTCAATATTCATAAAACAAATGCCTGGATTAATAACTGTATGAATTTACAAGGATCTATCTAAAAAAGGGTTTGATTGAATATTTATTTTGTACTCATCATGATACACAGCAGATATGAGTTAACTACAGGAGGCATTAGGGGCCAGTCATGATGTTACCATCTTGTTTTTTTAGGAAGTTTGCTGGACTTCTTAAAAGATGGTGAAGGGCAGAATCTGAAGCTGCCTCAACTGGTGGACATGGCTGCACAGGTGAGTTAAGCACAAACACACAGATACAAACACAAAAAGGAAACACACACCTCTATCTGAGCTCTTCTTCTTTCTTTGTGCTTCTTGTAGATTGCAGCTGGAATGGCGTACATTGAGAGGATGAACTACATCCATCGTGACCTGCGAGCAGCTAACATCCTTGTTGGAGACAATCTGGTGTGCAAAATCGCTGACTTTGGCCTGGCTAGGCTCATTGAGGACAACGAGTACACAGCCAGACAAGGTAACAGCATGTGATATTGTGTGTGTGTGTGTATGAGAGAGAGGAAGAGAGCCCATGCTTGCACAATGATTAAGAGCCTGCCTCTGCCTCCGTGCCTATATTTTTATACATAACCTATCCTAATTATATGATTATGCATCTTCACTGTGTTGCCATGGTTTCAGGGGCGAAGTTCCCTATCAAGTGGACGGCTCCAGAAGCTGCGCTGTATGGTCGCTTTACCATCAAGTCAGATGTCTGGAGCTTTGGCATCCTACTAACTGAACTCATCACTAAGGGACGGGTGCCATACCCAGGTACTGGATGACACCTGCCTGTTAAGTGTTTCTTAATCTCACACGGTAACATTTCTGATTGTGCAGTTCTTCAGGATTTAGAGTTATTTTTTAACTATTCACTGTCAAAACGTGACAAGATTACATTTCTACAGCAACAACCTGGACGAGCAGCTGCAGATAACAATAGAGAGTTTCAGAGTTTGAGGGTTTACTTACATTTTCAACCAGAACACACTGTATTACAGCACTGGGTGAGTTTAGTTTACTCATAAGTGCTTCAAAAGTAGATGAGAAGGAAAACCTGCCACCCCGCTGTGCAAATTAGCTCACAGATCGTGCTGTTTCTTTGGCAAAACATTCCCGGTTTTATTTTATGTCTTAAAGGTGAACAATGCTGCAATAAATCACAATAATGTCTCTAGCAATATGTTTTTGATACACTTTAATATAATAATATAACTTTATTTAACAAGGGGTTGAAATATCTTGTACTGTAGTGTCATGGCCAAGACAGCAGCAGGTTGCAAAACATAAAAATAGATGGATAATAAATATACCAAAACAAAGAATATAAAAATAGATGTGCTGTAGCAATAATTAATATATATCTATATAAATGAATACAGGAAATAAAATCTAATTCTTTGAAACCCTTCATAATGCAGATAATAAATAGATTGTAGTTGCAACCATATTGAGAAGTTTCCACAATGATTTTAAATGACGTTACTGCAGTATGTTGCAGTGTGGAATGACTTTAGGAATTATATTTCCCTTTCTTTATCTTTTTATTTTCCTATATATCTAATATATGTTGCTTTGGTGCTTTTGGTGTTTTTTAATCCATGTGTCTCCCCCTCCCTGCTCCATCCCTTTAGGCATGAACAATCGTGAAGTACTGGAGCAGGTGGAGAGAGGCTACCGGATGCCCTGTGCCCCGGGCTGCCCCGCCTCGCTCCATGAACTGATGCTGCAGTGCTGGAGGCGGGAGGCCGACGAGAGGCACACTTTTGAGTACCTGCAGTCCTTCCTGGAGGATTACTTCACCGCCACAGAGCCGCAGTATCAGCCCGGAGAAAACCTGTGACCGCACACATGTGGGACAGATGTGGAGCAATAAACGGACAAACAGAAAGAGAGTGACAGATAGATAGACCGTAAGACATTGATATATACGTGCATATACACTGATAAGCATGTCATACCACATGTACATGCTTTCACTGTATTTGTTCCACACGCACACATGCACACACACACATATTAAGATACATATCATCGCCTTGTTTAATTGTTGAAAGACAGGTTCCTCCTTTTGGTCATTGATCACTGCAGTCCATTCAAGACGGATCAGTCAACCATGTTGAAGAGCAGAGTCGGAGCTCTGCTGCTCAGGCCTTGCAGTAATGTTGCTTTACTCTGTAACCATGACAACAAGGAAATGAAAGAAGATGTAGATGGTTGTGTTGAGGTGGGGGGAAGTCGAGTTGGTACATGATTTGTTCAGCTACCATATATGTCCTCTGATTCCTGTGTCTGAGACGAGGTGATTTAGTTGTCCAGCTGTTTACCTGACATGAAAAATGTTGATAGAGAAATGATAGACGGTGCAACAGGTCTCAGAGCGCAGTTTGAATGTGGTCTTTGACAAATAAAAAAGAAAAAAGAATGATGTCAGAATGGACCTCATGAACACGTGTGGTAACTAAGTAGATCATGTACACAGACACAGACACTCCCATGTAAGATGCCTCCTCTAACAATAATCTTACAAAACTATAAAAAGGCTGTTGAACTGATCCACCTGAAAAAGGCTGAACTGAACCAGTATGTGCCTTAAAGTGATCAAATTAAGGGCTGTACCTTCAAGTACCTTTATCACTGTGTTAGTAAATTCTGTGAGACAGTAAAGAATGCTTTTGGTTTGTCTGTTAATTTGTATGAGCTGTCTCTTTTGTTGTTTTTAATTTAACTTAGATATATCTGATGCATCACAAAGACTTCTATATCTAGTTAACATATATACAGTTTTCATCCATTGGGAGGGCAGGGTGAAATGTTACACATAAAGGGGAAAAGGTGTGTGTTTTTATGGAGAAGTGTAACCTTTATGTTGAGATTGCCCTGTCATGTTATTGTAATAAAGATCAAATATCTTTTCCAGATTAAGATATGTATCTCATGTGTTTTGACACTGAGGCTGCTTTTGTTTGATGTGTCTTCAGAGGTAATGTCAAAGACGGTTGTCATCACATGAAAAACACACAAGTATACACGAATGATCATTTTCTTTAGACTACCTTTACATTTGTATTATTCTTTTATTATTTTCTTCAACTATGGTTCATGTGAGGAAAAAATCTACTTCACCTGTTTTGTCCTTCAAACAAAATGTCATATTTTTTTTTTTAGATTTAGAGCAAAAATAAATGATTTTATCCAATTAATAAATTCTCCTAGTAAGAAATTGCTTCAGAGCATGCGTGAAATATACCAGCTTCGGTTTTTATCATATGATATTGGCTGTATATGCATCCCTGGCGCTGGCAACTATTCTCTGTCCTCAGAAATTCCTCCCACCCCTGCTGAGTCTCTCACACTCGTCGCCGCTTTCTCTCATTCACACTCGCTCTCTTTCAGTCATCAGTAAACTACTGTTCCCATAGTTCCAGAGGTGTAAAAGTGAGGCCAGCTACGGATGCCCGGATGGGTTTGACAGTCAGGCACGTTGGAGAGGCACAGCGGAGACTGGGGCGCACGAGAGACAGAGAGCTGGAATTGCAGAGGCAGAGACGCACGGGCGCACGGTCGATTTTCGCCTCCCGCATACAGGGGAGTCCCGTGCCTGTCACCAAAACCGGAGCACAGGGCTCGAGCGCGGTTATGTCAGCACCTTAATTGGGGACAAGACTGTGAACTAACGTCCCTGCTCCCCATTTTTTAAATTCCCCCCCCTCCTTTTGTGTTTTTTGCTTTCCCATCTTTGTGGGTGCAGATATTGATGTGAGCCAGAGGAGCGGTTTTTCCGTTGAGCCGCACGAGACGGTGGCGCGCGACGGCAGCGAGAGACAGCCGTTTACATTGATGTGGGAGGACTATCTCCCTCCGACACGGGGAGCTCAGATGAAGGGGAAATGCTGCGGGCTGACGGCTGCAGCCGTCAAGGCAACGGCACCGTGACCCGGGCGAGGAGAGGAGCGAAGCACCGCCACCGACAGCAGCCGCGCGAGCTCACAGCCCCGCCAGCCAGCCAGCGCTGACACCGCAACAGCTCCAGCAGCCACAGCGCGAGCCCCCAGACTCCCGCTCTCCTCTCTCCCTTGGTGAGTGCGCGTGCAGCGTCTTGTGTACACAACACCAACAATTTGGTCACTGTCCGCTCATCCAGCTGTGCTGCGCACCTCTGGCTACGTCCCTTTTTGAGTTTTTATTTTATTTATTTTTTTTTTTAAATTTATTTTAATTTTACATTAACCTCATCGGAGCCGCTGACGAACGGAGCTCTGCATTCATACTGCTCGTGCTGCTGGGTCATCTGGGCTTTACTGTGGGTATGCAGCGTGTGTGGTGAGATCTGAAATTATGATGTTCACACACACACACACACACACACACGCAATGTGTTTAAATGTGCGCACAATAAACCCTGTGAACCCCCACCTGTTTACAATGTTCTCACCTATTAGCCTCATCATCACTGATTTTATACCAGTGTACAGTACCTCTACAGGTACTGTCACCCTGCTGGCACACACACACACACACACACAGACACACACACACACACACACACACACACACCTGTCTTGTTTATTTGCTGTCTCCACAGACAGTGAGTGAGTTTGATGGGACTTTTCTACTGAATTTACATACCAGTGACACATACCAGAGGTTTGACTGTGAGCCAAGCTCCTGATGATGGACAGATGTTTGCTTTACATATAAACAGGAGACACAGAGAGTCCCGGTGAGCATCCGTCCAAGCCCCCCTGGGGGTTTCCAATCTCAGCAGCCCCCCTGAGTTGTCAGGGCAGTTAGGCGGGACACAGCAGCAGCAGCAGCAGCAGCAGCAGCACATCCTGCAGTGGCAACAGGGCCGGTGTGCTGTGATGAGAGACACGGCATACTCGTGGTGGTGATTATCAGCTCTCTTGTCGAGGAAGAGAGGGAAGCTGAAGGAGAGGGGGAGAGGGGATGAGAGGGAGAGAGAAGTCAATGTCGATGTCTGGGCAGTGACAGTTCGTTATTTAAGGGCCCCTCAGAAGACGTGCACAGGCTGCCCTAGTGCAGGTGCTGTTAGTATGCAGAGTGATGCTCTGTCTGTCTGTCAGTCTTTCTGTCTGTCTGTCTGTCTGCCTGCCTGCCTGTCTGTCTGTCTGTCTGCCTGTCTGTCTGTCTCACACAATCTCACTCTCTCAGTTGCTGGTTGAAGAGTGAGTTCTCTTATTGCCGTGTCCACTTGGACATAATGAATAATTTCAAACCTCTGAATGCTGGAATGAAAAGGAAATGGCCTTACCTTGGCATGCAGCCACTGTCTGTCAGACTTGTCTTGAGTGCATGGCCCTGTGTGTGTGTGTGTGTGTGTGTGTGTGTGTGTGTGTGTGTGACAAACAGAAGAGAATGTGAACATATAACAGCTTAGGCCTATTGTGCTTCCTACCTGTGTGAGCGGGGCTAGTTGTCATAGCAACGGCCTTGTAGCTCCGTTGATGTTCCTCCTGTCCTCATTGGCAGGGTCAGCGCACCTAACACACCACATCTCGTCTCAAAGCTGTGTGTGCGTGTTTGTGTGTATGCATGCACATGTGTACTTCCAAGTGTGTGTGTGTGTGTGAGTGCTGTGAAAGTACCTTTTGTTTGCGCCTTGCTGCAGTTTGTAGGCGTGTGGGTTGATGGCACAGACAAGCTTGAGTGTGTGTGTGAGTGCTCGTCTGTGCGTGTGTGTGCGTTACAGTGTCACAAAGATACACCCTGCTGATATGACAGCCGACAGCTCAACCAATCACCTGTTTTCTCTCTCTGCCTATCAGCATGTGAGGTTGCCGTAGTCAGACGTCCTCTTGATATGGAGGTCGTCATGGAGATGGAGAAGACAGAATGGACACACATATGTATGCGCACACACATGCACAAACACACAGAGAGCCATGAAACGTTGATCAGCACGACACATTTATTGACTTCCACTGATGTTTTGGGAAGTTTTGAGTTATGTTTGGGATGGTGCAACCTGTTGAATATTGGTTTAGAAGAGTGACAGATTATTGACGCATCAGGTTTAAGCAAGAAGTAGGTCAGCTCGAGAGACAAAATCAGTTAGTGAAGCTCTTTGCCACCAGACAGAGCTTCAGTAATCTAAATTAGAGAGGATGTCCTAGCAGAGATTGAGTCTGATTCTTCAAAAACAATCTCAGCCCTTACAGCTGCAAAGTGTCTCATTATATCAATCTAACTTCTAGATATCAAATACAACAAAGATCTTTCTTTTAATTTGTGGTTAATTTGTGAAAGTCAGTTGAAGATCATCCTGACACACCCCTTTGAACTCCTCACAACAGATATATTACTGCCATTCAGCAAAAAGGGAATTTACACCAGCGTTTGTGAATGAGTCATTATTACTCAGCACTTGAAATGCCTCCCAAAATACATGAGACATTGATATTAGGGCACGGATTCACATAAACATTTCACATCTATTCACAGTGACAATATCTGGTTGGTTAGAGCTTAGAGCTATTGTCTGATGGCTTTAAACTTAAAACATTTAGATGCAAATTATCTAAATGTTTCTTCCAAATCAGAGATGTTCTACTGCACTGCGAGGTTTCCATTTAAAAACAACCAACTTTATATGCTACAAGAACTCTTATTTTAATATTGAGTAATAAAACATTTTTGGAATATTTTGAGATTTATAATATTTTCCACTATGCAACAAGCTACTGGCCAAAAATAATTAGTCATTACTTTGTCCTTGGAGTGAAGGGTCCTATCTTTTACGACTATTAATCTAATCATCACCTGAAGTGAAATAGCTTTCGCCACAGGCAGGTAAACGTGGTTCAACTCCCACACAAACACACACACACACACACGCGCACACACACGCACACACAAATATACAAATACACACATGTAAGCACCCACACACACACCAACCATTTAGCATTAGTGTAAGCAGTGTTTGTATGCTCCATTCTGTCACCTCCCACACGATACATTCATAAAACGGCTCCTCCGCGCCAAAGGCACTGACTCAATAGAAGACATCTCCCCTTCTCCTTTCTCTCGCCTCCTTCCCTCTTTTAACCCCTCACCAACCCCCCCACATGTATCCGTCCTTTGCTCAGTCCTTTTTTTTTTTCCATCATCCACTTATCTCCCTCTCTCCTTCCCTCCATCCTTTCCTTTATGTCCTTCCTCACCTACCTCCTCATTCTCCTTGTCTCCCTCACACCACCACCACCACCACCACTACCACCACCCTACACCCCCCCCACAGGGCTGGTTGCAGCCGGTTTGAGTCTGACAGTAGAGAGGAAGCTTCGACCTCTCACCTCCGGAGGATAGAGAGAGGGAGGCAAGAGGAGAGGGATGATGGAGGGCAGCGTGGTGGAGGGGGGTGAAACTGCAAGAGGCGAGGGAGAGGTCAAAGAACAGGAGGGATTTGCGAAGAAAGTGGGAGAGCAGAGCTGGGGGGAAGGGGGCTGAGAGTCGATCGAGAGACAGGGAGAGGAGAGAGAGAGGACGGAGGGGTCAGGGAGGAAAAGGAGTGATAAATGAAGAGAGAGCGGCAGGATGGATGGATGAGGAGGGAGAGATAGAGCGCATGAGAGGATGAGAAGGAGACAGAGAGAGAGAGAGAGAGAGAGAGACAGAGTGTGAAGCTGCTGTGTACCTCCCTAACAAGCTGGACAGAATCAGCTCAATTATTAAAGAGGAGCGAGAGATGGGGAAAACATGCAGACACGCAGACGTACACACACACACACACACACACACCACGCACAAAAGCATCTCTCGGTGTCTGGCACACACTCGCCGTCTCCCTCTCTCTCACACGCATACACACACATATAACTATCTGTAGATCAACGTACTTACACATGAACACTATGTCTGATTTTCATGTTTCTTATCCGAGTGCGTCAGCGTGTTGGAGTTATCTTTGTTTTTAGCCGTGTGCAGAGTGTGCGGATACATGTGTCTGGCTATGTGTGTTAAAAACAGTGAGTCAGAGGATAAGCAGAGACTTGTTAGTGATTCTCCTCAACACCCCCGTCACCCCCCCCCCCCCCCCACCACCACCACCACCCACCCCCCCACTACCCAATTTGGCATCAGCACAGTCTCAACGTTCCACCAGCGTGGCTTCAATGTCGTCCCATCAATATGAACAGATAATCAGAGCACTAAGGGGTCTGTCTATAAATCCCCGCCGTGAATATAGTTTTCCCCCCTTCTTCCCTTCCTTTCTTCTCTCCCTCCTTCCTCTCCTTCCTCTCCCTCCTCTTCCTCTCTTGCCCGTTCCACCCTTGTTTCTAGTTCTCTTTCTTCTTTCCCTTTTCCCTCCTTCTCTGAGGAAGTGTATGCCCCCAAGGGACGAAAAGATTCGCTACCTTCCAGGAGAGAAAGAGATTGTGTGTGCCTCTCTCTCTGTGTGTGAATGTGTGTCCGCCACATGTGTGTGCGTGCCAGGATGATAGTGTGAGTGTGTGTGTGTGTGTGTGTGTGTGTGTGTGTGTGTGCATGAGAGTGAGAACACACACTTCCTGAGACAGAAAGAGAGAGAGAGGCAGGGATGAGCAAGTGAAGAGCGAGTGAGAGAGTGAAATCAGGAGGCTGTGGAGGGGGAGGAGAGAGAAAGAGATAAGAGAGAAAGACAGAGAGTAGTCGGGGAGAAGGGGGAAGATGGATGAATGCACTGCGCACTGAGTGTGTGTGTGTAAGAGAGAGGGAGAGATGGTTGAGAGAGGCAGGTAGACACAGAGGGACGGAAGGGTTTCTTATCCTCTCAGCAGAAGTCATAATTTCTTAGAGCGTGCACAGATGTGTGTGTTTGTGTGCGTGCCTGATTGTGTTTGTGTCTGAGAGTGTGTTACCTCGCTCAGGCTTGAGGCCAAGACTCTGAGAGGTACAGCGATGTGGCGTCAGTGTGTAGCGTGAGCAGCATGTGTGTGTCGCTGCGTGTGCTTCTTGAACGGCGTGTATGTTGAGGCTGTGGCTGATGAGCTGTCAGTACCTACAGTTGGAATGTTCACAAGGCGGCCATTGTTGTTCAAACAGCCAGCAGCCTTCTCCTTGGCAACGGGCGCTGCAGCAGCGTCTCCCACAGCAACTGTGGAACAGGAGTATGGAGGGAGGAGGAGGAGTCAGGAAGTCAGGGCCGCAGCACAGAGGCCCCTCTCCAAAACACTGGCCTCAAGGTCTGCGTGCGTGTCGGGGTCCAAGCATCTGGTTTGTGTGTCCTCTGTGTGTGAGGTAGAAATACGTGACTGTGTTTATGTGTGTTGGTATGTGTGGTTTTTAAGTGAGTTCTTGCCAGCGTGCCTACGTGGAGTGTGCGTCAGTGTGAGCGTGCATCTTTGCTGCACTTGTGTGTTTCTCTCTGTGTGTATGTGCACATGTCAGCTCATTGTGTGTGTGTGTGTGCACCTGCGTGAACTGTAAGTGGGTGCAATCCTGTGTGTTTGCACCTAAGTGGTTGGTTTCATCTTCCCACATTTGCATGTGTGTAATCCCGTATGTGTTTTTGCGTACGCACATGTGCACACACTCTTAGCTGTTCCCAGCTGGCGAGGTTGGTCACATGACCTGACTGAGGGGCGGCCATCAGCAGCGCCAGGAAACTGCCTGCAGGAGAGAGAGAGAGAGAGAGAGAGGAGAGAGGAGAGAGAGTGTCAGGCTGAGTTGAAGATGAGGGAGGGGTGTTGGGGAGTGGGAGCGTGTGTTGTGGGAGAGAAACTGGGGGTGGGAGGTGTGCGGATTGGACGGGGGGGGGGCTGCTGGAGAGATGAGAGAGGGAACAGTGAGGAAGAAAAATGAGGAGGGGGGTAGAAGAGGAAGAGGAAGGGGTAATACAGTCCTCCTCGTCTTAAAATAACTACAGCATGTAGGTTCCTGCAGAAACAACAGGAGAGACAGTCAGATAGTGAGACAGTCAGATGGGGGTGGGGGGGGTCCTGGTTTTGTGTTGTCTAGTGGTTCGAGCTACTTCTCCAGTCCCCTGTGTGCATCCTTGGCTGGGCTGCCACTGTATCTGGTCCGTGTGAAGTCTGTTTACGTTAGTTGTGTGTCTATCTGTCTGAACGTCTGTCTGCCTTTTTGTTTGTCTGCACATATGGTTTATGTGTTGCTCTCTGTTCATTTATATGCGTTGTGTGCGTGTTTTCTTGTGTGTGTGTGTGCGCGCGTGCACGTGCTGGCTCTTGGCAGGAGATAGAGAACGCACACTGATGATGGAGATCATTAGGAATTTCCTGCAGCTGGGGAGGTGGTGGGTTGTTTTTTTTTTTTGTTTTGTTTTGTTTTTTTTTTTTTGGAGGGAGGGGGGGGCAGGACGGGTGCAATGTGAGTGGGTGAGAACGAGAGGAGAGGTCATAGTGAAGGAGAGTATGAGTGGGTGGGGGGCGGTGGGGATGTGAGGGTCTGTATGTAAGTGTGTTAGTTAGGCTCGTCTCTGTTTGACTGACGCGTGTGCGCGCTGAGCTGCAACCCACCAAATCCCAGAGTTCAGCTCTGTTTTTGAGGGTTGTTGGTGGTAATTTCTGTGCAAGCTTGTCGGCCCCAGTAGTACGATATGTGTGTATAACATTCTTCGCCCCCTTTGGCACACTTACACACACCTCAAGCGCTCTCACAAAAAAAAAAAAAAACTAGGTCCGTTGATTGGAATGGAGTTTGGATGTGCTTAAATTTGAGCTGTTGAGTGTTACTGCCTGTTGGGCTACAATGCACTGCAGTCAAGGCAAGACCTTAAAACTTTGTACAGTTTGGCTGAGTATTGAGTAAATATTGAAAACTTTTTTTCCCACAGTGGGAAGGAAAATAAAGCCTTCAAATCCAACATGTCCACCTATCAGTTTAAGATGATCTCTAGCTCCTGTTGTGCTCATGTTAAATGAAGGTTTGTGAGTTCTGTGATGCTGCCGAAGTTGAAAAAAAAAAGTTTGTTTCTTTTATCCTCAAGCTGATGTGAAATCACATCAATATGCGTCTTAAATATGTTTCCATCTAATTTCTTTTAACTTATATAACTCCATGCTCAGAGGCCTGTAATTCATAGTTAAGGATTTGATTTGATTACCGCACACACACACACACACACTGTGTGAGTTTACAATGCACTGGCCCATTTACAGTGATGCTGTTAATTTCATGTAATGTGTAACGTTTCACTGACAGAGTCTGACAGATGTTTATTATCTGGAATACAACATGACACACTGAAAGACCTCACGGACGACATGAAAACACTTAGTCATGAAGTTGTCTGACAGTTTTCGAGACTCGTCTCTCGCATTGTGTTTCACACAATAAGAAAAAAAAAAGTTGTGCATCATCGCGTGTCGTGCGCAGGTTTGAGGCTGCAGATTAGGGCTGAGGTGGTGTGGAGGAACGAGGCTGATGGTAGCTGAGTTTCTGCACGGTGTCACTCCGTCTCTGTGGACCCTCCTTCCTCCTCCCCACCCCCTTTCTCTCCTGGCCTCACATACACTTTCTCCAGCTCTCTCCCTCCATCCCACTCTCTCTGTTTTATACCCCCTTCTTCTTATCTGTCTAAACCTCTCTGTGGAGCCCCCCCCCCCACTCCTCCCCTCACCACCTCTCTCTCTTGCTACCTCTCTCTCTCCCTCTCTCTCTCTCTCTCTCTCTCTCTCTCTCTCTCTCCCCCTCCATGTCCCCCTCCCTTACACCCCCCCATGCTGTTTCGGTGCTGCTGCCTGTCTCTTAGCAACAACTGCACACCCGTTAGAGCTCAGTGAGTGCTTTTACAAACACACCCAGGAAGACACACTCATACACGCGCACACTCGCAGACACACACACACACACACACACACACACACACACACACACACACACACACAAATGCGTGCAAGCACAAACACATCCACACTCGCACACACACACATGCAGGGTCTAGTTCCTCATTGAGGGTTGCTGCTGGCAGGCCTGTGAGTCTGCAAGCCTTTGTGGCAGTGAGATAGATGGGAGGAGAATAGATATGCTGTACAGCTACCATGTACTGAATGATTGTTCCTCTCAGACTATGCACAACAGGGCAACTGCCCAAACTGTAAAACGACAAGTTCTCGTCTCTAATTTAACACTGGCATGTGCGCAAAGTGGCGTGTCGCCTTTCCTGTAAAGCACACAGAAGCACCGAAAAACTTTTTTTTATGTGCAGATGAAAAATGTACAAGGTCCCAAAATTTTTTCAAAGAATTTCATTAATATGAGAGCTGCTCTTTGTGGAACAGATTCAACAGATCATCATGTGAGAGCAGTGCACACCATCGGCTGTTTTCACAGAGACAATACTACGCCACTGTGTGTTCCAAAGCCCCAGAGCCATTCACAGTAAAATGCACCAAAACACATTCGCTACGTATGACGGTGAATATATTGGAATGGTGGCTGATGGATGCCAGGAGTGTTTGCTTAAACAATGAATCATAGTGGGAGCCTTTGATTGGCTGGCATCTAAGCCCTGTCAGAATGCCCCCCGCAGAGCACAGTAGAGGGATATTTGCATGTGTGTCTTTGTTTTGTGTATGACAGTGTATGTGTGCGCGTCTATGTGACATGTATGTCTTTATGTGCAAATCGATGTGTGAGTGTGTGGGAGGATGAAGCTGTGGGGGCATATTTGAATGTGTCTTTGTGTGTTGGTATGTGTCGCTGTGTGTGTGTGTGTGTGTGTGTGCGCGTGTGTCTATGAGTGACAGTGCGTGCATGTATGCGTATTGTGTAAGCACATGTGCAGCAATGTTTAATTAAAGCATGTGTTCCTTTCCTTCTCTCACACGCCGGTCAGATGGAGCCTTAATTAATGAATGTTGTTAATTAGACGAGAAAGAAAGTGAGAACGAGAATGGGAAGGAGGAGAGGCGGGGGAGACAGCGCCGGGCACGGGAAGGGAGTGGGTGAGAGGGTTAAAGAAAGTATGTGTGTGTGTGTGTGTGTTCATCTCCATGTGTGTCTGTCCCAGTTGTGTCATTCCTCAGAGCAGAACAGCGTTGGGGTTGGTCTGCTCCATGTGTGCAGCCTCAAACTCTGCTACAGCAAAACTCTCACACTCCCTCCTCCTCCTCCTCCTCTGCTGCTTCCTCGTCTCACCTCCTTCAACTTTTTCCTACCTCCTTCTTAAATCTGTCTGCCTCTGTCTATCCCTCCACTATCCTTTCACTGTCGAAATCACGTCTTTCACCTCCCCGTACTTCTTCTGTCTATCGCCCTCTCATACTTTCTCACCCATCCATGCACTCATTCTAATGTGTCCTCCCTCCCTTCTTCCCTCCCTCCCTGTCCTCCTCTCTCCCTCCTAATCAGACCCATATGTTTGAGAGGGAGGCAGGGTGATCTCAGGATGGACAGGATTGTGTTGTATGTAGGGAGTGTGGTACAGTGTTGGAGCCATCCATGCGGATATACGTATAGAAGTGTGGCACGCGTGCTTGTATTTGTGTGCACAGTCGAGCGTGAGTCTGATGGCACGTGCGGTCCAGATTTCATCAGATTTCTGTCTGCGCTTTCCATTTCTCCTTTCCTCTGGGTTTCTATAGTCCCTTCATCGCTCCTGTCTTCCTGTCTTTCTGTCACCTTCATCTCTCCATCCTCTTAACGCCTCTCTATTCATCACCTCTCTGCTTCCCCCTGGTGGCTGTGATTATTCACACATTCTCATTCTTGTTGCACCCTCCAATTTGTAATGCATTTGATTAGTGTTGGTGAAATGTGACGTTTTAAAGTTTAAGTTCTCTATTTGTCACGTGCACCACAAAGTAGTGAAGAAGTTGTTTCACACATGAAATCCAATAAAACAGAATATATATATAACATTTTATATAAAATATAAATACTACATACTGAGGTAGACTGTTGAACAGAAGTGATGAACAGGTAATGCACATAAAAATATAAACTGCAGTGGTTTAATAGCTTGTAAACAGTAGTAAAATAAATAGAAATATATATGTATTTGTAAACCTCAATATGCACAAGCATAAACAGGTAGTACTGTATATATACATACACACGTATAAGGTAATGTGTACCCGTGCAGTGTAAGTAAAGGAACAGTAATGAACTTGAGAGCTCAACAGTCTCATGGCCTGCGGGATGAAGCTGTCCCTGAGCCTGGTGGTGCGAGACTGGATGCTGTGGTGCCGTCTGTCAGAGCTGGGGTGATAGGGGTCTTTGATGATGCTGTTGGCCTTCTTCCTGCACCGCTGAGTATAGAGATCTTCCATCCAGCTTCATCCTGGTGATGTGCTGAGCGGATTTCATCACCCTCTGTAATGTCTTACGGTTTGAGGGTGGGGCAACTGCCAAACATGCGCAACGATGCAGCCAGTCAGGATACTCTCAATTGTTCAGCTGTGGAAGTTGCATCCAGTATCCCGGAGTCCATTTTCAACCTCCGTAGCCTGCGGAGGATGAACAGCCATTATCTTGCTGTTTTTGTGCCGTGAGGTGTCGGTGTGGTGGATCCAGGTCAGGTCCTCACTGATATAAACCCAGAGGAAGCGGAAGCTGCTGACTTTCTCCACTGTAGTCCTATTAATGGTGATGGGGGCACGTCCTTCTCTCTGTTGCTTCCGGTAGTCCACAATCAGCTCCTTTGTTTTGCTGACATTGAGAACGAGGCTGTTGTCCTGGCACCAAGATGTCAGGGCTTTGACATCTTCTATGTAACCCGTCTCATTATAGTCAGTGATCAGGCCCGATGATGTTGTGTTGTCAGCAAACTCGATGATGGTGTTGGCGCTGTCGGTGACCACACAGTCGTGCGTGAACAGGGAGTAACAGGAGAGGGCTGAGCGCGCAGCCCTAAGGGGTGCAGGCGGTGAGAGCTGAGAGTCAGGTGGAGCATGTGGTGCTGCCTGTCTGCACAGCCTGGGGTCTGCCTGTCAGGAAGTTTAGGATGCAGTCACATAGGGCGGCGTTGAGCCCTAGGTCTCTGAGCTTGATGACAAGCTTGGAGGGCGCAATGGTACTGGAACTGAATGCTGAGTGTGTATGTGTGCTTATCAACATTAATTGAGTGTGTCTGAAAGAGCACACTATATATTATACTTCATTTTATAATTGTTTATTATAATTTATGTACATCTACTCACTCAAATGTGATGAGTTTGAAAAATGTGGCGCAAGTCTGCTCGTAATCATGTCGTCACGATCCTGAGTGTACGTTAGTGAGCACATGAACATACAATAAGATAAGATAAAGTGACATTGGCTTACATGCGCACTCAGAAGCTGCTGGTGCACATCGAAATAAAAGACGAACTACAATTAGAGTTAAAAAATTTATATTGCAAGTCATCTTCCAAAATAATTGTGTCTGGTGTGAGATGGTGCAGCCCTCACCAAAATACTGATTCTAGTCTGGTCTGATGCGTGCTGTGACATCATGTACTAATCTCTTATTCTCTTTTTCTTTCTGCTCCACCCTCCTCCACACTCCTTTTTCTCTCTTTCTTTCTCTCCCACCTTCTTCAACTCCCTGTCCCTTTCTCTGTCTACCTGTCTGTCTGTCTGTCTGTATGTCTGTCTGTCTCTCTCTCTCTTTCTTTCTCTCACTCTAGCAACCATGGGCAAAAGAAAGGAGCAGAGGGGAGAGAGAGAAGTATGTGAGCTCTCCACTGCAGTATTGATGACCCAATGATCCCCTGCAGAACAGAGCCAGTCAGGCAGACAGAGTGAGGCTCTACTCAGAATCAAAATCAGAATCAGCACCACAACCATTCGGTAAAAGCAACCAATTGAGCCGGATATGAATGGTAAATGTAATCTAATGTTGTAATGTTGCTTTGTGGGTGGCACAGTTAATAGAGTAGAGTGAATTACGGATTAGGTTTATGGCCCATTGCCAAAAATGTTGACGATTATATCACACAGCCACAATTTCTGTCTGAGCTGCGAATGTTTTATATTTGTTATTTGTTATCATATATTTAAAGTGTTTGATGCCTTACAATGACATAGAAAAGTGTTTAAAACAAATGTTTTTTTTATTTCTGTCCGTAGGTCCTTGAATCTATTTGCCAGCTGTTAGAGGAAGACAGCTACAAAGAAGTAACACTCATTTTCATACAGCAGAAAACATCACCTTGTTTTTCCTCCCTAAGTACCAGCAAGACCGTCCGCTGAATGAGTGGCTTGTCAGATCACCTACATTCAGGCCAAACTGGGGCTCCAGTGGGCTGTGGTGGGACTCAGGCAGAGGGCAAAGCGTGTGTGGAGGGGCTGGAGGGTTTGGCAGGGCCTGAGCTCTGGACCAGGGAGCTCGGGCTCCAGGAGGGGTCCCAGGATCCCTCTAATGATGGACTGGCACAGGTGACTTCTGATCACTTTCCATCCTCCTCTCCTTCCGCCCTGGCCAACGGCCTTCACTTACAGAGAAGGCTGGGGCACAGTACCTGTCGGCGGAGGCAGACGGAGACTCATACTACCACTGAGGCACATACATTTGCAGAGACACTTAGAAACATGCAAACGCACATAGACCCAGATGTGCATGCACAGGCTGTTTCACACTCACACATAGATAATTGTGGACACATGGATATCAACGCACATATGGGCTCTGTAGCGCCAGAACGCTCCAGAACTCTCACACCAGAGGCCATACACACAACCTCACCTCAACCCCTGTCTTTGGCACTTGGCAATCATCCTGGCTCCACTAATCAGCTGGCAGCCCCAGTCCTCACTGCAGAGACAGACCTGCCCTCAACCTTTTGTCCAGTCCCTATTGGTCCAAACCAAAGCACAGGCTCCTCTTCCCTTCCCGTGGAGGCAGAGAAGAAGTATGCACTTCGCAGCTCCGGACGTCCCCGCTTCCCCTGTCACCTGCGCAAATCCTCCCGCCTCCGCCGAGGCATAGAGGATGGGGAGAAGAGAGCAGGGAGGGATAGGGGAGGAGAGGAGGAAGATGAAGTATTGGAAAAGATCTGGAGGGTCAAAGAGGAGGAGGTGGCTGTTGGCGAGAAAGAGGAGCATCCATCTGTGGAGGCTGTTCTCCCCATGCCTCCCTGCCCTACAGACATCGCTCTTGCTTTAACTGTGCCCAAACCTGTCCCAAAAGCTATACCTAAACCTGGGCCCAGAATTGGGCATAGACCTGGACCTAAATCCAGGTCTAGGCCTGCACCGAAGTCTGTCCATAAAGCAGCTCCTAAAAGTGTCATGAAAAAGCGCCAGGCAGCCCAGTCATTAAGTCATCGTGCTACCCCTCATCTACCTTTTGCAAACACATCCACCGTCCCTTCATCTCTGCTAACTGTGAAGGAGGATCCTGTTGCAGAATTGGGTGCATCTCCTTCCAGTACCCGGAGACGTGGGCGTTTTGTCGGTGTAAGTTTATTTATAGTTACACATCATTGTAGTATCTCCCTGACATGACAATTTCATATCACGTTTACAGTGGATGTTTATTTGCATATGTCGGTCTCTGCTTTACAGGTGAGGAAGATTGTTGTTAAGGTGGCTCGCATTCCCGTCAGCCTTAGCCGCCGACAGAAGAGCTACAAGATATCTAATTTGGAGACAGTCACAGGGACAGAGAAAGGCCATGAAGGCACTCTGGAGGGCTCAGAGGCAGCTCGAGAGCCGACCGCACTTCTCCGCATGAAGAACAATGGGAAGAGTGTTATGGTGATGTTCCCTCCTGGAGAACTGCCTGTTATTCTCAAACGCAGGCGGGGGCGACCACCTAAACAGCCTCTGTCTGGAATACCAGGAGAGCCTCAGAATACTGGGCCTGCTGGTGGTACTGGAGAACAGCCCAAGAAGCCTCAGAGGCGGCGTCGGACTAAACTCCCTTGCCCTTATCCATCCTATGTTAATGATACTAATGATGTAAAAACAGAGTACGGGGATGTTCTGTCCAAACTAGCCTTTTTAAACCGCCAGCCCCCTGCCACAGGCCGCTCTTCTCCTCCTCGCTGCTGGACACCCAGTGAGCCAGAAAGCTTTCATACCCCTTTGGAAAACCCCGGAATATCCACCCTGCTCCACCGGCTCACTGGGTTTAGACGGCCTCGAGGTGGCAGAGGAGGGGGTACTGGAAGAGGTGGAGGAGCAGCAGGAGGGATCGGGGGAAGTGAGCGCAATAAGAGCACCTTCAGTGACTTCTTTGAATCCATTGGCAAGAAGCGGAAACCGAACACCCTTTCTGAGCATGGATTACCTAGGAAAAGGGGAAAGGGTGGGGTTGGTAGGGGAGGGGGAGTCGTAGGAACTGAACCTGGGGGGGAGAAAGTAGTCAGGAAGAGACGTATGAGAAAAAATGGTGCATTTAAAGGGGAGGGGATGTCCATGGGGCAGGACTGGCCCAATGGGGCCGGTGGCTGGGGTGAGGAGGGGAGTATGGACAAGGAGAAAGGTCTGGGTGGGTACCAGCTTTGTGGATCTCCAAGGGGGGGCTTTTCCTCCTGTGAGGTTGGAAGAGGGGGTGCCTTCGGTAGTCCAGGAGGAAGCAGAGGGGTTGGACCTGGTGGGGAGGACTCACAAGGCCTGTTTGCTGGATATTTTCGGTCACTCCTTGACTCAGATGATTCATCAGACCTGTTAGACATCTCCTCCTCGCAGTCAGACCCCCGCAAAGCTTCATCCACCCCTGGTTATGAGCCATCCAGTCCAGCTACTGGTCATAGCTGGTCTCCTGCATTCCCGAAGTGGAACAGCAAGGGTACAAGTTCTGGGGGGGAGGGTTCAACCCAGACACATAGCTCTGCGGCCAGACCTCCATACAGCTATGGCAGCCTGGCCCAAACATCACCCACCACTTCGACCTATCCTAAATCCACTCCTCCAACTCTCTCACACTCTCCTAGCTCCCCCCATCCTGCCTCTTATGGCCTCTACTCCTCTGGCTACTCCTCTTCTTCTCCTGCAGTGCCACAGAGATCCTCAGACTGCAGCTTTGCATATGGATCTGGACACAGCAGTGGCAAGACCACCACTGTTGGTCAAATGGGTTATTCTAATTACCAGGCAGCAGTCAAGCGAGGCTTTGGTGGATATCCTGGAGCAGGTCATACATCCATGGTGCGGGGGGAATCAACAGGACCCACATCACCAGGAGGAGCGTACATGTCTGTGGCCAAAAGTAGCCCCTTCAGCTCCTCCTCCTCTCCAGAAGGTTGCAAACAGTTCAACTCCAATCAGTGGAGTTACAGGTAAATAACTTCTGGCGGCCTGTCACCAGAATAAATAATTAATCTACAGTAATACAAAGAATTCAAGAAGCTTCTGAATGTTTTTTTTTACACAAAAATAAGACTTTGTATGGAAGTGTTTTTAATGAATAACTAAAAAGAAAAGTACAAACTAAGTCTGACTGCAGCTGGATCAAAGAGATGTGAATTACTTAATATAAATGTTTCACTCCAGAACATCGTTTTCAATTTTACCATGTCCACCATGTGCTAATTAACAGTCGATACCTGACATTAGTTAACTCGAGGCTAAAACGTGCACTGTATTTATCTAGTTTGGGAATCAGAACCAGAATACATGGTCAGCATTCAGAGTTTTCTCTTTAGGTTCCTTTTTACTGATCTGTGAGAACTGCAACCAAGAACAGTGTAAATTGGAATATTTCTCCAGTGTATGTTGCTCAAGTACTGTTTTAATTTGTGTTGTTTTTTTTTTTCCTTTGTTTTTCAGACAAGGTTTTGGTGGCTGGTCAGACAGCTTTGGGCATCAGTATCATGGTTACAGTGAATATGGCTCCAATGAGTCCAAAGACATCTTGGATATCTCCAACTACACCCCACAGAAGGCCAAACGACAACCTTTTCCCGAAAGTCTATCAGAATCCTCCTCTGACTCTTCGCATCTTGGCTCTACAGCCATTGCGAGTGGACCTAGCTCTACAGGTGGCGCATTTAAACAAAATGAGACTGCCTCTGTCAGTGGAGAGGGCGGACAATCAAGTCTGTCCAGCCTGGAGAAGTTGATGATGGATTGGCATGAGAGTGCTTCAGGGCCCTCATACAACTGGAGCCAAAATGTCCTCTTCCAAGGTGGGGGAACCAGCAAACCTGGACGCGGTCGCAGGAAACGAACTGAGCCACAACCAGAAAAAGAAGGGGGTTCTGGTTTACACTCTGATTCCCCATCCAGTCCCTCCCCAACGCCTACTCCTGGACCTAAGCGGGGAGGGGTTGGAGGACGGGGAAGAGGGTCTAGAGGAGGCAGAGGGGGTTTGTCTCCATGTCAGAGAGAGCGGCCATCAGGGGCCAAAGGCAGAGGCAAGGCTGCCTCTGCATCAGGAGCGGGAGGAGCAGTGACTGCTGGAGGTCCAGAGGGGTCTGTGTTGTTCCAGGAGGGCCTGGACTATTACAGTGGAGACAGTAGTAGCCTCTCTCCCCTGGCTACTCCCAATCCTGCACCACCTTCCAGCTACCTCCAGGACCCCTGTGAGTACCCTTCCCCTTATTCTGCCCACCCTTCCACACCTTCCTCCGAGGAGCGTTATCCAGCTTTATACCCTGGAGAGTCCTCCTCTTCCCTCTCACCTAGTGTCTCATCTCCCCCTTACCCTCCTAAGCCCACCCCTCCTCCACCCCAGTCTTATCACCCCGTACCCTCCAGGACCTTCTCCCCCTCCTGCTCTCCCTCACCCCGGGTAACGGCCCACTGCGGCACTGCACTGAGTCCCCCACACCGCCCCCCTCCAAAAGACCCACAGTTCTCGCAGTATGACTCTCCCAGTTACTGCAGTTCCCCCTACTGGTATGGACAGACATCGCACAGCAGCAGCCCCAGCCCGCACTCACACAGCACACACACAAATACAGCCGTGCACACACACAGCAACCCGCACACAAGCCCTCACGGAAACACACACGGTAATCCGCTCACTAGCCCAAATGCGAACACACATACACACATTAACCCGACTCCCCATGACACACACCATCACAATACGCAGTCCCACGCAAACCTGAGCTCACACACCAACACCCATCCGACTTCACACCTCCAGAGCAACCCCCTCTCCCACTCAAACCCTCACACCAACAACCAGACCCACCACAACACACACATCAACCCCAACTCTCACCTCCCCTCCCATACACACTCCAACCCCAGTCCCAGCCTCCACACCCACTCAACACCTGTGCTTTACGAGGAGTGCAGCCCTCCCTCGACCGTGACCCCCCACAAGCGGGATCTGACCCCCCATGCTATGAGCACAGGCCATCGCCAAGGCCCCTTGTCCCACTCCCCATACCCCAAACCTCCTCTGGACTCCTCACCCCATCAGGAGGAGACTAGTGGCTTCTCCTTGTCCCATCAGTCCTACCAGGGCATGGGACATCGCTACCCCTCCCAGGCGGCTCAAGGAGGTGGGGTACTGTGCCAGCTCCTGGATCCAGCCAATGATGACAGCTTCAGTGTCACCAGCCTGTAACAGCAGGTGAGTTTATTTAACCTAAAAACCACCACTGTTTTTTAAAAGGAAACAAACTAATTGATATTTAATTAGACAATAAGAAAAAACACATAATGAATCCATCAGTAGATACACCAAATTGTAAAGCTGTTCAATTACTTATACATTTAATTGGATGATAAAGGACTATTAATAGATCTAATTAGTGAATTAAAAGTTGATATTAACATTTACAATTTCACAAAACAGCCATATCTTATTGGTAAATGGAAGTCTGGGGAAATAACAAAAATAAATAAATAAATTTATTTACTGCTTTTGCAAGACCCCAGCTACTCTGTAGGTCTGTAAGTTGTTGCTCATTCAATGGAAGCTATTAGTGGATTAGAATGTGTTATGTGGTAGCTTGTGTCTCAAAACATGCTCAAGCTGTCAATGTCCATGTTAACTCCTGTTGAAGTATAATTATGTAAATCAATAAAAATATAACCACAGTGCAACTATTACTTAGCACAGTACCTTTAGCACTAAATCAAATAATGGAAATATGACTTTACGTACAGTAAAGTATTTTTGCAAAGGCATTTTAAAACAGTGTCAAGGTTTGGTTCATTCAGTTCAATAGAGTTTGTGTTTTATTTTACCACTGTCAAAAATATAGTCTCAAGTCTCTCTCTTCACTTCTCTCTCTCTCTCTCTCTCTTTCTCTCTCCCTCCCTCTGTTTTTCCTCCAGGTGCATTCAATCCAAGCTTTTACAGATTTGCAAACATTTTTTTTTTTTTTTTTGGTACGGAGACTTCTTTGTGAGAGACTGTGAAATGAAGGGTGAGAATTTAGCTGCCAGCTTTGGACAGTAAAGCTTTAATTCTCCAGCACTGACAATCAAGATCAAACGCAATTTAAACGCCCAAGCATGCACACACACACACACACACACACACACACACACACACACACACACACAAACACACAACACGCATGTGCAGATTAATTCACTACCTAAACATGAACACATAAAATCATACATGTGTACACTCACTCACGTTCTATGCTGGAATGAGGGAATGGCCGAGAGGAGCTGACAGATGAATACCAGACGCTGACGGACAGAGACATACTTATTTCCTCACCCCTTTGCGTCCCGCTGTGATACACTTGGTTTCCCAGAAGTTTGTAACTCAACAAATCTATCTGGCTCTGTTCTGTACATCTGCAATATGGACAAGCTCGGATCACACTGCTCTCTCTCTCTCTCTCTTTCTGTGTCGTTTCTCTGTTCTCTCTCAACCTCCCCTCCTCTGCTAAACCAGCAACTGTGGTCTGCACTCAACCTACACTAACCCTGCATTTCTGTCTTGTGCCCTAACCTGAAACGCATCTGAGCCCAAATCAACTTTTTAAAATACCATGAGCCTAGCAAATGTCCTGCTCTGTGCACTCCTTGTGTTGTGTACCATAAGAGAAAAGTGGACTAAACCAGTTTCTGCTCTTAAAATACCAGCATCTGTACATACGACTCCAGCTCCAAGCCAGGGGCCCTATCTTCACTCTGAAGGTCCGTCATCCACATGCCCTCCTCAGCGTTCTGCCATGGTTTCTCTGCTCTGGGGAGGGGGGGGAAGAGGACTGCAGCATGGAGACCCAACATCCTGTGTTTTGCTGTTTTAACTACAAGGGAAAGAGACATTGAAATCACACAACGGCCCCAAAGAGACTTGTTTTCTGTGTGCGAATGTGAGACAGAGGAGGGTGTGTTTGCGTGACTGCAGTAATGCATGTACTTGTGTGTATGTGTGCATTTATGTGTGCGTGAGTGCGGGCGCGTGCCTGTGGGGTCAAAAGGAGTGAAGCTCCCCAGACACCAAAGTCTTGGCGGGGCCTCATTCTTTCTTTCACTCTCTCCCTTCTTTTTTCTGTGGTCTTGTGTTGTTTGGTGGTTTTTGTGATGAAAAAAAATTGTATATCTGTCTGTTACATATCATGTATGTATCTGAGGTGCAAAATATTTAAATACACATTCTGTTCTTGCCATTGGTAATCTTGTCTATAGCATACTGCTTCTTTAAGGGATTAAGAGAGGTGTGTGTGTGCGTGTGTGTGTGTGTTTTAGAGCCTCCGTGAGTATTGGGCTTTGCCCAGGCTGTCTGGGACTGTGAACGCGAGAGTTCAGTCAAGGACACAATTCGACAGGGAATGAAAGGGAGGGGAGGAGAGGAATGGATGGTGGGGAGGGGAGGATGTGTGAGGGGAAAGAAAGAAACCAGACTGAGGAAATCAGAAAAGAGTGTCGGAGGTTTTAAAGCCACTGAAACAAAATGCACAAAAATGCACGGTCTCAAAATTCCTGTTCCAAATAAGGGAATGTATTAAAAAGCGCAGTGTGAAGGCCTGTGGTACCAGAGAGCAGGAACACAGGAAGGGACCCCACGCTCATTTCATGTCCTCACAGGGAAACGTGCTATAATAGAGCAAATATTGTACATCTGCAGCTTGTGTGTGTATGCGTGTGCGTGCCAGACAGACAGAGAGAGTGAGAGAGAAAGAAAGCAGATGGGGGGAGTTTACTGGCTGCATATTGTGTACAGTTTGTCAACAGGCTGACTAAATAGACTCAGACATGGCCGGAGGAGATGTGTTTGCTGTGACATTCCACTGTATGGTGGAAGGGGACAGGCACTGTCAACAACACTATATGACAGACAGAGAGGAAGAGGATGCAGAAAAAAAAATACAGCTCTCCTTTAGACATTTCTTTTGTACTATATTTATGCAAAATAACATCATCTCATTTAAATACAAGCGATTATTTTGTGTGCTGAATTCAAACAGTACTAAAGCCAACTAAACCCCATACTCTCAGCAGGTTTAACAACACTAATCTATTATAATCTGAAGCCTTATTTCTCATTCTTACTCACTGAAGCAGGTAAAAGTTGAAACCACAACGTAAGAATACTCCATTACCAGTAAATATTAAGTATGTTTAGTATATAAACACCTAAGTAACTAGTAGGTTTAGCTAGGTAGGACAAATAAACGTAGTGGAGTAAAAAGTACTATATTTCCCTGATATGTAGTAGAGTATTAGCATAAAAATAATAATACCATAGTCTACGTGAGTAAAAGTACTTAAAGGCCACAAGTAGTGTTTTGCTTTATTCTTCAGTCCCGGTTAAAAATGCTCAATCTATCAGGTTACTAAATTAACACTAGTTTAAAATATAAATTATTAAATGTTGATATTACAGTCCAAGATCATACTGGTCAGAGCTGCTCGTGTGTCGCTTAGCAACGACTGTAGCAACCGGTATCACATAGATTGGAAGATTATCTTTAGCAGGAACTATAAAATTAGCCAAACTGTAGTCTCTTTACATTGTTATGGTAGTTTTACTACTTCGTTTAACGGTTTCGGGCCTGTTTCCTCAATGTATAACAGAGTGAAGGGGATTTTTAACCAACTTTTAGGTTAATTATAAACTGAAGGAGCCATTTATGGGCTAAATAAAACTTTTTAAAAAGCCACCGTTGATCGAGGAATGCGCTTCGTCATCACAACTTTCCCCTGGGGGTAAGAAGAAGCATAAGGAAGAGGAGGAGGAGGAGGTCGGGGAGGGAGGGGGATGATGAGGAGGGGTGTTCTCAGATGGGACTTTCCTCATTGCCCTCCAGAAAAAAGTTGATTCACAGGGCACCGCTCCGGAGATGTTCCCCGGTGCCGCCACGGAGGAGGTATGCGGACCTGTGTGCGGTGGTGGTGGAGCCGCGGTGGCCTCCCTCTCCGCTCGGGGATACTACTTCTCTTAGTGCCACCGGTTCTACTCGCTCTCCAGCTCCTCGTCGTCGGCCCACGGTTACCTCTGGCCACAAAGGCGGGGGTGGGGGTGGAGGAACAGGAGGGTGAGGTGGCTTTCTCCGTCATTAGCATCGAACCGGACAGGAGCTCACGCCAACGGGGATTCCCGTCCCGTCTGGAGGAGGAGGAAGAGGAACAGGAGAAGGTGGAAGATGGGGAAAGGAGGAGGGCGTATGAGGACGAGAACGAGATGCACTCGCGCCAGGTAAATTGAGAAAATTAAGTTTAATTGAAATGTTTCTGAATGTTTGCATTACTGCTCAAGAACAGATATGTATGAAATCACATCACAACTGTAGACTTTTGAGGGGGAAATGATAAATTAGCATCTTCACGAAGAAGAATTAGTATACTGTACATGCTCAGCTTATAAACATATTTCTGCTGCATATTATCGCTGCTCTTCCGCACTTCTCCTCACCCAGTTTAGTCATTATGTGGGGTCAGTTTGTGCACAACTCTGTCAATTATTACAGACATGATGGAACAGGTGAGGGCAAAGGGACAGGCACAGCGCTGACCCCAGATCAGAGAGAGGTGACAGCTGTTCTCTCTTTGCCCTTGAGTTGCATAGAGCTTCAACCTTCACCTGTGTGTGTGTGTGTGTGCGTGTGTGTGCATCTGTCCTCTCTTTACCTCAACCTCCTTCCCCTCGCTCCTCACCCCTTCTCTCTTTCATTCTCTTTTTCTCTCACTGTCTCTTTTTCTGCCCAAGGCTAAACTCTCTGACTCATTCTAGTGAATCACCCCCCCCCTTTCCAACCAAGGTTGCCATGGTGACCGTAGGGTTCAGACTTGTGTTGGGTGGTGGGCTTTGCCTGAGTGTGTGTATGTGTTTGTATGTTACAGTGCCTCGGGCTATTCACGACTGAGGTCAGAGCCTGTGACCTCCCTTCTCATCACTCATACCTGGGGCAGGGGGGGTGCACACTCCCACACAGGACTGCCATTCATATGCATTATTCAGACCTCCTGCAAATTCTCATGAATCTGAATTGGTAGTCCTTGCACAGCAGTATCCATATATTGATATGTATGTGTACATGTTCCTAGATGGGACCAAGACCATTGGAGGTGCAGCCGTGGGCGACAGACAATCCGTCCTTCACAGCAGAGCTCAATCGTAGTATCACGTATATCACCAGGCCACAGGTAAGCTACAAAAAGAGTTTTTAAGAGTTCACTAAATTCACTAATTCACTAAACTGAAAGTGATTAAATCTCAGTGCGTGAAAAGATGTGAAAAGTGTCTGTATCCCAACAACATCATAGACGTTACCTAACACAATTTAGAATTTCTAATTTATATTTACTGTATATGACACATTTTAACTGTATGAAATTGTTACATTCTGTTTTCACTATACGTTACAGGCTGAAAAACAATAAGAGATAACAGATAATGGAAGGAGAAATGACCACAAAACAATTATAAACTGAAATAAAATGTAAAGTTGTCAAAGAAATCTGTAAATCATATAGTCGCATATAGTCTAATGCGGTGGATTGCAGCCTTTTATGCTTGTGACCCTTTAAAAGGTGATGGCTGTTCATGACCCTCGCATATGACAGTGAGCTGTCATATAACAACAATTTTTAACATATTATTTATTTTTATATGTGGGAAAAGTATGGCAAAACTCCTGCTGGGAACCACTGGTCTGATATTTTGGGCCCTCTCTGGGCGCTCTTTGAAAGTCTCAAGCTACACTCTGGCTCATAAGGGAACGAGAGGAACTGTAGCCAGGAGTTAGATTTTTGCCAAGCCTGAAGAGTAATCAATAAAAACTTAACTTTTTCAACTACTTTACTTCTACAACTGCAGACTTCCATTGTGGGGGGTTAAGCAGTAATGTGATCAGTCAGGCGCTGTCAGTATCCTGGCAGCAGAATTCTTAAAATCTGGAGCTAGTGAGGACTTTTAGTTCCAGACTGGAAACTCCCATACAAGACTTAAGACTTGTGCAACACCAAGTGCTGAGGAACTGGGAGCCAAGATAGTATATAAGCAAGGATAAAGTATAAATATATCAACTGAATCTCACATTTAAGAGAAAATTTTACAAGAAAATAATTTGATATAGGTACTTGGAGACATCACTCACTGTCTGAAATGTTCTCCTACTTTTCCCAAGATAAGCTTTCATGCAACTTCTTCTTCTTTAACTTCCTCTCTTCTTAGTTGTAAACTAATTCTGTGTAAGACTGTTCTCAGACCTCTACCTAACCCATTTCATGTGATATCTCCTCTCTTCTCCTGTCTTTTCCCAGCTAAACTGCTCCAGGGTTTTGTCTCCAGGTCAGGCTCAGGCATCACAGACCCCTGCAGCTTCACCCTCTTGGCTGCTGTGTGCTGAGGACTGGCTCCTTCCAGCTACAGATAGACCGTGTGTGGCGTACTCTTTTAGGTGTGCCCATATGTCTGTATACTATATGCATGTGTCTGTGCATGTGCTGTGATGCTTATGCATTCATATCGCTGGCAGAGTTGGAATAAACAATGCAATGCATATTTAATCATGCATGCAATAATCTTCAAACCACCCCTGTGCTCCCCTTCCTCTCTGTCTGTCTTTTTGCGTTTGTCTTTGTCTCCCTAGCATGGATGGGCGAGATGCAGAGTTTCTAAAGACCGTGTCACTGCTGGGATGTGAAGTCCACAGTTTTGATCCCAGCAACTCCAATGCATCTGGTGGTCACCTTGGCAACAGTTTGGCTGGTAACCACGGCGACGGAGGTGTGGTCAGCCAGCACAAGATGTGGCTGGAGTGGCGAGCTCCGAGGAAGCGTAAGCATAAGACAAGAGGCAACCTGGGTAGCGTTTCTCAAACACTGGCAGACATCATGGCTGCTCTGGGACATCACACAGTAAGACACACAAACACACTCACACATAAACACAAGCAAACACACACACACATTTGGAGAAACAGTGCCAAACAAACATACCTTGGAGTCTTTTCGACCCAACATACCCAGAAAGCTCCCTTACTTGTACGTTCCCATAGCAACAGGGCTCTGCGCCATCCCTGGCTGCCATGGCAACAATTTAAGTGAGTGAATCACTCATTGGCCCAGTTACATCCTGCAGCCACAAGAGGGAACTACGTACCTATAGTTTGAGTATGTGTAGGTTGACATTATATGAAGGCATCCAATTATAAATATTCAATCAGAATTTTGTTTGATTTTCAAATATTTGGCTATATATACGAAGTCTATGATTACAAAGCAACATGTCTGCTGAAAGCAGTAAGGCTGTACAATATGAAGAAATCATAATACATTTATAAAACATCTTTTTAGTAATTTTTAAAACACATTTCCCTTTTTGTCATGTAAATATATGATAATTATTGTGCGGTCTAACAGGACAATATTCAGTCTGTATTTCCTCCTCTATATTCTGTAATCTCTTTAGGTTCACTTCCTGTATGCTGACCTGCTCAGTGCTGAGTGGCGAGTTTTCCAGAACTGGATTGAGACGGGAACTGTGCACAGTGTTCATCATCTGGTTGCCACGGTGCACCTGCAGTGGGCAGGGTTTGAGGTGGGCGGCACCGATGAGGAAGTGCTCCGCTATTGGTTTAGTGTCCTACAGGGTCTCCAGGCTTCTGGACTCAAGCTGGTCCACAGCTCTGCAGGAGAGGGTCACAGTGTCCTAAAACAGACAGTAGCAAATGCACACAGCTCCTACACACTCAGCTGGGTCAACACAAGACACTGACACACACACACACATGAATGGACACAGGTGTACACACATGACTAGACACTGGATGGCCTCAAACAAGAAGGAGAAGGTCGATCTTAAAATAGCTGGTGGAGTTACACTTTTCTCACAATGAACTTTTTCCCCTGTCATTTCAGGCACATGGTTCGTAACATAACGTCTCCCTCTAGTGGAGATAAAAGAATCTGCCTTTTTATGACTCCACCCTCAGAGGGAAATACTGCTGTGTCTCTGTACATGATTTCTAATTTGACCAAATATGGAGCAGAAGGAGGGCTCACTGATTTAACTAAGTGACAGCACAATCAAATGATAATTAAACCTACAGAATTTATTTTGTCTCACTTGCAACATGAAAAACAGCAGATCTACTATATCTAATGGAATCCACTGCTGGGTTGGGTCTGGCAGGTACCAACACATTTTTATTTAACTTTCTGTGGTTTTAGCAGTATTATACCATATTATTAGATCATAGAGTGCACCTCTTATTAATTAATTACTTGTTGTACACTACAGCTGTAGTTTGAATGTAGATTATTTCATGTATTTTTGTACATCTCTCTAGGCCTTGAAATGCTTTTATGTGCAATATTTATTTTACATTGAAGAGAATCTTAAATTATATCAAAACTTCTATCAAAACAGTGCCTCCTGTGAGATATATAGAAACCTGTCCATTATACTGATGCATTTTTGCATTCTACTGTGTAGGCTACTGTATAACAAAGAAGAAAATGATGATCCATGTGATAAAGTTGCCTTATTGCAATAATAAAATAGAAAATAGAAATCCTTGATTGCTGCTTTGTTTGTGATTTTCTTTAGAATACCTTCCAGCGTAATATTTTATAGTATATAATATACTATAATATAATATACGTGTATAATATATATAAAAATAAATGTATTTCATTTTACAAGTACCACTACAAAGAGGTCACGTAGCACCAATGGTACACAGACCATAGTTTGAAAACTAGTGAATAACAGATTACATGAATATTTGTGCCATCGGGTAGACGTTATTTCATAATCAAAAGCTGTTAATGTTGAATGAAAGGACGAATCAATTGACTAGTTACACCCACTTAAAAACCTAGCCAAATCATCTATTGAAATAGTGGTTATGGATGTATACATAACTTTACAACTCATGACTTCATGTAGACATTTAGAGAAGAAAACAAAGATAGACATATAGTATATAGTAGCTCCAAGAGTATAAATAACATAATACGAATGCAATTGTGATTTGTGAAATTGTGGATTGTGAAGTGGCTACAACAGTAGTTTAACTGTAATTTCAACACAATAAGACTACCTGTAGTCCACTGCAAACCAATGCTATGTTTGCTATCCTATTGCAAAATTCAAACCAACTGGTTGCCTCAATTTGACAATTTTACCACAGGATGGATAAATGGTTTAACCTTTACAGGAGAACGACTTCCCACTCTCCCCATGTGTACTTCCAGTTTGCACAGGCTGAGCTGAGGTTAAGGATGCACTTAACACACGGCCGGTGAGGCTCGTAGGACAGTTATTTATCCTCATAACTTAAGTGCATTTCTCCACAGTGAGCTCTTATTCATGACAGGCCAATGCCAGTCATTCCTCGGACGCGTTCCAACTCGCTGGGGCTCACGTTGGAATGTGCTCCTGCCTCCACCCTCCCTCCGTTACGCAGATTACGGACATATGTTTGCCACTAGTTAGGGTGGAGTTGCGCTTTTTACGTTAAAATTTCCACATCCTGTTCTGAGCAAAAAAACAGGCGACAGGCGCCGCAGCCAATCAGCTTTAAGGAACTCTCTCGCTCGTCCAATCAGAAGTTCACAAATCTGGGACTTGTGTGATTAACTCGTCCGTGTACTGTACCGCTCAACATTTCTTGTGGAAATCTTGAGACAGGACAACAACCACACTGTATAGAGAGAGCCTACCGTTTACAAACTTGACGGTAAGTAAAATATGATTTGACAGTATTAATTTCATAAAGTGAAGGGTGTAAACATACTTTTGTTTGGTTGCTCCTTCGAGATAAGAGGCGCCTACAAGTTACTTCCTGCTCTGACAAGGCCGAGATCCCAAGTTACATTTTAGCCCAGTTCAGCTAATGTTGTGGGCGTAAGAGTGTAACCTTTCCGAGTTATTTTTTCACTTGTTGTTACTCGGGTAGGAAAAAGTTAAAAGTTTAAACAACATATTAAAAGTAGTACATTTATAATTTGAGTTTGTGAACTTGACAGGGAGCGTTTGGCTGCACTGTCGAGCACTAACCACACACTGCGGTGCTGTAACATATTTAGCTGCTGTAACACACGCCGCTCTAACAAGCTTGACTTTTAATGAAGAAATTAATAAACCTGTCATAGTTACAGAGTGAAAACACGCATAAACAATGTGCCTTGACAGCCAAAGGAAAAGTGCAGACACTTGTACCCACCCAGTAACACTGAGGTATCATGACCTCATCATACTGAAGCCTCAACGTGAACATGAAAAACTTGTAATTAGGCGACTCAACTGGGGAATAGGAAACTCTGCAGGGTATACTTAGAGTGAGCTAAACTCTGCCTGCCTGCCTGCCTGCACTGTCTGAGGTAGCAGGGAGAGTCTGCAGTCTGTGCAAATCTCTCAGGGCCTATGGGAGTTGTCATTTTCTGAACAGCCTCCATATGGAGCTGCTCAGTGTGTGACAATGTCACACACTGACTGTTATTTGTCCAACGCAATTTGAAATGTTTAACACCGCTGCAAGGATAAAGGCGCTGAAACCATTATTCTACCATTTTCTCTCTATGTGTGTCAAATTTGGTTTCACTTCAACTGGGTGGACGCTGGACGTTCGCTGAGTGGAGCAGAGCCTTAGTTTTGCTTCTGCTTTAGCTCTGCCTGTCCTAGTTTTTATTTATACATGTATGTCTGTGTGTCACATGAGGTTGTTCTTTATTTAGGTATGGAAGTAATTACAAAAAGTTATAACAAAGTTCCCATAATAATTTCCCAGAACCCAAGGTGATGTTTTTACCCAACCCAAGGTGATTTCTTGTTTTGTCATAATAAACAGTCCAACACTGATAGATAGATAGATAGATAGATAGATAGATAGATAGATAGATAGATAGATAGCTCAAACACTTGAATTTCCCATATTACAGCACAAAACATGCATACAAAAAGCATGAGGAAGATAAGATTAAAGTGACTACAGTACAAATATAATTTAAAAAAGGGAAGTAAAGAGAAAGAAGAACATATAGCTTTATCATTTTAAGAGAATGAGTCAGTGCAAGTTATCTATTCCAATTAGTCCATTATCCAAATAGCTACATTTCTGAGAACGCCACAAAATTTACAGTGTCCTCACATTTGAGAAGCTGGTGTCAGTCGTCCTTTCTGTTAGGCAAATCAAAGTTATCAATCCAGTGTTAACATATAATTATTTCAGCACAGCCCTTGTTAGCATCACAGCTTTGTTTAATACATTGTGATACATCTGCAGTTCTGTTTTTTTTAGTCCTTTTTTATGTTTTTTGATCCACCTTTTCTTGATCCCTTCAGGGTTGGGCCCCCCTACCCTCAACACCCCACCATGCCTCTGGTTACGAGGAACATAGAGCCGCGGCACGTGTGTCGTCAGACCATCCCTTCCAACATCCGCAGTGAGCTGGAATGTGTCACCAATATCAGCCTGGCCAACATCATCCGCCAGCTCGGCAGCCTGAGTGAGTGTTTGCTGTGTGTGGTTAGGTGTCAATGTCTTAGTCATTAAAATTTGGTGTCAGATTTGTATGACATGTGACATGGTGACAGATTTGTATGACATGTGTGTATTTGCATATATTTATATAACATTTTATTTTAATGTAGTTATGCGCATGTGTGGGACAAACTTTTAAATCATTGCAAACGTGTGTGTAGGCAAATATGCAGAGGACGTGTTTGGGGAGCTGTTTGTCCAGGCTGGAGCATTTGCAGTCAGAGTAAATACACTGGGAGAAAGAGTGGATCGTCTGCAGGTTAAAGTCACACAGCTGGACCCCAAAGAAGAGGAGGGTAAGTTGTTACCATTTTCTACAATCTTGCAACAGCCAATGTTTCGGGGCTTCTGGTGTAGCCTGTGGATATCAGGGTATCCAGATCATGGATAACAGAAATCCAGGCCAGAAGTTCTTCTGTGTGCCGGTCATTAAGTACAGTCCGATTAACAATCTCTATCACCAGATATCTAATATGAATGGAGATAAAAGGTTAATAAAAGATGAATCTGAGATTACATTTTGACCAATGTGTACCATCTCTTTTGTTCTCCACGCGGACTGTTTACATGCATGCAACCAAAGTCTGCTCAAGATTACTGTTGCTATTACTAATACAGCTAAATATAACATAAAATGTCGTAATTAACATTGAAAATCAAAAAGACTTCCGCATAAATTAACTCTTCCCTTTGAGCATGCTAAACATTCAGTAACATTCTCTTTGTTTCTTTATTTTTCTCTCAGTCTCTCTGCAAGCCATCACCACCCGTAAGGCCTTCCGTAGCAGTCTGACTCAAGACCAGCAGCTGTTCACCAGGCCATCTCTGCCATTGCCTGTACAGGACACCTACATGACTTGTAATCCGCCCCCACCTCTCAACCAACTCAGCCAATATCGGTAGGGTTTGACAGACGCACAGATACGCACCCCTATCTCACATTCATTTCCTGGAGCTTAACATGCAAGGAATAATAATAGAACATATGCATGCTATATTTTTGTAATAAATATAGATTATTTAAACCGACCCCTCTGATCCATGCGCTTACAAAACCCACCAAGCAGTGGGCCATAAACCACTAAACCACCAAATTACAGCCGGAAAGAAAATAAAATTACAGTCTTTGATAATAAGTACCATATCAAATTTGCTGGGGTGTTTATCATATTGCTCAGGAGGTATGTAGTCCACCTTTGCAACATCCTTTAAATTAATCGTGTGGCTGCAGTACTCTTTGCTATTGTTTATTAGTATGTCAACATGTGAAAGAGAAATTATTTTGACCCACTTATGTGTAGGCAGGTTTTGTTTTGTTTTGTTGGCAAACACTTAACCTGTTTTTTGCTGCTCTAAAAAGTAAACATAATGACAAATCGCACGAACCGAAACACTTAGAGGGACTGGGTTATTTGTATTAAATGTAAACATCTCACTGTGCAATTAAATCAAGGCAGAAAAACAATTGTGTGACAACACACAGCCGGCATGTCAGTGAATGTTGAATATAAATTATGCATAAGGCATGACTTGTCATCGGAAATATGATTAATTAGACACCAGAACACAGTGACATCAGTTGTGAGCAGAGAGTGTAAGCTTGTTTAATTTTATTATACAAATATCTCTATCGTTGGTATGAATGACAAAGTGTATTAATTTCACCATGACTTGATATAATATGGTACATTTGTTTACTTTTTGTAACCAAAGCAAAAAGTCTCTTCCTAAAAACAGGAAGTTTACTGGTTTGTCAATATGTGGACATATATGACAGATGAAGGTCTTTCAGTTAGAGGCTTTACATTATTTACAAGTGTTAACACAACATAACATAAAGTAACTCAAATATTACTCTGATGTGTTTATTTTATAATTCTCCACAGCGATGATGGGAAGGAAGCCCTGAAGTTTTACACTGATCCCTCTTACTTCTTTGACCTGTGGAAGGAGAAGATGCTGCAGGACACCAAGGACATCATGAAGGAGAAACGCAAGCATAGAGTGAGTCACATAAACATGAAATAAAGTGGACCACATTGGTCAGATCAGTTGAAAGCATTTATTTCCAACCCTCCCTGACTCCTTTTCTCTGTTTCATTCCGGAGTAGAAGGAGAAGAAAGACCATCTGAACCAGCGGACGCTCAATCCTCGGAAGATCAAGACCAGGAAGGAGGAATGGGAACGCCGCAAGATGGGGGCGGAGTTTGTGGTGCCAAAGAATGATTTGATGTAAGTTGGGAGAAGTGTGGTGAACGTCTCCACAGATTTATGGAGTGTGTTTGTGGTGCAGAGTTGTGGTCATCCACAAGCCCAGGAGACTTTTGAATGCATTTCAGCAATTAGTAAAAAAAAAAAAATGTGAGGCATTTGTTATTTTTCTCTGTAGTTAGCTCAGTAAAAGCAGTGAATGGGCTCTCACATGGTAATCTCTGTTCTCCCAGTCTTATCACCGAATCTGTACTCAGTGATATGGGTGGTATGTCCTGTCTGTAAATGTTCTTGGGGGTTGGGTGTAACGCTCGGTCATTAGCAGATTGCAGTAAATAAATGTGAGCTACACCAAGCATTAGGGTTGATTTTATGCTATTTGATGTGTCATATAATGATCAAGTAAAACAGGGTCAAACAATTAATAATAAGTACATAAATCTAAAAAATCTCTGAATTAATAGAGCAGATTAGAATCATATTTGTAGAAGTGACTCTGTTACTGTTTTTCTGCTGTTTTTATTTATTCTACAGTGTATAGAAGTGTGAACACAAATACAAGTGGTAATAATTATTTATATGATTTTATGTTTGCACTGTATTATACTATAACAGTGTGGCTAAAGTACTATGTTAAAATAAAGTAAAAAGTGATGTTTTGATGAGCATACATATAATAGTTAAGTAATGCTAACACAATGTGTGTTGCTTTTTTAACTCGGTCATAAGAAAGGACTGATGAGAAGAAAAACATTCTTTTTTTTATCAAGCTGTTAAATAGAAGTGTGAAGATGTGCGAAGCAGTCACCGCTCATGTCAATGTCACTATTTGTGGCTTTTCTTGTGCTTGTGATACTTCCTCTTTAATCGTTACACTGTAACTTCTCGTAATCAAACAGTACATGACCCGCAACTGCTTTTTATATCTGCAGATGCTCAGTGCTACAATGAAGATCACATGCAGAGCCAGCTAGGTTTCAGAGAATCGAGCTGTCACGTTTTATTCTGGGTTAATAATGACGTATTTCATTTGCTTTAAGGAATTCTTCTGAGGGTCTGAATGGCAGTATTGGATCTGGAGATGGCTTCACTTCCGAAGGCCTCGAGCAGAGTACTGGCTCCTATGCTTATGACCCTGGCTCCCCTCTTTCTCCGCCTGAGAATGACTTCTTGCCTCCTCCACCTCCTGACATGTCGTAAGTAGCACCTTGCATATAAGCACACACTGCTGCCGCTGCCAGCATGTGCTGAATGTACAGCTGCGCTGCAGTCATAAATGCAGCCTCTCGAGATTACAGGGTCCATCAGAACCAAAAATAGATTGTAGACCTACTGTTCTCTTTCATCTGTGATTCTTTAATGACCATGAACTGCTGAGACTGCAGCTGCAGAAAAATTAAAGGCTGATGGAGGCAAATGAAGGATCCATTATTTAACTCCTCCTCATCTCTGACTTCCCCTCTGCCTCCCGCAGGTATAATGACGGACAGTACGGAGCACCAGCCCCCAAGCGAGTCAGCGTGCTGAGTCCAAGCCACCCACCTCCTGCGCCCCCCATGGCCTCTCCTCCGCCCAACTCTCGCCCCAACCTCTCCCCTCCTCCTGCACCTCCACCCCCTCCTCCACCCTCTGGCTTTGGGGTCCCTCCACCTCCCCCTGGCTTCGACAGCCCACCTTCCCCTCCTCCGTTTTCCACCTCTCCCTCCGCTTATTCCTCCCCACCTGCTCCCCCTCCTCCACCATCTATGGCCTCTGTTCCTCCTCCTCCACCGCCTATGGCTGCAGGTGGTGGTCCACCACCTCCTCCTCCTCCTCCACCTCCCCCTGGCCCTCCTCCTCCCCCATCTCTTGTCAGCTCTGCTCCTCCTCCTCCTCCTCCCTCTGGTGGGGCACCCAGCTCTGCTCCCAAACCTCAGCCAGAGCCGGTTGGCGACGCTCGCAGTGACCTGCTGCAGGCCATCCGACAAGGTAACAGGAAACCCATCAGCGTCAAACAGATATTTATGGCCCTCACTGCTGATTGGATGAATTGGCTGAAAAATACTAGGACTAAGTAAAATAATAAATGATAATATAAATAATAATAAGTCTATACTGATTACAATTTGCCTAGCAGTACTGAAACTTTCAATCATTAGGTTTTATGATTCATTGCAAAGCCTTTGAGAATTGAGAATTTACTTTAGTGTTTTTTTTTTTTTGTCTTTTTCACACACCTCACACCTTCTAGCTGTTACTAACAAGGGAATATAATACTGTTAAATCTACCCACTGTTGTAAAATGTATGATATTATATGAGAGACTACATTTCACTGTGATTTCACTGTTGGATATGTACAGTGGTTAAAACTAATCTACATTTATACTATACTATAAAGTACATTTCTGAGGTTCATTTTCTGCTGCTTTATACTTCTTTTACATTTCAGGGGCAAATATGTTGGGATGGTTTGACAGTTGAAGTTACAGGATACTTTTCAAATTACGTTAAATTAAAAGCCTCCAATGAGAATATAAAATAGAATGCATTGGCAAGTTATTTTTTAGTAAACAAAGGTAACAAACAGTATATAGAATAGCTAAAATTGTCTCTACTTCCACCGGCTACATTAAATTGCTGCTTACATGTTGTAGGCAGGCATTGGTAATTTATCTGATGATATAATGTGAAATAATATAAAAGTGACACTAACATATTGTAACCATTATTGTGTAACCATGAGTCCTAACTAGTCTTCTTGACCTCTGCGGGCGCACAGTATTTCTTGGGAAATTTTCGGTAACATTGCCATGTTTGTGAGCGTTTGAGACGTACAAACAAATCAGGGACTCGCTCATCTTCCATCATAGGTTAAGTGTGAAACATACCTTTGTCTTTAAGTTACAGTTTTAATGACATGAAAAGCTTTCCTTTCATCAAAGTGGCATGTATAAATTTAGAATGAAAGCCAAAAAGAAACCTCAACCGTCTGCTAACTCCCTTATTACCACAAGATGTAGCTTTGGTAATCAATGATGAGAACACACACTCACTGTAACTATCCCTTTCACCCTGCCTCTTTTTAGGTTTCAACCTGCGTAAGGTGGAGGCACAGCGTGAGCAGGAGAAGAAGGACAACTTTGGCAACGATGTGGCCGCCATCCTGTCCCGTCGTATCGCCGTAGAGTGCAGCGACAGCGAGGACGACTCTTCAGAGTTTGACGATGACGAGTGGTCCGATTGATCGCCATCTGTTTTCACCCTCACTACCAACTTTGTATCTTTCCTCAACTGTAAACGACATCAGAGCATTTCCATTCAGATTACATTCTTAAGTACCATTGAGCAGGGGTCCACGTTCTGTGTCTGTATGCGCACACGGTATGTGTGAGTGAGCTATTACGAATCACATTCCTTGACCTATTTCTGTCTATTTATCCAAAATTATTCCTAACAGAGGTGCAAAAGTCCAAAGACCGAGTGAGAGCGTGAGTGTGCTTTGTTGTGTCTCGATTTGCCATTACTTTCACTGGATGACATGGTGTGTTATTGATGTTAGAGTGTTGTGTGATGTGGTGCACGTCTCTCATCTGTTTCTGTGCGTAAACACATCACCTCTGTCTTTATCTTAGTGTCTATTAGACTCAGATGCCCTTTGCTGCTGGCCAAATGTCTGATTTTATCTGCTTTAGTGTATTATGGCAAAGGGTAATGGAGAGTGAGTACAAACACACACGCACGCACACAGGAGCACTCAGCCACTTCTGTCCACAGTATTTGTATGTAATCATTGGGAAGGAAAAAATGTGTTGGCGTCAAAACATTTTCGCTCATTTTAAGATTATGTGATATAGATGTAAAGTTTGTTACATATTGAATAATATCTACTGAAGGTAATTATTGCAGTCCTGTTTAAAGTACAGTTTATATCGCATTTCCTTTCCTCACTTTTGTGGTTGTCATGGGAACAATTGATTTGTGGATGAGACATGGTTGTAGCTTCTAAACAAATTCATGAATGAATTATTCAGTGTGTCAGGGGATGTATTGGCTCATGGCAGACACCTGTGGTGTTTGATGATATCACCATACAGAACATATGCAGACATTTAACACGATTATCATGACTCATTTTGTACTGTGTTTCAGCTCTGTTGCATATTTCTTCCTGCAGTTCTTATTTTGATCTTTTCTGGGGATGAACTAGGCTCCGATGCTTTAATCACTGTGTATAATCAGGCAGCCTTTTGCCTTATCCTGCTGCCCGATAAGTGCCTTTTTTTAAATACTGCATGTAAGTATCAATGCAGGTTTATTTTGGGTATCCACACTGGTCACTGATCAGCTTCTTCCAAAAAATATTAAAAGCTGCCATTGATGAGTCAAACTTAAAACTGATGGATGTGTTTTAGTGTGGATTTTTTCAAGTGCCTTTTTATGTTTTTGTCCTAAAGCACAATTGCAATCACAGTATGCTTAGCCAAAGTTCTGCTTCTTCTCTGCCTTAATTTTCCAAATGATTATAGTTATTTCAATAAAAATAGAGTGAATTATAGTGATTGTTTAGGTCTCTTTTCTGTGAGAATGACTAGTGTGAGTGCTGTGATTGTATTGAATAACAAGTTTCCAAGACTGTCATGGCATAAGACTCCTCATGCTTTATCCATGACTCATCCTCTTCATGACGGCGCTGGAGACGTTTTCACAGAGCCCAGTGCTGACTTTATAGGGAGTGTGAGGATGAACCGACAGGATTAAAGTTCTAAAAAATAAGTAGGAGGAGAGAAAAACCACTTGCATAATCATTATATCATCTTACCAAGGCTGCTTTGTAAGTTTTAAATGGATACAGTGGGCGCAGAGTGAGAGTTAATGAAGATTTCTTTAGCCACCAAATAATTTAAGATCCAGGAATAGAGAGCAGCAGTCTGTGCCTGGTTTAGTTAAGGAGTGAGAGATGGAGACAAATGCACTAAAAGCTTCGACAGCAGTAAAGAGAAGAGTGCTGATGTCACACAGTAGAAAAAAGCATATTTATTATTCATCAGTATAAAATATTCATTTCAAAAAGGCTGTGCAACACGAACATATGGTCAGTACCTTTCAAACTGCCTTTAACAGCATGTGCAAAATAGAATCTCGGTTCTCAAACATTGTGTTTTTTAGACATTCAAGTAAATAAAATTGGGCTTTGGATCACATATGTCATTACACTGTGATAGGCGTACATTTAAAACCCGTCCCTTCTTCTTGCCTTAAAGTGCCAATGGTCATTAAATCCACTTTTATGAGTAGGGATATATATATATATCATCCCTGTGATTGTGTCAGTCTGGGGATCCAGTGGATCTACAATTTGCTGAGAATGAGGCACAAAGTACATACAAGACAGTATGTTTCTTCTTCAGTCCCAAGGTGGCTGGCAGCCAGGACAGTTCAGGACATTCTGATTTGCAGAAGGACTTCATCGCTCGGAGAGAATGTGTGGGAGTGTGTGTTTGTGTGTGGGGGGGGGTTTGAGACTTCATGTTCTGGATTTGGATGACAGTCAATGCAGCTATGTGTGTATCTTGGCACACAAACAGTGATATGTCTGGCATAGGTTGTGTGGTGGTTTGAGTCTGGCGAAGTTTGGCAGTCTACACGTCGACAGGGTAGTGTATGTGTGTGTTTTGTGTGTATCTGTGTGGGCAGCAGGCCTGGAGCAGCACCTTGCGAATGTCTTTGTTTCTCAGACTGTAGAGTATTGGGTTCAGCAGTGAGCTGCCTGCTGCTGGCACCAGGGTGGCATAGGTGTACAGAGGAGGGCTGGACGCGTCTCCCAGCAGTCCCCAGAGGGAAAAAGGCATCCAGCAGCCCACAAACACACTGAGCACGAGGATCAAGCGAGAGAAGCCCCTGCCACTGCTGTGCTTGCTTGCATATGATTGGTTGGCAGGGAGAAAATGCCTCTGGGTAGCGATGGCGTGTGCGTGCCGCCTTGCCACGCGGCAGATCCCAGCATACAGCTGCAGGGTTACCATAACAACCACCAGGAAGCCACCACACAACAGCGATAGGTATGTCCGGGTCAGAGGTCGTGCTACAGAACAGGTGTTTGGCTCTCCCAGACAGTGCCATCCCATTGCAGGTCCGGCCCCAATGATACATGCACCCAACCAGACCAGCAGCAGGAGGATGGCAGCTCTGTGACGTGATTGGCTTGAACCATAGGTGAGGGCGTGGCTTAAAGACAGGTATCTGTCCAAAGCGACACCCATCAGGCTACAGAGTGAGGCAATCAGGGATGTCACCAACAGTCCTGAGGTCAACAATTCTGACCAATCACTTGGCTCCACACAGAACAGGAAGAGGAAGTGCAGGACCAAAGCAACACCTGCCAAGAGATCAGCCATTCCGAGGCTAGCCAGCAGCAGGAAAACAGGGGCGCGAAGAGATGGGGTGGCCAAGATGGTGGTGACAACTATTGCATTTTCAGTGGCAATCAGAGTTCCCGAAACACACAGGGCGACACCCCATACTGTGAGGGGTGGGACTTCATATGGAGGTGTGCTATCCAGTTGGTCCAGAGGGAAGAGGTCTGCACCTGAGGACTCATCCCAGCCCAGCTCTGAGGCGTTGAGGATCATGGCTGATCAGCAGTCACACAAACACAACCTAAGAGAGAGAGAAAAAAGAAAAGACACATTGGCATTAGCTCTAATGGGTCATTAGCATCTCCATCTGTCCATTAAACAGCCTTTCTTTGACCGGCTGTGGTTTCAGCATGTGGAGCTGCTGGAGGCCGGATGTGTCAGAAGAGAACTTAATGTGGTGATGGAGAAGTTAAGATGTTAAGATGTTATACTCTAGTAATCTAAAGTAGATGATAACTGTGAGTACATCAAGTGGAAGTTGTGATTATGCCCTGCACTCTGTTGCCTCTATTGTTTGTTATATGATCCTGTATTGTTTTTATTATACAAAGTATGAAATATATGTATTTAGTTAGTATTTGGACAATACATAAACATTCAGTATTTATTTTAAGCCACATATAATTGTATTTACAGCCCAAACCAGTCTTGTGCCCAGCTGATCTTATATATAAGCTAATAATAATAATAATAATAATAATAATAATAAACTTTCCATTACAGTACAATCAATATGCACTAAACACAAGGAATATAAACTCTAGATTCCCAGCATCATTCTAGGCTAAAAAAAATACTTTTAAGATCCCATTTTAAATTGCAATTTAAATCAATTAGTCATTTTTTGCAACCAATCAATATGTTTTTAAATAAATAAATGTTATATAATAATCCCGCTGGTTCCTGAAATGTCTGTGACGTCGACATCTATAGGCTTGCGGGACGTCACGCACAGTCAGTCAATATGGAGCCTAGGCTTAATGCAACGCGATAGGTAGTTATCTAAAGATGAATGCATCGTTAGGGTTAAGATTAAGATTAAGATTAAGATTTCTTCTTCTTTTACAACGTCACTCTAAATCTGGGCTTTCATTGGCTCTCGTTGTCCACCATTTGGTTTCATCCTGCACTCCCTTTTATGAGCATCATAAAACACCTTCAATTTAGAATTGCTGATGTGGCTGATTAAATCTGTAAACTCGCTTCCAGATTAAGTTAATGGGCTCCAGCCTGTTTTCCCTTTAGCTGATGCCCAAACATGATGTTGTTCTCCGGGCACACTGCACTGTTTGAAGCTCGGACAGTTTGTACGCACAGCACGCACTGCCTCACATCTTGATTGACAAACCCAGTTGCTCTTAATTAGGACACAATTAGGCTATTTCAGGAATTCGCCTTTGCTCGCGCTCTCCGGTATGTTATCCGCGCTCTCTTTGGTACATAACAAAATGTACTGTGCATGCACAGCAAATACCACTTGGACCAAATGTCCAACCCATTAATGTTATTTTAAGATTATTTGTCTTTTAGCTGGAGGAGCCCCCCGCCCTCCCCCGTGTCACGTCTCAGAGTGAGGAGGTGTATCCCAGCTCCGGGTGCGGAGGTCCCTCTTGTATAATACAGTTGCAGGATCACTGCACCAGACAGGATGTCCCCAACACACGCGCGCACACATGAATATGCACGCATGGCGCAAACACACATCACATGCACATCATGGAGTATCCATCTTACCTTATAAACCGCGATTTCCTTTCCGGGGAAACAGATGTGCTCTCTCCTCTTATAAGATCCAAAGGATGGAGATGTGGTGATGGTGTCTGCGCTGATGCTGGGTACCAGTTTAAATAAAGAGGACAGTCCCAGTGTTTGACAACGCTCCGCGCTGCTTCTGTCTTCATCAAAGTTGCGCCAAACTCTCACTTGCCGTTTCTCGCATCTCTTCTTCTTCAATCTCGTCGGAGCGCTCATGGGAGGCAGAATGGATGCTCCTGCGCGCGGTCTCATCCACAAGAGAGGCTGCCTGACGTCAGAGACTGGGAGGCTCGACCAATCAGGTGCCAGCACAGAGGATGCGGTGAGAGTAAGGAGAGAGAGGGGGTGTGTGTGTGTAAATGGAGTAATTTCATTCAGAAAAATGCGGCATCTCTGGCGCCCCTCCCACTGCGGTTCACTCTTGCTCTCATTTCTGGTAAATAATGACGACCACCAATGGACCCCCCTCCCCTCTCTCTTTCTCTCTCTCTCACACACACACACACACTCACGCGCGCGCGTGTTTTCTCAATAAGATCCAGGGGCCTGATTGAATGGGTGGATATTGTTTTGTGTGGGGCCGGGCTCGGAGGCTCGGAGGTGTGTGTGAAGCCGAGGGGACAGAGTAACTCAGGGCGGGCGCTGTCCACGGTGCTGAAACGCATCAGGATGACTCATGGGGAGATATCGGAGCACCAATAAATCTGTGCTATCACCACCAAGTGAAATCTGTCCACTGACATCCAGCTTTATAACATAATTGCCCCTTTTCATACCTCATACCCGCAAACCTTCTATCATTTTTATTCTTATTCTTACTCTTAGGTCTATTATATACATAAGGGATGACATTGGTGTTAGTTGAAGTACATAAAGAGATAAATTTAGCCTTAAAATCATGCAAAGATCTTACAGGCCTGTATGCAAACAATACAGACATAGAAGACATAAAGATATGTGTTATAATGTCGCGGGGTTTCATTAATGCCCTTTATTTTGCTTGTTATCTGCTATTATTGAGTTGTCTTTTGATGTAAGTGTCCCGTGGCGCAAACACAGGCCCGTGACACCTGCAGGATCATAACAAGAGCAGCAGGGAATTCATGGCTTCCCCGGTTTGATGGCGAGCGTGGGCGCTGCAGAATGAGCCGAGAACTGTGTTGTCTACGTGGTCACGCATATCAATGCGCCAAGGAGAGAGGGGTGGTGGTGGGTTGGTGAGTGGGTGAGACGGGTAGGTGGGGAGCGGGGAGGGGGAGGGGGGGGTGGAATCTCATCCTGCTCGAGCCATATTAGGACACGCTTCCTACCGATAAACCCCTCCTACGTCACTTAGAGGATCTGAAGAGCAACACTTGTCACCTTCTAAATTACAGCCCTCTTACCTGAAGAACCACTCTGTCTGCGTCCTATTTTTCAGGACAAATTTTGGTGATATATAAATCACAGAAAAAACACATTAAAGGGATATCATTTGTGCAGCATTTCCATTTGATTTCTCCTGTCTAAACAAGGCACATTGCAGTGGATTGATAGGTTTTACTAATGTCTTTTATTCTGTTACATCACATATGTGCATTTGTACTTCTAACAAGTCGTCTCGCTGCTGGCTGCAGCATTATGGCTTTATTTGTCGCGGGTGTATCGATTTTTGCCAGCAGTGGGAGCATCAGTGGAGGGGGAAATCGTGTTCGACAGGACTGCGGAATATCCCTTTGTGATGGTTTATACAACACGCCGACACACAAACCAGCCACCCTGTAGAGCTGCACAGATGTAGCCAGACAATGTGTGAGAGCATATGAGATGTGGGAGTACATGAGCCACGTCGGTGTGAGAGGAGGAGGAGGAGGTGATGGGAGAATTCTCTGCATAAAGCTGAAAAATGTGTCGTGATTCTGGGCTCGGTATATTTGACTTTGAGGGTTTGGCCCAGTGCTACTGTATGACTCAGAGCATCTACATTACAAAGCGACACTCTGAAGGTCAGAGCACTTGTACTTTTTGTCCTGGTGGATTTTTGTGTTTGTGCACAGGGGAAAAACTGGGAGTTATGGAGCATCTAACCCCCCCTTTTACTGTTCTTTTATATCCACAATGTGATCAATCAGCTAGTTTCATCAATCAGTATCAATAATAGCCTTGTTCAGAATTCAGATTCAACATATGTCTTGATAATTGTGCCTGTTATTGATTTACGATGAGATTATACTTTTAACATTCACTCTTATCTCACACTTAAATATTGCAGTAGGGCCTAATTATTTAGTCTCTTGCTTTATATAGAGACTTCAAGCTTGCCTGAGTTGTCAAATCAAATGTGTTTGAGAGCTTTGACAGTGATTAGTCGGCATCCCATCACAGTCAATGACACATCTGAGGTGATAATAGACTGTTGACGTACAGCCTGTCTACTGTACTTACTCACATGGTTTCTGACCACCTCTACCTCCCACTCCAACGTCATTGTGTGTTCACACCTACGGCATATTTAGAGCTGTCAGACACTAATTTAAATGAGTGCCCTGATAGTGCAGATAAATTGTTAATTGTTAGAGTCTTCACGGGGAAAACACTCAAATCATTTCCTGCTGGTTCTAGTTTATTTCCCAGAACAGTTATCATCACGTGTACTGTGTTTGGCTCGTAAAAAAATAGCTACTGAAGACCTTTTTTCAAGTTATGGCCTTGAATGGAACAGATCAATGTGAAGGGAGCTTTTTCCTTTTCAGGTTGTTACATTTCAAGGATTTTAGAGCATAGATAGGTGAAAGTATTCAATATTTCACAAAATAAAACATGATTTAAGAATTATCTGACTAACAGGGATATATTTTTAGCTATGGTAGCGGTGGTACTCTAGCAGTGATGTCTATTTGTCAGTCAGTCCACCACTTTTGTCCACAGTTAAATATCTCAACAAATACTGGATAGATTACCGTGAAATATGGGTCAAACATTCATGGTGACCAGATAATAAATTGAATAAAAAACAGATCCCCTGATTTATCCTCCAACAATATTGTCAAGTCAAATTTGAAACCAAATACATGCTAAATGGACTGTATTTACATCGCACATTTCTGACTTTACACTGCATAAAGAGGCTGCCATGCACTCATCACAAACTAACTAATTCCATTTATATAAACCGATGGCACAGTCCTCTGGATGATCCTCCTCCTGAGCCACAGTCTATGTAAAACTTCCCATCAGCCTCAGCTGCACTTTAAGTTTCATGTTAATTAGCAACTTTTAACATGCTAACACACAAAGCAAAGATGGTTAACATGTTTTACACCTGCTTAAGTGTATATTATTAGCAATGTGAGTGAGCATGTTAGCATTTAGCTCGAAGCCCCACTGTGCCAATGTACCGCCTCATAGAGTTGTTAACATGGCTGTAAACTCTTTAAGTTAAGAGGTGTAGTCATTGATTGCAACCCTCTGCCTCAACCCTCTCCTTTGTGTTGTAATTGAGGAGCAACCTTGGCTGCGTAATGGGTGAACAGTGTAAATTGAAAGGTCCTATCTAGAGCCAGTGTTCAGCCAGTTGTCTGCTCTGGGCTTCTGTAGAAGCATGGTGGTGCAACACTGTGGAAGAGGAACAGCAGCGTCTCATTTTAAGGTAACAAAAACACAACGATTCTTATTTTCTGGTACACTAATGAAAGCGTAGTTATGAATCCATTTCTTTTTTTTTTTTAAAGATTATTTTTTGGCTTTTTCCAAGCTTTTATTGATAGGGACAGCTGAAGAGTGACAGGAAATGTGGGGAGAGAGAGATGGGGAATGACATGCGGCAAAGGGGCCACAGGTCAGGACTCGAACCCAGGCCAGCCGCAGCAAGCCTTCGCATATGGGGCGGCCGCTCTACCGACTGAGCTAAACACCACCTCCTAAATCTTACACACTGGACCTTTAAATTATCTTGTGACTCCTCAGGTTTATCTTGATACCACCTGAGGAGTCCTGGCCATCAGGTTGGGACCCACTATCCTAGAAAATACAGCCAGTATAAATTTAAGAAAATATAAGAAAATACAAAATAAATATGGCGAAAAAGCTTGCTTGCAGATTATTTAAGCCTTTGTGTTCTTTCCTAATCTGACAGCCTGTGCGTTAGTATTCCCATTTATCCCACTAATGTCTATGTTGTTTGTCAGGACATAAGTGTGAATGCAGGTGCGTGTGTGTGCGTGCATTGCCAGCTGAACTAAACAGGTGTCACTCTGTCCAAACTGGTGTGTGTTTCAGGAGGGTTGAGGTGGGCCAGTTAGTTGCCAGGAGACCAAGTTTGGGTGACGCTCATGTTACACAGATCTCTGTGTCTCCTGCCTTTCTATCTTTCCCTCTGTGCATCAGCCAGGAGTTGTGTCTCTATTTGCAACTATCGGATACCCTTTTGAGGAGGTATTTTTTTTATCAAAAAACTTTTTTTTTTGTTGATACTAATTCCTCTCCAAGCACCAAAGTTTCCAGCTGTCAGTTGCAGGTGTTGGTACTCTGTGGCTGTCAGGATGCAGCGGCTGGTATTGAAGGTCCTCTGCTCCACACTGCTGCTTCTTG